>CM042139.1:125150480-125165480 GCA_023376005.1 Doryteuthis pealeii
GTTTGCTTTTTATGTCCCCTTAATGCAAAGTGAACAAGATTTTATGAGTATAGAAACTATCTATGTTTCATTTTAACAATCTAATTATATAAAAAAAATGTTTCAGACATTTTACATTCAATACCAGAAAGCATATGTAAATGTAAAATTCTTGCGAAAATGGGTTCTTGCATATTGGTTCTGTTTTTAATTGTCAAAACTAAGGGATTATAGTGTCTTGTGTATGAATCTAAACTGCGACCAGTATTGATGTTACAATTCCAGAGCTCTGGGGAGTGTTGAAGTACCTCTTCATAGGTATTGATCACAGGTTTACTCTGACCTGGAGTAGTAGTACCTGTTATGGTTCCATCTATATGTTAAATAGATAAAAAAATGTTTTTTTAGAAAAGAGTTTAAAAATGAGTTTAAAAAATGGAATACTCAACAAAAATGAATGAAAAAAAAATAGTTGGCATAAATTAAAGCACCAGTTAACATGTCGTAAAAGTTAATCAATCAACCAACCAGCCAAGCAACCAAACGATTAGAATTAAAACTATGTTTGTTCAAATATTTATGACATTTTCTGTATTTCTCCATCCCATCAAATAAGCATTGTCCGTTGAAACAATCACGCCTTTCTGTAGAACTTTGGAGTAGTGAGCCTAATCAGGCTATGCTGATCAATGATGTGTTATTAGGAGGCTTGAATTAAGAGTATTTCTTGACCTACATTGGTTCCCCTGTTAAGGATTGAGATTCAAATTTTTCGTACTAATTAGCATAGCCTCGGGTAAAACAAATTAACTCGAGGGCATAAGTACGTAGGGAAAAGCCTCCAGCGTTAATTGAACTGGGCTGACAAATCCATTTTTCTTAAAAATAACTGTTGCACCCTTTAACACACGAACGCACACATACAAACACACACACACACACACACACACACACACACACACACACACACACATATATATATATATATATATATTATATATATATAGAGAGAGAGAGAGAGGGTCGTGTAATGGTTACCATCTATATAAATGGACACGGTAGGAAGAGTCCAAATCCAGAACAAAGCTGTTTGCATTTTACATAGCAATAATACAATTGCAAAAGGTAGGAACCCAACTATTATCCTTCAGGTTATAGTAAGTAGTAAAGCAGACTTTGCTGTTTAATCTTGCATAGGGAACCAGTCTAGAATAACACAGAATGTGATTTCAATCCTATTAATCTCCACAGAAATTGACCTTGTGTCAAATCCTGCTCGTGTAAAAGGATTATATATATATATATATATATATATATATATATATATATATATATATATATGATTCTAGATAATGGAAAGGGGGACATAATTAGGAAAAGGCTATATTGGTTATTTGGCAAGTTTGGGTTTAAATTAGATCTTCAGACTAATTTAAAAATCACCGACTTAGTGTCACCATTTAGGAAGAATAATCAGTGCCCTTGTTACATTAATGCAGGTGCTAACCATCCCAAACAAATACCTAATGGCATTATGTTCAGATTGTCCACTAATTCATCTAATAGTGACATTTTTTACCAAATTAAACATGATTATGTGTAGGCACTTAAAAATATTGATATAAATCAAAACTGGTTTATAGAAATACAAATGAAATAAACAATGTACCCGGTAGAGGAAAAATAGGTCAGGAAGAATATTACTATCTTATAACAGTACCATAGGTAATAAACTAGGTAGGGAATTATTTAATATATTAAAAATAAATTCCTCCTTCCAATATATTACATTAAGATATTCAATAAAAATACTGTTATACTAAGTTATAATTGTAAGCCTAATATGAGCAACTTAATTAATAAAAGCAATACTAAAAAAACTAATAAAAAACAGAATATTTAATACCCTAGATGTAACTGTATTGATAAGGCTGAATGTCCTCCAAAGGGTAAATTTCAATACAAATGTGTATTATGTAAAGTAAAAGTTTATGCGTGGACTTAATGGCAATAAAAATACTAAAAGATTACTTGGGTCCTACTTAAGGGCTTTTCAAAAAGGTATAATCACAAACAGACTTTCAAACATGAGAGGTACAAACCACCACTGTAGTTAATCATGTTGGGGAAATAAAAAAAAATAAACTAGGAAAAGATTATATATTAAAGTGGGAAATAATAGAAAAAAATCCCTAAATATATATACATTTTGCCTCTTATGCAATATAAAACTAGAGAATTACTTAATCAGAAATCGGAGGTTTTAAACAAGAGTAGACATGACAAACCTGGATTCTCGGCCAATAAAATACTATAAAATCCATTTTCTCTTCCTTCTTTTATGCTAATTTTTTAATGCTTCCTTGTGACAGTTTATATCATTAAAACCCTTTTCAGTCAGAATTATCCTGATGATCTATTTGGCGAAACCTAAGTAGATAAATTTGTCCTCTTTTTATCATTATCCCATTCTATATTTGAAAATAAATATTGTGATATGGCTCCGAAATGACATAGAGCGCTGCTAATAGGTTATCGATAACAACGTTATTGCAATATATATATATATATATATATATATATATATATATATACACACACACACACACATATATATATATATATATATATACATGTGTGTGTGTGTGTGTTGTGTGTCCGTGTTTTACCTTAGGTATTTCTATTTGTTTTGCCTCTTTACTTTTTTAGGGGGGGGGGCAAATATTACCAACAATATATTTCCATTTTATCTTTAAGGGTGTCTCTTTAATTATGACCACGACTTTGCAAATATATTAGCGTCCTGCCACCCATCTATCCTTAATGGGGTCGTAATCCTAGTTTCCTTTGTTTAGTCTTTGTAACCTGAAAAAAAATGATTTAAATGTACAAATTCATAATATGTCACGTAGCACATCGAATAATAATTATAATAATACATATACACTTACAAAACGTCATGCATTATTGAATATCCTGTAATCATATTACACTATCTTAGAATTATTTAGTTTTTTAAAATTTATTTGGCAACGAAGGAAACAAAGGAAGATGGGCATTGTATATTTCCCTTCAACCGTTTCATATCTTGTATATACTTCTGAACATCTTTATCATATCGAAGTTATTGAATCTGACGGACACGCTACATTACCGTTCTATACTGAAGATAAACATGATTTATTGATAGTTGAGTGAAAAAGTAACAATGAAATGACGTCATAAAACGTACTTTTTGAAAATATTTGTAAATCGCAATTGCAAGTCACGATGTCTAATTCTTTTATGTTATAATAACGAGTTGTTCAAATAACTTTTAACTATATTTTCGTATAAATATCACACCTTTTCTCATACAAACACACTTGAAATGTAGCTTTATGCACATGTATTTATTCAATGGTTAGCTAGTTAGTTAGACATATTAATTTTAGTGTGTATTAAGTTCAATCCTCAGAATCCAGACGTAACTAATATAAACTTGGAGAATCGCCACATAGGTGTTTTTTTAAATTCTATTGTAGAGACAGATTTGAAATATATTCCACGATAATTTGGTTCTGCCACCGGTCTACGCCTTTGATTGAGTCTTGTCTATATATATATATATATATATGAAGTAAAAATGAATTCGATGGTATGTAAGTACATAGAAAATTGAAAAAACAAGGTGATCGGAAAGATGGTCTTTTAATATAGGAGCCGACGTTATAACCTTTTGAATCGTTTTATAAACTTTGTCAGACAAAATACTTCCAGAATTATAAGTGTTGTGATGTTAGTTCAACAGTAAAAAAAGAAGTCAAGTCGATGTAGGGTAAAAAGAGACAAGTGTATTTACAATAAGGTACAAGAACGGCTAGCTTGCCGCTAAACAGTAACAGTACGGTAACAGTACAACCTTTTCCCTCGGTGTCTCACTATTTATAGTGAGAACCGGTGTATATTCTCCACTGTAGGAACGGCCGGTATAACAATAAGTATCAACAATCAGGTCTCAATAGTAAAGACAACATAGCGTAGTCGCTATCGTACTGGCCTACCATATTATAGTAAGTGAGGTCGATCTCTAATCGCATTATTACGTTCACTTACGGAAGAAAATAAACGTGAAATGTGAAATCACTCATCCCTGATTCATGGGTTAAATTGTACCATGCATGTTCAAAAAGAATGGCATTGGTATTAAATGACTCAGGAAGGTTTATATGCTATTAGACAAAGAAACCAAAACATACCAATCAGGTATCCAATGTATATGTAAATTAAATTCATACTTAGGTAAATGTTTCTCTCTTGTTAACAAGTACAATAGAAGTATAACTCTTTCCCTACCAAATTTCTCCCACGGCAGCACGAGTCTCAGGTTTGGTTTATAGATAAAACAAATTAAGGAAGGGTTGTTCACGTAGTGATTTTTCAGTGTAAACAAGTGACAAATGCCAGAGCCGCTGCCATCAGTAGGAGTGAAGGGGTGGGAGAGCTGCTGTGTGTGGTTTAAAGTAGGCAAAGCTTTAATAAAGGACACAGCTTTAATATTGATCACATGACCATTTATTTAGTATCCATCAATTAAGCACTGAAGATACTTCGATGGACCTGAGGTTACACAACAAATTACGCAAGAAGATCAATGTACTATGCATTGTCACAATGCATAGTACATTGATCTTCTTCCTTAATTCACTGTAATGTAAATAAATATATATGTTTACTTCTCGCTATGATTGTTAGTTGTTGTTGATTGGCGATTTTTCTTCTTCAGGAACATCCGAACACCATAAACTAGTGGGGAGGAGGGCTCATGGCAAAGTGGCTAACGTACTGAATTGCGATATCGATATCCAGTCGCGTTATTACGCTTACTTTCGGACTGATACTCTTAAGAAATATAGGAATCTCTTTATTCATTGAGCTATGGATTAAATAGTACAACTATTTGTCTTCTACATGGATGGGTTTGACATTAAATAACCACGAAGGTTGATATGCCATTAAACAAAGAAACAAACCAAACCAAAATCATAACCTGGAAATTGTGTGAAAACATTTGACTACATCTTATGATTGTAATCATATATATATATATATATATATATATATATATATATATATATATATATATATATATATATATATATATATATATATATATATATCTGTTCGATAAATTATAAAGCATTCCATATTTATTTGAATATAAATATCGTGTTATGCCATAAGATTAATATGAATATAGTTTTATTCCCTATATAAACTCGAAAAGTACATTTTATTAAAAGAGATCCTAAACATTCTATTTTTCGTTAGAGCAATGACTTGATAAGAAAACACACAAAAAAACTAAATACAAGTAGAGCTGTTCATTACTTTGATTTCAATTTGATATCAGTATTCAATCGATCTGAATATTTCCATATATATGATGTGTTTCTGTGACGCTCATATCTATTAAGTAAGATAAATTTAGACTCGTGAATCTTAACTTAATCTACATAATCAAGAATTTAGTGTCCCGTAGTGCATTACACTCTTTTGACACTTCATACCTTCTCTGATTCCTTTTGCAAAGAATACAAATGATTAAAGTATGATTTTATGGTTATCGTCATATCAACATTGATAAAGATCTTATTAAACAAATATGCGCTCCACCAGTCAGGCTGGTACCTTCCCATTCGTCTGATTGCACATGATTACCAAGGCAATTTTTCTGAAGATTGCCATCTAAGCTCGCCATGGATTCATTGACATGGTCAGGTTAATTATGGAATTCGTTAGGATGCAAGTTGATAGTTCATGGTTGTATCTAAGGTGACATCTTGACTTATTACTCCGAGTCATGCTGATGTCCCTTGTTCTATAGAAGCCTATTTCCGGGCATGAATTATTAAAAAGTTTAGTCGGAAATATTGAGATGAATGCATAAAATTGGAAGAAAAGAAAGAGAGGAGAAAGAATGGAAAGTAGAGAGAAAAGGGCAGAATATGAAGGCACAATTAATGAATGGTAAGAAATGACAGTGAAACGAATCTAGTGAATAAACTAGTGAGACAGTTTAAAGGTGTGGAGAGAGAATGTAATGGCGGTATTAGAGGCAGAAAAGGAAAAAAGGGTAAACAGATCTCTCATTGAAGAGAGAACAGAGGGGAAATGAGAAAAAAGGGAAACATATTAAAAAAGAAGAAGAAGAAGAAGAAGAAGAAGAAGAAGAAGAAGAAGAAGAAGAAGAAGAAGAAGGGACAATGCTTAAAATAAAGAAAAGGAAGACTGATTTAAAATCTTTTTTTAAAGAATAAACAATAAGAAATGATTAAAGTGAAGAAAAATAGATAGATAGAACAGATTGAAATAACTATTCCAGTAAGGAATTGTAAAAAAAGAAATTCGAAGTCAGGGGAACTGAACTGTAACATTTTTGTAAACAAGATCGAATTTCACCAGCGCTATTACGTTCACTTTTGTACTAGTACCCTTGGGAAAGGTATTTTATCCTCCACTAACTCTGGTTTAAATAGTAGCACTACGTTTCTTCTACAATGATGGAATTGACATTATATAACCTACGAATGTTGATATGCCATTAAACAAGGAAACTGAACCCCACAGAATTCGATGACATTCTATAAATGCTAAAGATGAGATCCATTGTAGAAAGGAATTGACCTCAATGGCAGCCCAATAAGTACAACAATATATGCTTAGCGTCGCAATATATATATATATATATATATATATATATATATATATATATATATATATATGAGGAAAAGTGGAAGTATTATTTCACATATTTGAATATCAACAAAAGCCGCCACATGCCAAAAGCAGTTTTGTTTTTGCTTTATACAAAAGATGGCACTGACGAAGGTTTGCTGAACAAACCGATACACAGTAGCGTTGGCTTATTAAACACCATTCGTCACTGGAACTTGTGCTTTTTTCATTTCTATTAAAGTATACATACACATATATATATATATATATATATATATATATATATATATATATATATATATTTATTTATTTATTTTTTTGGGGGGAGGGGGGTGAATATGTGCTTAATTGGAGTCGTACCTAATTTTGAAAATTAATTAATTAATAATGAATTAGGCGTGAATGCCTATTTAAATGTATGGCTATACAAAGTTTTTTTTTCTCGATTTGTTTAGCCATACATTTAAATAGGCATTACCGCCTAATTCATTATTAATTAATTAATTTTCAAAATTAGGTACGACTCCAATTAAGTACATATTCTCCCAAAAATTGTCGGCTAAAAAAGTCATTCCAAACATACCGTGTTTACAACTTATCATATATATATATATATATATATATATATATATATATATATATATATATATATTTAATATCTTTAAATCCCTTACCAATTAATAACTAATTGCTATTTAATATTTCATAAGATGCTGTATGAGCATGATTATACAAGACTTTTCTCAGGATATTTGAAATAAAAAAAATAGCATTCCTGTATATGCAGTATACAACATTAGATAACCCACGGAGGTTGATATGCAATTAAACAAAGAAAATGCCTGCAAAGATGGAGCACAGCACTATTGTACTATAACTTTTCTTATCAACTAATCCACTTGGTCGCGCTGATGCACTATCATGGCTCATGACAATAAAAACGAAAGTACCAGAGGAATATGTCATTGCAGCATTATATTTAGAGCTAAAAACCACTTCAGTGTTTGCATTCACTGCATTACCGATCACTTTTACAATGATCCGTTAAGGCGCAGCTTTTCGATCCAGTGATGCGATTCCATTGTACAAAATGGCTAAGATATGCACCGACAAAAGAATTCAAAATTTCTTTGAACGTCGAGCTTCATTGTTAGAAGTCGATGAATGTCTTCTTTTTGCTGAGCGAGTGATTGTCACAACCTGATTACAGGACAGAGTGATCGAGCAATTCTATTATGGTCATCAAGGTATTAGCCGTATGAAAGCCCTGGCACGCAGTTATGCTTATTGGCCAAACATGGATAAGCGATTAGAGGAATTGCTACGCACAAGTTTCAACTGTCAACTAACAGTAGAATCGCCATGGGAAACTACACGGATACTGCCTATCAATGTCAAATTGTATTAGTTTAACTATTTGCCTACTCAGAGCGACTCCCCTGTACAACAAACTGATTGTTAGTTCATTATAATTGAGCAAAAGGACTCAGATTACAATAATTATAGGACCTTATTTGAATAGAACAATTTATGAAGTGAATCGATAGTGAACTTCAAATATCCCATCATACAGGTAAAAATACCAATAGGATAAACTGAGAGACGGGATGCGTGTTTATGTAAACAAACAACAAATTTACTTACATTAGATAATACTACTGAAAAAACATTTTATTATGCGTATATTTAAAGTAAAACTTGTATTAGATATTCTAAAAATAATGGAATATAAACAGATAAAACGAGTGAATAATATCTTAACATATATTGAATATATGTAAATGCTGAGAATAATTCTTGACATGTCTGTGCTGGAAAATATCTAACTAATTTGACTGTTAATCAATTCTAGATCTGGTTTCTAGCTGGAGTAAGGTGACCTGCCTTTATCTCAAAATCCCAGAGAATTGTATGCATTTCATTCTAAAAAAAGATTCTGCTTTATGCATATACCATTTTGTTGTATAGCCAGATTTCTAGTTTCTTGTACAATTCCCCTTTTTCGTGGTATATATGCATGTCTGTATCATCTCTCGGGCGTAATACCTTGTGCATAGTTATTAATTTCCTTGTCTTTTTCTCGGATTTCCTTTCTTGTCCATTCTAAGAATGCTTCCGAGTCTTATAATGGAGACGGCCCTGGTATTTATTCTCTGGATGAAATTTCTTCTGCAGAACCTGGTTTCTGGGAGTTTTCTTGTTCTGAGGTATTATTTTCATTATTATTAGGATTTTTTCACACCAGCATAAGCTGATGTTCTTTCACTGTAATCTAAGCGACAAAATGTCTCCTCAGGCCTCCAGAGATTTTCTGAGTTTTCTAGTCAATTTCAACAATGCTGCTGTCTGGATGCTGTTGTCTGAATAGTCCCAAGACTTCTGATTTTCAGTTCCTCTAGTTGTTTTTCTAAAGTATACCAACTGCCACTGCTATCACTTTCTTCAAAATATTGCACAGTTTATGTAATTCTTTAGCCATGTACATGTATCTGTCTTTCTTTTCGTTTTCTTTCATCTTCACCTTCGGCAAAATCTACCAGTTGACAAGTACTATTTTCTTGATAATGAATACCACGTCTGGTCTTTTCATGCATCACCTTTATTATTGGTTTCCTTTTTCTTTAATATTTAATTTTCACCTAATTCATATATCCTAGTAGATACAAATCCGGTGTGCAGCTGATTTAATATCAGTTTTCCTTCTATACTGCCTGTCGTACCAAGGCTAAAGAGCTTAGTCAGCTCTGATATGTACTTATAGTTGTGAAGAAGAGATGTTTTCCCATGTCTTTTCCATGAGCAATAGTGCGAAATGGATATACAAAGTCCATTTCATAAGACGATAACTCATATCACACACAGCACTACAATGCAATATTGTAGAAAAAATGAATTAGCTACAAATGAAATTATTATCCATCAAATGTGAATGGCATGAAATAAGAATGAATAAAAAGTAACCGACGAGTCGGAACAAGTATAAGAATAGAAGAAGAATAATAAGAAGAAGTGGAGACTGTTCGTTAATCATCTTTTTGCTTTCGCAACTGTATTTTTTTGCCCACTGAAATACTCTATCCTCAGAGATTAGTGATGGACAATTGCCTCTTATTTGGCAATGTTCTGGTTTCAGTTCAACGAAGCAGCGGATCCATTTCTGCCAAAAAGAAATCTGGTTTTGGCTCCATTCAAAGTGTGGTTTTACCGATTATGTTGAAATCAACCCCAAGAAATCTCTGCCAAGCAAATACTCTATAAATGCTTACTTACTTGTGTATATTTTTGTGGTTTCTCATAGACATGTTGTTCCACATATAAATTATGAGTTCGATATTTGTTTTTCTTTGGGTAGAAAAAGGCACAGTATATGGATATTTTAGATGTAGAATTGACAATTATTAACAATTCCTCACATACTTCCCACTTTTCTTGACTTTAATTGCGTACCTGAGAGATCAATACCAATTTGAATATTGATTAAAGTTTATTCCTGTATATTTCCTGATTCTTCCTTGGTGGTTGAACTGTGACATATTCAATATGCATCATCGAGGTCTATTCCTTTTATATAAAGAACTAATTCCGAAGAAAAGACATCTATCTATATCAACAGAAATTATCTCAGATACTTGTTGCATATATTTACCCAACCCCTCCGAGCAGGATTCGACGCAATATAATTTTTTAAGCGGATGTTAACAGGTTTGAATTTAGATTGTTCCTCTTCTTAAACCATTTACCATACCAAGGATAAAATGTCCAGTCTACACTATGATTTACCCATAGGTGGTGGGATAATAATTGGAGTCAAAACTTTCTCAAGGGTCTTAGCGCTACGAGAAATGCAATCAGCCACATCCAGTGTTTGGATTCGTGTCACCGTTCCCATTTCCTACAAGGATAACCATAAAAGAATTGCCGCATACAGATATTCGTTGTAACAATAACATATTTGTATGAAACAAAGTTTCAGTAAAAACACTTCAAAAATTCAAAGCAATTTGCAATGAATTTTAGCTAGCTATGAATAAGGATGAACTCAGAAGTGACATCCTCCAGTGAACATCTAAACAGGGACATATCAGTGTTGGCCGAACAGCGAATACTCATCAATCCCAACGGAACCGAAACTGGAGAAATATATACTCCAGAGGAAGTCATCTCAAAGGGGAGGTGTCATATATAAATAAAGTGTCGTTGGCGACACTCGTGTTAGAACACTGATTGCCAGAGAATGAAAATAGCCGAGCTCCATCTGATATAAATAAAGGTGTCATGCTGTTTAGATTGAAGGACATCCAATCATAGAGTGGCCCCTGTCACCACTGGTATTTAAGTGACTCTTTATTTTTCTTAGAAAAGCGAGTATTACGGGTATGTAACAATCTTTTATTTATCTTAATTTCTATTCCTTAATGTATCTAATTTCATTTCTAATTAAATATATATTATATTGGTAAGTTGTTAGATCATTTACAATATGTATATCCCGCGTTACAAGAGACACTGACAGATTCTCGCCTATGGAATTTTCAAACTAATTACACTCATTTTGAAAATCACATATATGGAAACTGTCAGTAACCAAGCACCGTCAACTTCATGGAAACGCTGCCATATCTTAGACATACATGCTCTATCAGCGATATTGAACTATATTTACTTATAAATATATCACACTATATTATCAATATTAATATCAAATTTAATCTACATATTGTATATATATACTTCAATTATTTATTATAATTAGGGCAATATAGTAAAAGTAAAAAAATAAAGTTGTCGAAGTTGCTAACAACCGGATAGCGAGGGAGTCTATTCTCTTTTCGCTAGCGCTAAACCAGGGAGATTATTTTGCTGAGGTGGCCGTCAGCTCGTCACTTCAGAACACAGATCAAATTACCTAATCTGTGCTACTCAAGTGCTGAGTTGGCGTGGACCAGTATCAAACCAGGAACCTTGTGATCCCTTAAACCGGTCCCT
Organism: Doryteuthis pealeii; assembly: GCA_023376005.1. Taxonomy (NCBI): domain Eukaryota; kingdom Metazoa; phylum Mollusca; class Cephalopoda; order Myopsida; family Loliginidae; genus Doryteuthis; species Doryteuthis pealeii. Next base: position 125,162,163 of record CM042139.1, read on the forward strand.
ACATATTAGGGACCTTTAAATATATATGGAAATTGTTTCATATAACTGTTATTAATATTAGTGCCCTACAAGCAGAAAAACCGACCCCGAGGTCTCACAGTTATAATGAATGTTTATGGAAACAATTATTTTAAAAAAAACACACAAAATATGTCAGTCAAAAGAAAAGATCGGGTTATTTTAATAACATCCCTCTTTATTGGTTTCCTACGTTCAGTTGTGGTGCCTACTTATCAGCATTGGTCAACTGAAGACAAAAATATCAATTATTATTTTTTTTTTTGCTTTGTTTTTATTTTTTAATGTGAGAAGGGAGAAAGAGATTATGACGTCAGGCATAAACAAGAAATTAATCAGAATAAATTTAATGTGGCACAAGAGACAATATATTGACCATCTTGTGTAAGAAGTTTCGTAGCCCCAGGTCAGAAGGAGTATCTTTCATTTTCAATTCCCATTGATGAATGCTGTGTAAATGTGCACGTGATTAATATTAACGCTGCGCTCTTCAGGAAATATCTAATATATCATTATAAGTTCGTTTGGTGTTGGGGTTATGGGATCGGCCTGTCAGCTTGACGGTCCGGTTTCAAATCACGCACAGGGCGGTCTTCCGATCTATAGCTCTGCTGATGAGGCCTAATAGGCCGAAATGTACATACAGAGATTGATTTTTCTCGATTTGTTTAGCTATACATTTAATAGGTATTCCCGCCTAATTCATTATTAATTAATTAATTTTCAAAATTAGGTACGACTCCAATTAGGCACTTATTCTCCAAAAAATTATCGGCAAAAAGCCATTCTAAACAAACCTTGTTTACAACTTACCACAACGTCGTGTAATAAAAGTCACTAGAAGAGGAATGTTAACCTACTCTAAACAAATCATAAAATCTAAGAAGTTCGTTTGGTGTTGGGTTTATGGGATCGGCCTGTCAGCTTGACGGTCCGGTTTCAAATCACGCACAGGGCGGTCTTCCGATCTATAGCTCTGCTGATGAGGCCTAATAGGCCGAAATGTACATACAGAGATTGATTTTTCTCGATTTGTTTAGCTATACATTTAATAGGTATTCCCGCCTAATTCATTATTAATTAATTAATTTTCAAAATTAGGTACGACTCCAATTAGGCACTTATTCTCCAAAAAATTATCGGCAAAAAGCCATTCTAAACAAACCTTGTTTATATATATATATATATATATATATATATATATATATATATATATATATATATATATATAGTTAAGAATTGATGCAAAAGATGAATTAATGAATATGATAAAAATGAATGGAATTAATAGAATAATTAAACAATGTATTTTCCGATGGACCACTACCAAAAGAAAAAAAAATAATAATAACTTTTGAGAGAGGTCATTAATAGAAAAAAAAACCTTTTCACACCTTTGGGACACTCTATAGAAACATTGGATTATTATATAAAATATTGGAGAAGATAAAATAATGTTTACCTTTTTAAAGTTATGCTGAGGAGTGAAGTTTGTAAAATTAAGTTGAGAAGTAATTCGAATTTTTTCTGTCTATGCAATTCCCGTTATAGATTGCAACAGTTGTATCCTTTTGAATTTAAGAGATAAGCGGTCAACTTAAATATTTTTTAATACATTTTTACAGTTGTAGAAATAAAAAAATAAAAATTATTTATTAGAGAAATGTATGGATTATTTACTCAGAGGTAAAATGATGAATAATTTAAGAAAGATATATCTTAAATTTAAATAGATGAAATAGAATAAAATAAAATATTTAGACTATAAATGGTTAAGTGTTATTTTTCTTTATCAATAATTCTAGATTGACTTGAATTTTTAAGTGGGTATGACATTTATTTAAAAATAATTATATATAAAGATGAATATTTTCATTATTATAGATATATTATATTAACTAGCAAATATATGCACCCTCCGGGTGCAAGTATTTAAGTTTTAATATAATAAAATATCATATTAAATTAGAAAGGCTAATGAAACTGAATAAGAATACAGATAAAAAGATTTGGAACAGAGGGGATATGATTGAAAAATAGAACAACTTTGAAACTAACTCTTCCATCATTTTCCGTTACTCCCGTCTTTCATTGGTAAATTTTCCTAATTTAACTATTTAGTTAAAATAGGAAGTAAAGATTAATATTACAGTTATTTCTTCTTGTTCAGGGATTTCTTTTAAGATTTATCCCCGAGATTTTTGCTCATATTCAATAAGATAAAACCAAACAATTAGAAATCAATAATACTAAGCATATATTTATTAAGATCAATATGCAAATTAGCCTTCCCATTCACACTGTAAACCGCTATTTTGTTGTATATATAAATACAGTTGTATGTTATTAGTATGTAGATATGGTCAACAGTATTAATGTAAAACAATTTTATTAATAATTGAGGTTTGAATAAAAATAAAATCCTGTAGAATGTGACGTAAATAACTAAGGGAATTCTGACTTGAATAGTAATATAGTTTCGGTTACAGACAGAAAAACACACAATCTCCATTATAATAAGATTTGAAATTGTTACCATAAAGTGTCACCTTGAACTGGATTATTATATAAAATGCTTTAGGGAACAAAGTGTAAATATGCAAAAAGTTAGTTTTTATAGAGCTTAAAGAATGATTATGTTATTATATAATTATTCTAAAATGTATCCTCCTAGGATCTTTCCAGTTTAGAATCTTTTGAATACAATACGGTGTTAAATGTTAATTTCCAATTATGTCTCATCAGATCGATTCCCGCCTTCAAACGTGGTATATATATATATATATATATATATAGGGTCATCCACAGACACGTGTTTCGACTTATCAAGTCTCTTCAGTGTGGCTAGAGAATTTTGTAAGCTACCTACAGCCGGAATTGAAATCCGATCGGTTGGGTGTCAGTCCGGCACCTTAACCATTAGGCTGTCTTCACTTACAGAATGGGAAGGGGATTTTTAACTGTTTAATACACCATCGCTTTGTGTGTAAAGGCCGTCACAGAGTGCTCCATTCCTTAGAAGAGCGTTATGTATATATATATGTGTGTGTGGGGGGGTGTTCATGTATCAGTCGTATATATATATATATATATATATATATATATATATATATATATATATATATATATATAAATCTCAATGCACTTAAACCAGTGCTGTTCCATTAATAACATCTATTCCATTAATTTAATCTATTTTATTGATAGATAAACATTGGGTTAAGGGCACCGTCAAGGAAAGTCATTAGTGTGTATATAAATATTTGTGTGTCAAATAAATGTATTTGACAGATTAGGTAA
>CM042139.1:125167980-125265480 GCA_023376005.1 Doryteuthis pealeii
CATCAATTTTATTCTCTCTTTGGTTGGGGTTCATAAATTGATAAAATGTATTTACAAACATGATTTGTTTTATTCACTCACATTATAAGGATTTATATATTTTAGCAATGAAGAGTTAGTTGTAGTACTTTACCTCTGAAAGTTATGTGACGTGGATAGCATTTAACAGCACTAGGAATCTCAAATATTTGTTAAAGGTAGAAAGTGATAAGGGGAACAAAAAATATCCCTATTATAAAATGATAAAAACTATACGTCCAATGTGTAGGCCCTTGCATATAATCCCTGAACTGGTCTTCCGACGATTGACCGTATCAAATCACATGCAAATTAAAATATGCTGCCGCTCAAATCAACAATTACTTTACTTTAAATCATCCTGAAATGTTATCAGACTTTTGTCGTCAACTTAATTAGATAAAATTATTAACACAAGTGTATCAGTAACTGTGGAATATATCTTTGGTTTTTCTAAACCTGCTATTCAATATCGCTGTCAATGTTAATTAACTTTGTATGACAGTATCTCTTTCTCCATTCCTCTCACTCACTCTCTTTCTCTCTCTCTGTCTCTCTCCCGCTCTCTCTCTCTCTCTCTCTCTCTCTCTCTCTCTCTATATATATATATATATATATATATATATATATATATGTAAATACACACACACAAACATATATATATATATATATATATATATATATATGTAAACAAGGTTTGTTTATGGCTTTTTGCCGATAATTTTTTGATAAGTGTTTAATTGGAGTCGTACCTAATTTTGAAAATTAATTAATTAATAATGAATTAGGCGGGAATACCTATTAAATGTATGGCTAAACAAATCGAGAAAAATCAATCTCTGTATGTACATTTCGGCCTATTAGGCCTCATCAGCAGAGCTATAGATCGGAAGACCGCCCTGTGCGTGATTTGAAACCGGACTGCCAAGCTGACAGGCCGATCCCATAACCTCAACACCAAACGAACTTCTTAGATTTTATGATTTGTTTAGAGTAGGTTAACATTCCTCTTCTAGTGACTTTTATTACACGACGATGTGGTAAGTTGTAAACAAGGTTTGTTTAGAATGGCTTTTTGCCGATAATTTTTTGGAGAATAAGTGTTTAATTGGAGTCGTACCTAATTTTGAAAATTAATTAATTAATAATGAATTAGGCGGGAATACCTATTAAATGTATGGCTAAACAAATCGAGAAAAATCAATCTCTGTATGTACATTTCGGCCTATTAGGCCTCATCAGCAGAGCTATAGATCGGAAGACCGCCCTGTGCGTGATTTGAAACCGGACTGCCAAGCTGACAGGCCGATCCCATAACCTCAACACCAAACGAACTTCTTAGATTTTATGATTTGTTTAGAGTAGGTTAACATTCCTCTTCTAGTGACTTTTATTACACGACGATGTGGTAAGTTGTAAACAAGGTTTGTTTAGAATGGCTTTTTGCCGATAATTTTTTGGAGAATAAGTGTTTAATTGGAGTCGTACCTAATTTTGAAAATATATATATATATATATATATGACAATTATAAAACATGATGATTTAAACCCTGATCTTAGAAATATTCACCAATACTTTAACATTAGCAATTAAAAATCATTAAGAAGAAATATAACGTTCTATTCAACCAAAACTATTTAGATAAGATTCTGTCGAATTATATATATATATATATATATATATATATATATATATATATATATATATATATATATCCACCTTAGCCATACCTTCTCACAGATAGCAAGATGCATGACTATCCCTCTTCACCCTATGATATTATACACCTTTCCAATGCTTGAATTAATAGATTTCTTCATACAAAATGGCAGCAACACTGAAATAACTGTATCCACAATAAACTCTTCCTAATCAAACCGACTTTGGGAGGCTGCAGACCAACTTTAAGGAAGTCTAGAAAGGAGCAAGTCATTATGTCCCGATTATGCATTGGTCATACAAAACTAACACACTCTTATATACTCAAACAAGAACAACAGCCACAATGTGAAACATTTCAAACACCCCAGACAGTGATGGAATGCAGATCTTTTGCTCCCATCAGAAACCATTATTTTAAAGCAAACAATATGAAGGATCTGTTTGAAAATATTGACATTTGGGATATTTTCTCCTTTTTATGGGAAATAAAATTATACCATAGAATATAGACATGAAACAAATCAATGCCATACAATATAATTCCCAAAAATGCTAACACATTGTTAAAACCAATTACTAAAAGTATATATATGAATACACAATATGTAAACACCCCAACGGCTAGGCATGATATAACTCTGGACGGGTTGATATGCCGTTAAAATCAATAAACCAAACCAAACCAATATTTGACCATTTCTATGCCCTATATCCGCCACCCGCTCCTTTATATTCGCCGAACCATTTATTGCTTCCATCCAGATCTGGCCTTCACTAGGTCTATACCTTTCATTCTCTCACCTCTCCTTCACCCTATTACATTTTCTCATATATAAACCAATCTGTATAACTAATAAAGTCATTCTGAAGAATTACCCCCTCATACATATAGGTTTATATATATATATATATATATATATATATATATATATATATATATATATATATATATATATATATAAGTGTAGTTTGGCAGCATTTTTTCTTTTATTCAAGTTTTGTTGAACTGTACAGACAATTCTTGTCGGACAGGTTTTTGGTTGATCCTTTCTAATTTTCGGGCCATCTTTTTGGTGTCGGGGTGTAACTAGTGTAACAGTCCACCAAAGGTTTCAAAACGAGCGCTTTCAGCAATACAGTTTGCCATCATCAGGTATGAAACGATGGTATGGTTTCGTGTCTCGTTTTTAACGAGAACGAGTAGTAGCAATGAATTAGAAGTGGGAGGTAATAAAAATTGGTAGTGGGAGGTTGTAGGAATGGTAGTGGATCGAGCGGGCGATGCTGTAGTGCCCTCCCCGCCCACAAATTATCACTACAGCATCGCTCGCTCGAACCACTACCATTCCTACAACCTCCCACTACCAATTGTTATTACCTCCCACTTCTAACTGTATTGCCGAAAGCGCTCGTTTTGAAACCTTTGTTTGTCTGTTACACCAGTTCCACCCCGACACCAAAAAGATGGCCCGAAAATTAGAAAGGAGCAAGCAAAAACTTGTCCGACAAGAATTGTCTGTACAGTTCAACAAAACTTGAATATATATACATATATATATATATATATATATATATATATATATATATATATAATTGTTTTATATATATATATATATATATATATATATATATATATATATATATATATATATATATATATTAGAGTAGCATCAAGGTGTCACAAGGGGACGATTCTTTATATATATATATATATATATATATATATATATATATATATATATATAAAGATTCGTCCCGTTGTGACACCTTGATGTTACTCAAATCCCAATGAAATTCCCCTCTTGAAACTCGTGTAAGAAATTTGCAAGGTGTAAATTATTATTATTATTATTATTATTATTATTATTATTATTATTATTATTATTATTATTATTATTATTTGACTCCATGTGAGTTTTTCACAGCTACATTAGCCGGTGGTTCTCCAGAGGCTAAGTGATATCAGATTTCCTTAGTTCTCATGGACTCTTCTGTGTATTTAGCCGATCTTACCAATGCTGGTTTTGGATGGTCCCGATTCTTCCTTTGGTTTTCAATTCACCAGGACTCTTTTATAAGCATTTAGCGACCGTTCCAAGAGCTCAAATTACAATTGATACGTAATTTTCCACCATTTTCCATTTTTTTTGTTCTCTGGTAAGGTCATAGTATTTGTCTATCTTTTCGTTTTCTTTCATTTTCACTCTGTGGTGCGCTGGGACAGCAAAATCCACGAGATAACACGTTCTCTTCGTCATGCTAATTAACACTGAGTTTGGTTTCCTAACCGGGATTAGGTGATCCGTCAGCATTATTATTATTATTATTATTATTATTATTATTATTATTATTATTATTATTATTTTCGAGCAGCCACATTCAGAGTCGAAATCGATTTGTTCACTAAATATTTACTGTCATAATTAATATCACTTTAACTATGGCAGAAATGAACAGTCAAACAAATTAAACTGTATATGTGTGTAAACAAATTATACCTTTTATGTGTATAAGGTTACAAACGAATACTGTTGTTGTATTTTATGATAAACGTAACTGTCGTTTCCATCCAATAATAATTATATTTTCTCACATTTTTTAGAAAATATTACAATTGAATGTTTTGTTAATAATATGTTATCGAATGTTGAATAAAATATTACATTTTTCTCAGCCGTTTATTGTTTAATTAAAAGTCTTGACGTTGTCTTAATTACAACTTTAATTAGAAGGATACCCGGATCATTTCTTAATTAATGAATTGGTTTAGTCTGGCGGGATTTCGGTTTAATTGTTTCTTACAATAATTACTTTGGCTATACAGATATTAATTACCAATTAGATACTGTTATTAAACACATTATTTTATCTCTACCGTTGAAATGATTGTTACATGCACAAATTAAACCCAATAAGAGCACGATGATTTCATTACTCTACTCGTATAGTTGGATTGGGATAATGAGTTCCCACCATTTGATGCTTTCTAGCAAAACGTAATAAACTGACAATCCCAGTAACTAAATCTGGCTATTGTAATCTACAGAGTGGGTGGTCTCTAAAACTTCCCCCGGTGAACAATGAAATGCTCACATCTGTGTAATCTATACTGCTAATGCTGCTCTGATTTATAGGACGTCCCATCGTGATGCAATTATTAGTAAGTTTATCTCATAGATCTATTGCTACTGAATAGTGCGTTTGATGCCTCATAATTGCGACCTTGTATCATACACTGCCCGTGGCGAACGGGTTCGGTAATTACCCACTGATCTTATTTATCAAAATAATTGAATATAATCCATATATGCCACTTCATTTTAGTTTCTCACTAGTCACAATGTTCTATATTTAATAGAAAAGATTAAACCCTTTAAGTTTTCTCTGTCAGTTTTCTTAGTCGAATATTCTACCTTTATATCCCAAGATAATATCTTCAATGCAAGATGTGTATATTTTGTCCTTGAATAATGCTTTCTTGTTTTCCATGAGTATGGTTTAAGGTGACGGTTACTTTTCCCCCATAGTCATTTCCATCGATGGAATGTAATGGGCTGTATTAAAAAAATTGAAAATACAGTTTGAGGTTTTGAAAGTCCACCGTCGTAATAAGCCGACCCGCCCTCCGTTTGGACACTTCATATAGCGTACTTATTATACGATGGTACTTCCAAAGATAAGGTCCCCAAAATATTTGAAATTACAGAAACTTTTTTGTTTATTGTCAATGATGTTTACATCATTTGAACCTTTGAATAGGTATCAATTTTCTATATAATTGCCATTTCGGTCGATGAATTTTTGTAGGCGATGTAGCAGTTTAAATTTGACCATGTCATACGAGCTCACTGTCATGTTCTTGAAGCGTTGAACCTCATGATCGTTGCAAACTACGTTTTTGACATTCATGCCCGACTAACCTCCGTCAATGGGCGATGAATTTCAATCTGTTTCTTGCTTTTTAGGTTCAAAAATCGAATAAGTGTACGAAGTTCCCGCTTGGCTTTAGCGTCAATCGAAAACACCATTAGAAAGGACTCCCAAGACAGCACTGATGTCAATAACCAAACCAGCAGTTTCCCAGCGTCTTCAGCGCTTTGGGGACGTTATTTTCGGGATTAGCATCGTAGATACTTAAATGCTAATTCAGGAAAATACAGCGTCTATTTCCTAATCTTAAATCAAATCAAGGAGATTATTCGTTATTATTTATCACAAACGGACCGTGAAACTGTGTGATCAAATATATGGATAAGTTATCATCATCATCATCATCATCATCATCATCATCATCATCGACAGCACGGATCTCCTTGAATCTTCCACGCCATTCGTCCCTTATCCTTTATAGTTAATGCAATATCTTCTAAGCAACACCCAGTAACAGCGCAGAGCTGATCGATACAAGTTTGTACTCGACAACTCACATTAATATGTTCATATGCAGGTGCCTCTACGAGCATGTCACATATGATTACTCTCCTTACTTCTACAGCAGTGTCCAACATGTATTGCTCGTCTTAACCAAATGTTTTGTGTGATGGTAGGCATCTGGCCATATATTTGCTCTTTTGTGGGGTACTTCTCCCAACATTTGTTTTGGTCAGCACTCAACATCTTTGTAAAGTAACCATTTTTCATTTTCTCCAAGCGTTTCGTAAGAGTCCAAGTGGTGTAGTCATACTGTAGCACTAACACGGCGACAGTTTGAAATAATTCTTATTTCATCTTAGAGAGATCAGTCAAAATATAGGATATCCCACATATAGATATATGCATCTTTTTATCTACAGAATTTTTCAAAATTATTTTTATTAAAAAATGTCAATGTTGTAGAGCCTTGTAAAATATTTACCCTACATGTAGGGTTTGGCCCTAGACCTTAATTATGGGGCATCTAGAGGAGACTGAAATCGCTTTACATTAGGAAAGGGTCTTCAAGACTAGCTTGCTAACAATTAAACCCTGACGAGATGCCTCGTAATAAATAATATGCAATAAAATCAGTTTTTAATGCATATTGTTCCACTCCATGTGAACTCTGGATGCCGTCTAGAAGATTGATGACCGACAAGAACGGGTGGCACATATTAAGAAAACACATATTAACGTATATGAATAAGACACGCACGCAAATAGAACACACACACACCCTACAAATAATGCACACACACACACACACACACACATAAACACACACACACACACACACACACACACACACACACCCGGTGTTGGGACTTAATAACAAATACACCGCGCACACACACACACACACACACACACACACACACACACACACAACAGGACAACAGGTGATTTTGATAGACAGTACATTTACACACCCGTACCCATAAACAATAAAACGATATCTGGAATGTTAATCTCCGACACATATTAATAAAAAAGAGATCAGATGGTCCTGTTAGTAAACAAAAAAAAAGGCTTAGAGGGCAAGCCAAATCTGGAATAATACTTAACAAAAAAAAAAAGCAAAAAAACAAATGAACAGAAACATAAATGCGCACACACACACTTATACACACACAAACAAACACATAAAGCACCTCCCCACACACACATAATTTGGAAGACATGAGACAGAACAAATGAATAGCCACTATCAACAACTTCACTTCTAGTAATATTCTGTAGATAGGATTTTTATACCGAAATATTGAGAATAATCCACAGGTTAACAAACAACACCACAGTCACCTTCTTTTTTTTACACTTGCATTGCGATAGCCTTCAAAACCAACCAGCAAACTAATATAAACACCATGCTTCAAGCAAATTACAAAACCCTTATATATATATATATATATATATATATATATATATATATATATATATATATATATATATATATATTTAGGTAGGTAGATAGATAGATAGATAGATAGATAGTAAGTTACGATAACGTAGACACAGTAATATTTTAGGGACACTTCAATTTTTAAATAATTCGATAATACAAAATGCTATTAGGGATGCAGTATTTAGGTATAAATTATATTATTATATATATATTATTATATTATTTAGGTATGAATTATATTCCATTAATACAAATTTAAAAGAAAGAAAAAATATTGAAATATTTCTTTTCAAATTGGAACATTTCTTCTGTGCACCTAAACATGAATAGAGTGTTGAAAATCCCTTATTCATTAGCGTACTTCTATCTACAGCTTTCTATGATAATTACTAGTTTTTTTTTTTTCAAAATGTTATCCCCGCAACATATGCGACGATTATTGTGGGACACAAAAAAAATGTTGAAAAGTGTTTCGTTTCTTTTCTCTTAGTATCAATTTCTCCTGGAATTTTCCTGCTTCGGTATACATTTGACATGGAGATATACACCTTCTCAGAATAAGGAACAATGCATTCAAATAATTTGTTTCTTTAAAAAAAGTCATATATCAGTTGGAAAAAATATACAACGTAAGCTGAAGACGACAGTTACAAAGTTTGTTATTTTTAACCATGAAAACAAAATATTTAAAGTTTTCTGAAAGGCACAGCATTGTCCGATTTAAGAAAAAAAGTCAATGGATTTTGATCTAAATATATGAGGTACCCCTTGTGTAATGGTTATAGTCGTGTGAAATGGAAACGGTGAACCAAGTTCAAATCGTGGACGAGTCTATTTGCATTTCAGCGCTTTTATTCTTGAGAAAGTAATACATCCAAGTATTCTCCTTCCAGCGATAGATAAATAGTAGTGTAGACTCGGCTCTGAATTCAAACCTGTGAAACGCCACCTAAAAATTATCCTTGTAGCATACCCTACTCGTGTTGAGCGGTTAGTCATATACATATTAATTAATTGAAGAAAAAAGAGCTGCTATTATTCATTAGTCTTTGGGCCACAATGTCCGATAAGCAACAATTATTTAAAAAATAATGAAAACTTTAACAACTTTAATTATTTCATTGTTGGAAATACTGTTGGTAAATATTATCGTCCTGCAAGGTTATAGTAATTCATGATATCGGGAACTGGTCGAATTAAATACCCAAAAAGATATTAGCACACCTACGTATAGGCGTCCTCGAAAAAGTTTTAACAAAAGTCAACATCGTGGCTAATTTTCGTAACGGAATATCCTTATCATCGACGGAAAAAATCCGAAGTTCCAATTTTGTGAAAAGAGTATGTTATCATAAGAGAGAGAGAGAGAGAGAGAGAGAGAGAGAGAGAGAGAGAGAGAGAGAGAGAGAGAGAGAGAGAGAGAGAGAGCTGTTGAATTATGAAGTGTTTGGTTACCTTTTTGGCAAAAAATAGCTTTCATTAGATCTCTTTCCGTAACGTAATACTGTAATACAGGTACATAGACACGAGTAAACAAATGTACATACCTATCTATCTATATCTATCTATCTATCTACCTATCTATCTATATATATATATATATATATATATATATATATATTTGTGTGTGTGGGGGGGGTATGTGTGAATGTGTGTGAGTTTGTGTGTGTGTCTGTGACTGTGTATATGCATGCATATCATCGTTATCTCTCTTTATTTTAAAATAGATTTCTTAGTTTATTATGCAATAAGAGTAGTATAGATATTGCTTGTTTGTTTTCTAAAAAAATGTACTCAGATTTAATCTAGATATCATGTATAAAACAGTTTTATTCTTAAAAACTGATCGGAAAATCTTTTCCTCATTTTTTTTTTAGAGAATGAATAGCAATACCTTGATACGAAAACACAAAAGTATAAATTAAGGAGAGCTTCCCATTTCTTTGAATTCTATTTGATATCAATATTAAATCCGTTTGAGTTTTTGATATGATAATTCATATATTCTGTGGGAAATATAACACTTGCAGTATCTATTCTGAAATGATAAAAAGCAAAACATTACTATCTACTAGCAAAAGAGGCGCATTATATCTTTGTATGTGAGAGATTTGTCTGGAATATGAGTTATTAAATATCTAATAATTCACCGTAGTGGTTCTTTAGGTTCGGTTTGTTTTGTCTTTTTGTTTTTGTTTTTTGTTTAATTGCATATCAATCTTTGTGGTTTATTAAGTGATAAAATTATTAAAAGACAAATTTCTTATTCACTCTTTTATACACGACTATTGCGATTATTTTTTGTTGATATCTCATTTTGACCATTACATTAACATGATTACATTAAAGATGATTCTTTTTCAACAATGGTATTATTTTCTATTGCTATACATAATGATAAATAGCTTAGAATATTTGAAGACACGCAGACATTTCTAATTAAATAAGCATTTCAATAATTACATTTTATGAAACACTGAGGTATTATGCATCAATATATTTTATTTATGTATGACACCATAAAAATACGTAAGCCATTTATGATTTATGAGCGGATCGTTTCTTGTCACATTTGCAAGTTTAAGATTTTTTTCTAGTAACAGAGGTGGATATCTATACTAAATAGGAAATGATATAGGAAACCAAATCAAAACAAGGCCAATGTTATATTTAAAAAGCCCAAATCTCTCCCTCTATCCTCTCTCTCTCTCTCTCTCTCTCTCTCTCAATATATATATATATGTGTGTGTGTTTGATATATACAGACCTATGAAACACATACATATACCCATAATAGCGGATGACACAGCAGAAAATGAATGGAAATATAGATAAAAAAAGCAACAATTATCTACAGAAGCAGACACTCGCTCTCTCTCAAACACACACACGCACACATACACACACACACACACACACACACTCTCTCTCTCACGCACACATCCCCCGCACCCCCCCACACATATATATATATATATATATATATATATATATTTAATTGGATTTATCTGTTACCATGGGTATCCCTCTTATCGCAGCCATTAGATAAACAATTTATTTCCGATATTTTTTTATTTGTGTTTAATATACATACATATATATATATATATATATATATATATATATATATATATATATATATATATATATATATATATATATATATATATATATATATATATATATATATATATATATATATATTTGTGTGTGTGTGTGTGTGTGTGAAAGATAATATAAGAAGTTATATAAAAATTGTTCAAACTATCCTCAGACGAGAAACAGATGTTAACTCTTTGTCAAAGCTATCTTAACACATACGTCCCCAAACACCCCCCCCACACATATATATATATATATATATATATATATATATATATATATATATATATATCTAATAAATATATATGTATGTTTGTACATATGTAGTTTTATAATTTTCTGTATAAAGTGTAATATAGTTTTATAATATAATTTCTAATTTTTTATATAAACCAGTGATAAAGTATACATATCAATGTTAAGATAGAAATGTGGTGTTTAAATACTTTTGTTAATATATAAATGCAGCAATATACCCAAACAGCATTTAAAGCCAATTGAAAATTACATTGCCTCTAATATGAGACGTTGTCATGTAAATGGTTATTTCTATCTAATTATTTCATGTATTCCGTTAAAAGAGGATGATATCAATTTATTCTAAGGCAATACACAGCTTTGTGTTAAATTGTACCTCTAGTGATCTTCTATCGGCCTTAGAAGCTTAGTCGTTAGAGCATCCACCTAATAAACAAAAGATTCCGAATTCGGTACCGGTCCTCGTCAACTCGGCACATAAATTACACGGCTTCGATATGTGCGGTAAAGTGGGGTGCTGATGGTAGGTTTAGTGCTTCAACTCAGACGCATAATAAATTTCCCTGGTCTACCGTTAGTGAAAAGAGGTTAGATTCTTGATGTCCAGTTGATACAGAAATAAGAGACTCCGCCGATTGTACTTCTAACTATTTAAAAGAAATGGCTTTGGCATTAATTAACCACGAATTAAACAAAACATTAAACAAAGAAACCAAACCAGACAGAATACAATAATACCACTGTCTTATTATTATTATTCTAAATGGTCAGAAAATCTTGGAAATCTGGGCCCCAAGGGAAAAATATAGAGATTCCTTCCATAATTATCTTAAGAAACAGTACACGTTGAATAAAACATCACCTGTCCGTCAGGCCACTCTTTCATCGGATCTTAGAAAACGCTGACTGTATCCCCACAATAAGGTGCCCTGGGTATGACACTGAACTGCATTTGATAAGGAGGCCTAGTTATGGAGATTTTGGGAGTATCTAGTACCAGGTCACTTTGTTCTGTGGTTTCAATATATATGTTTGATATATTATTGGATATTTATAGGTGGAACCATATAACTGTGTGCGAACAAATTATGATTATCAAATTATGATTTGCAGATCTATATATAATGGAGATTCGGTGTGTTTCTGTCTATAATCGAAATTACTTTATTGCTTATGTCACAAGCTCTGATATTGCGTAAGTTTGTCAATGAGTATTTAATTTAGAGTTAGAATTAAAGAATACATACAATAAAGAACAACCCTGTAATATATATGCTCAAAAATTAAGTATGCAACATTAAACGGTCCACATGGTTTGTTAAAACAAGTTTTAATAAATACATGCCATATTATATATATATATATATATATATATATATATATATATATATATATATATATATATGTTAGTTTTATTTCGATATACATTTAAAGTTATTGAATTTTACGAGAAACTTATTTACAAACAAGAAATAGTCACATAATGTTCTTCTTGGTTAGATTTTCATTACGCGTTTACACTTAACGATAGTCGTATAACAAAGGGGGCCCCATAAAAAAACCCCGTAAATATTTGAATTAAATTTAATCTAACTGTTAGAAAAGTGATTTTATTAGAAAGAAGAAAAAACATAATTATGGGAATGTTGAGAGTAAAACGATTGTTTATGTTTATAATTAAAAGAATATAAGATTGCAAAAATCTGTGTACATTTTTTTATGAAAGAGCGCGGCAAAAATCATTTTACATAATTTTGGACGTCGATAAAATCGAGATAATAGTTTTTAAAAGTATTTTTTTACACTAAAAAATAAGATATTCATTCAGTTACAATAACATTTTGTAGAATTATATAACAAAATGGGTGTATTTAAAAGAAAACAACAACATTATCGTCAGTCGTAAAAGAAAACAAATATCTCAGTGGAGTGGAGCAAATATGATCCTTTTCAAATAAGTCATTTTTTTTAATACTAAATGTTTGATTTTATTTATTTATTTTTTCCCATCTCCTCAAGCAATATCTTTCAAAAATTATGTTTTACATCGCTCGGTGTGCGTTTTTTTTTTTTTTTTTTTGCTTGCAGAAATAATTGCTTAAAACCGTATAATTGTTACTATTAGATAGTAATACTTAATTACCTTATTAAATAACCCTTTAGAAAAAAACTACACAAAAAGTGTAAATATAAACCTGGTTCACTAGGAAGAAAATATTATATTGTTATATTACCAAGTATTATTATCCAATAGTAATATAGTGCAGTTATAATTAGACTAATATATATACATATATATATATATATATATATATATATATATATATATTATATATATATAGATAGATAGATAGATAGATAAAAGGATATGAAAACACACAATATGCTGTTAAAGTGAAAACGTTTTATATCATATTCATAGCTAATTTTGAACAATATTTCGATTTATAAAAATCATCTTCAGAGCTTGTTATTACTCCGGACTTATCGAGAGAGAAGCTGAAAATAATTTGAATTCAAAACGAAAACATTGATGTTCCAAAAAAGTTATGCGGTAGTTTCAAATATAAGCACATCCGCCACGCGTTTCTAGGTCAGCGACAATCATGTATATCTTAGTGTAACAGTTTTGGAAAAAGAAGACATATTTCCAATTCGACAATAGACAAATTCTATTTTTCAAACAGGATGAGTTTTAAACCGTTGACAGTAGGCCTGCAACAGATTTTTTCAGAAAATATTTTTTTTATTTTTTATATTTATTTTTTTTATTTTTTAAATTCTTCTATTTTTAATTTTTTATTATATATAAAGTAAAAAAGTATAAATGGGGTAAGGGTTTTTTTTGTTGTTTTTTTTTGATAATGTGAAATTTAAAATTGTTAGGAAGTATATATCGGAAATGGTTATCTGAAGGGGATTTAATGATTTCTGAGTACATGTGTCGCTAAATGAGGGGATATATTAAAAAAGCCTTGTCTTTGGGGGATGGTTTGATGTGTGAGAATAACGCAAGATTCCATAATTCTACGTAGTGTTCTATTGTGTATGTGAGTTAATATTTTGGCACCTTTAAAATCAAAGGTATGGTTATTGTCTAAAATATGTTTAGCTAGGGCGTTGTTTACAAAACCTCGTTGAATATGATATCTATGTTCAGATAACCGTTTAGATAAGCAATCTATTTTGTAGACTCCGGAATGTGTGTGTTTATGATTATTTTTATTCTGTAAAATGTTTTTGATTGTTTTAGTGGAGTGAGTAACTGTTTTAATACCTATCTTTTTTAGGTTTCTACTTATTTTATCAGTGATAGAATTATTGGGAAGTATGATGTACCTATCAGAGTCATTATTGTTGTTATGTTGTGTGTTATTGGGATATGTAATGTTATTTTTTCTATTGTGTATTTTCAATGCCTTTTATTTAGCACGATGTATGAAATTTAAAAGGTATAGTAATTTAAGAAAAGACTTTTCAATAATATTAAATTCCTCTTCTAAAATTTTTTTATTGCATATTCTAAGTGCTCTAAGAACCTATTATGGTACCATTTTTTATCTTATTGTTATGGTGGAAATAAAAATGGATATAGTCATTTTTGTTGGTATTCTTATGATAAACTTTAAATTCTAAAATGTTATTGTTTATAATAAGTGTGTCTAAAAATGGTAGGGTGTGGTTTTGTTCAATTTCATGAGTAAATTTAATGGAGGGTTCCACATCATTTAGTTTGTCAATAATATTAATTAAATTACAGTTTTTTGGGTAAATTAATAACGTGTTGTCAATGTAACGGAAAAATAGAGTTATTAGGTAAAATATGTTTAAAGGGACCAGATTCTAACAATTCAAGGAATAAGCACGCCAATACGCCACTCAAAGGTGACCATTTTACAGAATATATATATATATATATATATATAATATATATATATATATATATATATACGTAATACTATGTCGTTAACTTGGGCTCACTTGGTGAGTTAGTGGTAGATCAACGTTTATGCGGTATTATGATTATACACACACACACACACACAGACACACACACCGACACACACACAAATATATATATATATATATATAGATATACATAAATATGTTATATATATATATATATATATATATATATATAAACTAAATTATAATGATTATTTTCTTGACGTTAAAAACTGTTTTAAATCTTACACAAACCATCTACTGAGAACCAGAGTGAAGCATACAAGTCTTGGCAGCAAGTATATCGATCTGATTTAGCCACTATAAATATGACAATTGAGGGAAATTGCCACAATCCAACAAATATCGTCTTGACTTAAGCATTGCTGTTCTATGCAATCAAATATGCAGTTTACTTTTCAGAGACGATGTAAACTTTGAATACATGTTATCTTATCCATTCAGCGTGTTAGAAGGAGAGTTCGTCTTTCCGAGACACTCGACTCATGGGTCACGTCAAAGACTCTTAAATCTCTGGGTTGACTTCCAGCTTGATGAACGACACCGAATAAAGTCCTGTATAAAATACACGACGATTTTATCTCGGTTTCTTGCACGGGTGATGGTGGGGTCTTATTTCATATAATATCTTCCTAGTCATGGAAGACAGGCGAAGATCATTCTAGTCTGATGAAGAATGGTCACGGCAGAGCAGACTTTGCCATATTCAGTCGATGTTCTCGACACAGAAAAATTCCTGAATAGAAATTCAATCAGGAATACAAATTTTATACTATATACCGTATATCGAGAGACGCCTGTCATGTAATAAATTTCGACGTAGAACATAGATACGGCGACACAGGTTCAAATCTTCGGCGATGCTGTTAGCATTTCACATAGTACCAATGCCCTTGAGAAAGGTATGAAAGAAAGCCATTGGGAATTATATGCATTCTGCATTTAACAAAAGCGGGTAAAACGGTTGTTTATGTGACACTATTTAATTTACAACCCATACAAACAAAGCAACATGTTCATATCCCTGAAAGACAAAAACATGAACATTCTACATTAATTTCTTTTATAGCGAAGACCGGATATTCCTCCATGGCACATCGCGAATATTTTTATTTTAAAATTCTTGAAGATAAGTGAAAAAATAAACAAACAAAAAGCTTAATGAGAAATATAATCTGTTGATTTTGTTTTCTTATCGGACTAGTTTAGGTACATTACTAACTCTATGTTGTTGACGATGTCTCGTCACGAACAACAAAGTACTTTTAAAAAAAGTATTTGGAGACGTTTCTATGGCCACAATCAATTTAATGGTAATAATGTTTCCATCTTTTTTTTATTTCATAGGGCAGATCTTCAGTTATCAGTAATGGTGCTACTGTACCCGCACAGTTATATATCTCTAAATACGATTGCCTAATTTATTCATACATTTATGTTGTTTACGTACACTTCGGTTACGGTTAAGAAAATCTGACTAATGTGAATACAAGCGAAGAATGTTTGTGTTGGTGTTGATTGCTTTTTGCATGTATATGTGTATCAATTTTTGGATGTCTGTATCCATATGTGTTCAGTGCGTTGATAATATTTCGAAAACAGTGGTATAGACAAAAAAAACCCCGAAGTAACGTATAATTCTTCAGATATGTTTTTATATGTATTTATACATTTCTATACAGAAATCCAAAATTACATTGCTCAAGGCTGAAGAATAAAAAATCCTTTTATAACTGGCTGGTGAGTTAAGCTAATAAGTGTTCATATGAACCAAACAACAGCTACTTTCAACTTATCTCGTCGATAACAAAGCAAGATACACATTTCTCTCAAAATAATCTGAAACATTTTCTTTCGAAAATTCATTCGCAGTCGGCTATACTGATGCTTGATATGTCAGTCTTTGATTATTTTCGTGAATAGGAATTATATTGATCAATTTGTGTGTGGTATACATCGTTTAAACGCGATAGAATTTGCAATGGGTTCGTTGGTTGATTAGTTGGATTTTGAGTGATTTCATGCTGCAGAAATTTTGATTTATTCATTCCTGTTGGGTATTAATTTTTTAAACTCAATATTTTAAACACAATTTTTCTATGTAACACATGAATGAGACCCTAACTGGCACTAGCAATCCAGGTCAGAGTGGATATGGGAGTAATGGCTTTAGAATTGGAACTATACCATTAGATAGAGTTTTGGGTCATAACCAGGACACTGTGACCCCCAGCCACCAAATTCTAAGACATATAACAACTGCCAATGTTGTAGTTCTGGGGAGTGTAGAGTAACCATTGTCGCCATTACTTCCTGGTCAATTGGGAAGCGGAGTTCTGGTACCTGTTAGGTTCCCATCTATGGTGCAAATAGAAAGAAATTAGTTTAAAAATGTATTTTTAAAAAATAGTTAAAAAATGAATACTCCTCAAGAATGAATGAAATAAAATGTCTTCGCTATAGAATAAACTAACAAGGGTTGACATTCCGTTAGATCCAATTAATCAACCAACAAAGCGTTAATAATAACCTTACACTTCTAGCTTTTTGAAGAAGAATTCTAATAGATATATTTTTTCGGTTTTTTATGTTTTATTTTTCCTTTTTTTATAATTATCATCGATCGGAAAAGTTTAATTCCGAGTGAAACACGTGCTGAAAATCGTATGAACTTTACACTTATTGTTACCTACAACTAATTATATAAAACATTATGTATTAGTCTCTAAAGAATTTATTAGGAAGAATATTACACACACACACACACACACACACACACACACACACACACACATATATATATATACATATATATATATATATATATATATATATATATATGTATTCATCTGTATTGAATAATTATTAGTCAGACAACGAAAGAAATGCAACGAACCTGGAAAACTAATTATATATTTACTAACTACAGCTGCTCCTATTTTCAAATAGTCTTTTAAAGATGAAACTGTACGAATAATTCCAGTCAATAGTCCGTAAAATCACAAGTGTATACACACATACGCGTGTTTTATATTATATTTTCAGATTTATTTTTATCATCATCGATCTAAATAGAGTTTAATTCCAAGTGAAACACGGGCTGAGCTAGTGTACGTTTATTCAATCTGAACTAATGCACATTTCCGAAATCTATGTTTTTGCTGTTCGAATCTAAACATATGCTGTATTCTTTCGAAGGTCTTTTCTTCAGCCAGATGTGCGATACGTAACCGGTGTAAAGAAAGAAAATTAGATTCCGCAATCACTCAGAAATACATTTTGGACGTGGTAAAAGCCCTTATTTTCCCAATGAGTGGAGAACAGGAAGGAAGATGTGATCGGAATGAAGAATCTTTAAAAAAAACCTTTTATACCCGTGTTTCTGCTGAGAAATCAATTATCACTGGAGCGACAGACGTCATCAAAACGGAATATCTATTGTTACTTTTTGAGCGACATCACTTCTTGAATGAATCACTCTTACTCCTGCAGGTGGAGAATAAATTGTAGCAACATGTAAAGATGAAAATATATAAATTGCAATCATGTAGAAATGTGAAGCAGAAGATTTCAATATGGTGTCAGAAATAAGAGATGGTACGGTGCATTAAGGGATAACTGTTTTGAGGGAGAGACAATACTTGTAACTCCAAATGTAAATAAAAATAAATATATACAGAAACGAATCTAGCTGACCAATTGATTTATATCGTAGTTCTAAAAAGTTCGGAGAAAACACTCTATCTTCCATTACATTATAAAATATTGCCTATATATATATATATATATATATATATATATATATATATATATATATATAATTCCAGTTTCTTGTAACGTCTATATTAAGTTTCTTATACTAAGAAACCAAACCCTTTTTTCTGTTACCCAGAAAAATATAGATGCAAAATGGCAGTGAAGTGTCTGACTTTTGGTATCGGTTGGACAGCGAGGAAGTTTATTCATTTTTCTATAACGGTACAGGGAGATTTGGCTTTTGCGTTTAAAGTGAAGCGCCCACATACCATCATCTCTATACTTTACCACATATATACAAGCTATTCTACTTGTGCACTGAATTGGCAAGGGTCGGTATAAAACTCAAAAGCTTTTGGTCGCTCTACCGACTGAACTAAACATGCCCTGTCAAGTCTAAAATTAATAAGATGATTCCGAAGTTTCAATGTGGCTTTTTCATATTGTACGATAAACTTTTTGCAGACGGGAGACATTTTGTCGACCATAGACCTTTTCCAGTCGGAAGAATATTAGGAAACTGAAAAGATTGTGAAGAAAGAAGAGTCAATTGAGAGTCTGTTGGATCGGGGAAGATGCTAAGACAGTAAGATTTCATAAAGTGGGAATATTTTGCAGAAGGAAAAGACATTTATGTTTTCTCTTCCCGGATTTAAAAGAAAACTTTTCTGAAATTAAAAGTTTACTTATTTTGTTGTGCCTTTTGTTTCTGTTTAAAAAGCGAGTCGTCTGCCATCAATAAATTAACAGGAGAAAACATTCATTTTATGAAAAGACTTAAACTTACTTTATATTATTTTTTGGTATCCCCCTGTGTTAACATAAATTATTGAATTATTTCAATTTATGTTCTCAATCACCTCGCGTGTTATACTTGTTGATATTGAACATATTGTTTTATGAGTTTGACCTTCTTAATTTTTTTGATATTTTCTGCATATTCTTTTTTTTCTAATTGTAGTAGTTGTCGTTAATAGTAGTAGCTGTCGTTAGCTCAGAGAAACAACATACGCAAGTAGTATAGGGGTTGTATATTTTTCTAGGCTCGTGGGCTCTTTTTCAGAGAGAGAGAGAGAGAGAGAGAGAGAGAGAGAGAGAGAGAGAGAGAGAGAGAGAGAGAGAGAGAGAGAGAGAGAGAGAGAGAGAGAGAGAGAGAGAGAGAGAGAGAGAGAGAGAGAGAGAGAGAGAGAGAGAGAGAGAGAGAGAGAGAGAGAGAGAGAGAGAGAGAGAGAGAGAGAGAGAGAGAGAGAGAGAGAGAGAGAGAGAGAGAGAGAGAGAGAGAGAGAGAGAGAGAGAGAGAGAGAGAGAGAGAGAGAGAGAGAGAGAGAGAGGAGAGAGAGAGAGAGAGAGAGAGAGAGAGAGAGAGAGAGAGAGAGAGAGAGAGAGAGAGAGAGAGAGAGAGAGAGAGAGAGAGAGAGAGAGAGAGAGAGAGAGAGAGAGAGAGAGAGAGAGAGAGAGAGAGAGGAGAGAGAGAGAGAGAGAGAGAGAGAGAGAGAGAGAGAGAGAGAGAGAGAGAGAGAGAGAGAGAGAGAGAGAGAGAGAGAGAGAGAGAGAGAGAGAGAGAGAGAGAGAGAGAGAGAGAGAGAGAGAGAGAGAGAGAGAGAGAGAGAGAGAGAGAGAGAGAGAGATCAGGCGGTTCTATCGTAAATCACATTCATGCGCGCTGTTTATTGCTAGCATAGACACGTCCGTGGGACCCCGAAAAACCCACGTTTCTCTTCTTCCATTTGTGGTCCCGGGGTTGGGGGAAGGGACACATCCACTTTGGCCTTCCGCAGAAAACCCGTGACTTCTGATTTTATTTTAAAATCTAGTTCAGGGTGATTGGTCGGTTAATGGCTGGCACCCATTCAGTGTTTACAGTTCCGAACTTTAACCTCTTTTTGTTCTTATTTCTTTTTCTTCTCTTTCTCCAGAAATCCGATTTCCGTTTTCTTTTCAATCCCTAAATTCTCCGTAGACCATAATAATTACGCTACACTGCTTAGATGGTTGGTTGCTTTTTAACGGCATATATTCCCATTTTGGTGTTATTTAACGGCGTATGTTTTATTTAAACGTAAGTTATTTTAGACATGGTCTGGTTGGTTTCTTTGTTTAAAGGCATATAAAGATTCAATGCAAAGAAAAAAAGTAGTGGTACAAGTTAACTCATAGCTGCGAGGATGAAGGGTTCATACATTACTCAAAATTATTATTCCGAAAGTGAAGTTTATAGCACGACTTGAGATCAAACTCATTTATTTTAGTCCAACGCATTAGACACTCCGCACGGGGTTTGCCGCTTTATTTTAGACATAATTCCTCTTTATTACATTGTTCAACAGAAATATATTCCCACTCAGTTTTAATAGCTTCCCACTACGTGAATTCTTTAAAAACATATTACCAAACTGCTTACGTTTTATGGTATTAACAATATTTTCAGCTTGATTAAAGTCCGGACTCTATCTAGGCTGAGCCCCATTTTTAATGCTTTTTTTAGTTGAATGAAGCGGTTTGTTATCATGTTTAAAAATCCTATCTGCTCGATTTACTGAATAGTTGGTTATAGTCAATTCTCAATGTATTATTTATCCTTATTATGCTTGTCACATCGAATTAGTTTATTAACTCAAAAAGACCAGAAAGGTATTCTCACCATTATTCCACCATTTTCAGGTTTAACTAATGTTATGAGACATTTTGGCAATGGCTTTTTATCTGATTTTCTCAGACTGCACTGGGTTGTTTGGTTGGTAGTTTTTTACGACATATCAATCGTATTTGCCAGTCATTTAATTCTGAATTTTTATTTAAAAAGCAGTTGAAGTTCAAGCTGGAACACCTTGAGGCATGATTTTTAGTCAGTTAATGGATAATGTATTAAATATGACCATATGCCAAATATTTCACCTGTTAGAAATGTAATTTGTATTATATAAACTTTTCGGACTGTTGTGTCCTTCTTTATTTTTATATCCACAACGTTTCGACCGATGTACCCTCCAGTCTTATTCAGGTGTTTATTTTCGAAATCAGGAATCTTATCGTCGAACTCGGGAACCTCTTTGCCGAATTCGGGAGCATTCATGTCTTAATAGGGAGCTTTTATGGAACTTAAAACCTAATTGTTTATTCAATCCACAGACTGTTCTTATTCCGCTAACCATGAAAGTGCTAAATTATGTTAAGTATTCTATGATATTATCACCCGTAATCAATATTGAAACTGCAAAATACAGATTATTGTCACTTAAAACTATATTAAATAAACCCTTATATCCGTTATGTGTATATGACAAGAAAGATGAGGACAACAGTTCGAAAATCCAAATAATAGAAATTAACAAGCCTTATGTAAAAAAAAATCATATAAATAGAAATGTCATCGGTTTAAGTTTTTTCTCGATTATTTACCAGCATCTCATTGAATTTCTATTCCGTCTGGAGTTATTCCGTTGGAGTGGAGCTATAGATCATAATTTAACTGTCTAGAAATAGTGTTAATCACATTGAAAACTATTCCTGTTCTTCCATATTATAGATTGTGTCTGGTTTTCATATTTTAATTTTTCTTCATACATCAGCTAATGCTGTAAGAATTGATATCTATTACTTTCTTTCTTCGCAGCAGAATTCAGAATCCTCACAGAGCTGATTGATGTAGTTTTTGCTGGTTAGCATACACTGGTGTATCCATGTGTAGCCTTACACAGGACAACGTCACTTATGAGATGGTCCTTGCATCTCCAGCATTGTCCAACATGTTCCGTTTCGTCTGATATATATATATATATATATATGTGTGTGTGTGTGTGTGCGTGTGTGTGTGTGTTTGTGAGTGTGTGTGTGTGTGTGTGTGTATACATGTGGGTGGGTGTGCATGTATGTTGTGTTTGTGTGTATGTGTAATTGGGGATTTGAGTCTGTATTTGTGTGTATGTATGTTTGTTTTTGTGTGTGTTTGTGTGCACGGGTGTGCGTTGTATGTGTGCGTTTGTGGGTGTGTGTGTTTGTGTATGTATAGATGTGCGTGGTTGTGTATGTATGTTGTGTCTGTGCGTATGTGTAATTGTGTGTTTGAGCCTGTGTATTTGTGTGTATGTATGTTTTGTTTGTGTGTGTGTGCGTGTGCACGGGTGTGCGTTGTATGTGTGCGTTTGTGCGTGTGTGGGCGTGCGTGCTTGTATGGCAGTACTGCACTGCAGTTTTAATGTACTTCGACTTAATCGGATTATTTCTCTACGACAAGTTATGTCTTGTATGTGTTCATCCACCTCACTCGACCCCGCTGTGAATAGGATATGACACAAGGATATTCTTAAGCAGGGTAATGCTAGTTTGAATTCAGAGTTTTCGTTTTCATAGAAATGTTGCCTAACCGAGCCTGTATACGACAGGGTGTTTTATTACTTATACATAGGTAAGGCCGATAGTTTCATTGTAAGTACGTCTGTGAATATGTAACTTATACAATCATCAATTGTTTACAAGTCGAGTTTCTTAGCGATACATCAGCGAGCGTATGGTTGCACGTTCTGTAATGATTACTCTCGAAGGAAATTGATACGATGAGACGAGTTCAAATCTTGGATAAGGCTGTTTGCATTTCACAGAGCGCTAATAATTTTGCGAAAGGTTTAAATTTAACTAATCTTCCTCCAGTTATGGTAAATAATAGGGCAGATTCAGCTCTTCAAACTTGGTTATGCGACCAGTCTAAAATAATTCAAACTTCCCTTGAGAGATTGACCTTGTGTCACATCTTGATCCTGCTAAGGGGTATCTATTTATTTATTTATGTATCTGTATTTCAGACATATGAAAGGTGGATAACCAGTTACCTATTTATCTTATGTCTGAAATACAGATACATAAATATTGGTTTTATATAGCTAATAAATTATAGTAGAATAAGTGGATGCCAATGGCTTAAAACAGACTTTAGCATCCATTTGAAAATGCGTGTAAAGGAAAGGCCTCATAAACAGACATGGAATTAAGTAACATCATTTATGAAATTAAAGATGTTGCCATATCAAATGCGGAATTCAATAAAGTAAACCTGTTTTAAAAAGTCATTCGTCTATATTTCAGTGTTTTGTATGTTGCTGATGTTTTATTTTTTCTAGTTATCATTATGTCAAGCGTCTGGTTTTCTCAATTAACAAAATATATTTGAATTTGTTATCGTAATCAGAGCGAAGGCAGCTCTAGCTGGTAAAGCCATATTTTCAATTTATTTCAGATTGCCGCATTACTTTTATTTCGATATTTTCATTCTTTCATTATTCTTTACTTACAATTAATCATATATGACTTAATATATTAGTTTCTAAATAGTTTATCAGGAACAATATATTTGTTGTTCTTTTGGACACTACGCCATCGTCCTTAGTAGACGGAAGTATGCCAAGAATCTGAGAGAAAGCATTCGTATTATAATGTTCATTGTCGTAGGAAATGAACAAGGTGACACGGTGACCCGAGCTCAATTTCGGGACGATACTGTTTGCATTTCACATATGGCTAATACATTTGGGAATGGTATGAATTCTACTTTTTCCATATAGCTAGGGGTAAAGTAGTAGGGCTATAGACAGATTAGTGAGACGGCTTGTGTAATGGTTACCATCGTAGTAAATGGACACAACGAGACGTGTTCAAAACATGGATGAATCTGTTTGCAATTCACATTACGTTAATACACCTGAATGTATAAAATATTAGAACGGACAGGACTCTTTAAACTTGGTACGCCAACTGATATACGAGAAAGAAGACTCTAAATTCAAACTTGTTAAACTCTGACCTTTTGTCACAAATTGGGTGAATACAAACAATCTAATAGTTTTCTTTAGTAAGGCGAAAGTATCTCTTGATTGCGACTGCAATTTTTTAAATTTCCTATATGATAACGACTCTGTTGAAGAATGATTGTTATATCCAAAGTGACAGAAGAAAAGCATTGTTGAATCTATTAAAGTGAACACCTGAAGTTCTTCTATTTTAAATAATAGATGGGTTTAGTATTTAATTTTTTAAGAAAATTATGTTGGCCCCTTGCAGTAAAACCCATTTGCTTGGCTTTCTCTTCACTTTTGCATTCTTTGGGATCACCGTCTTCTTTCAAAGTGATTTTAATTTCATGTTGTGATTCATTCTGTCACCTATGAATAATCTGCTTCAATTTTTTTTGCAGATGTCGCTTCTTGTCTTGTGTTAAAGTCATGACTATCATTGATTGTTCCTGTGTTCACTGTTGTCTTTACTCTCTCTCTCTCTCTCTCTCTCTCTCTCTCTCGCTATATATATATATATATATATATATATTATATATATATATATGTATATATATATATATATTATAAAAAAAGAAGAAGGTCCGCAAAATGTATCGTTCTCAGAAAAAATGTTTTATTCTTTTTATTTCACATACGCAACACGTGTTTCAGATATTCTGGTATCTTCTTCAGGCTTTGATCAATACATATATTGATATGCATATATATATATACACATATACCCATATATATATATACATAGGTTGTGCGTGTTTCTGTATTTTTTAAAGTCATCCCAAGGCACCGTGTTTCGGCGTTTCACGCCTCTTCAGTATGGCTAGACACAACAACTACTTCTGACCAGGAGCGAAATCCGACTGACTTTTCATCCACCCGATTTGTTAACCCCTCGGCCTTTTGACAGCGGAAAGAAGTGGTGTTTAAACTATTAAATACATAGATTTGTTTATATATTATACAATCACCAGATAGATCCAGTCTGTAAACAGACGATCATTGCTTTATATATACAAGAAGTGAAAGTTAATTTAAGTTACCCTAGAGAGCTCTACCGAGTTTTGTGAGCATATATAATAAGTCATTCACAAACATCGTGTTCCGGCGTTTCACAACTCTTCAGTGTGGCTAGACACAACAACTACCCCTCTCTCTATCTCTCTCCCTCCCCCCTCTGTCTCTGTCTCTGTCTCTCTCTGTCGCTCTCTCTCTCTCTCTCTCTCTCTCTCTCTCTATATATAATATATATATATATATATATATATTATATATATATATATGGATTTTTCTTTCTCTTTAAGACAGTCAACTTACAACTAGTTAATAGGTTCACCTTGAAATGGCAGAAGGCTACCACTTATATTTAAATACACACAATCGAACCTAATTTAGTTGTCTGCAAAAGTCCTGTGCTAAACATATTGTTTCTGCTGAAAGTGCATTTACAACTTCTGTATTTGAGTTTTATCCTGTAGGTCACAAATAACTGACACCAGTAAATTCTAAACGAACGACAATTGATCCATGAAAACTCTATATTCGATATCGCTCTAGAACAGATCTCATGCAGTTTTGAATGTGTCTGATTTGTATGTTTATTTGTATGTTTTTTTGTGCCTCTTAGCTGTGTATGTTATAGTGATTACATCTTTTTGCCAGTTAATATATTTATTTACATTGTCTTTTGGGGTTACAACATTTCTGTATTCATTGAATTCTCCGTTAAGAGATTAAATACAATATTACTTCGAAATCTAAAGTTTCTATATTTCATTTATTATGTACATAGATGGAGAAAAAATAAGCCTGTGTAATATTTATTGTTTCGACGAAGGAAAGTTAACATAATTAAGAAAAATATGAAACAAGACATCTAATGTATAGAGATAAGTTATTTTTCATCTGGGATGGCTTTATTATGAATTCTCTTGGGTGGAGTAGTTCTTATAGATATGGTTTGGTTTAGTTTCTTTGTTCAATGACGTATCAACATTTAATACAATGCAGTCCTTATGAATAAACAGTTGTGGTAATATTTAACACACAACTCGGAGAATGAAGATTTTATACATTTTCCAAGGGCATTATTCCAAAAGGGAAGGTTATGGAGCAAGTAAAAATCAAACCTCCTTATTACGATGATTTAGTCAAACGTGTTAGACTCTACGCTACGGGTTCGCTGATCTATTTCAGACATAATGTGTGTCAGTCTATTAAATTGTTCAATAGAAATATTTCCCACTCATTTTCAATTGCTATATTACTTCATTTAAATCAGCACTCTGTCTAGGCCGAACATTACATGTAATGAATTTAGCTGTATGAATAGGTTTGTTAAAAAGTCCTATCTGCTCGATTTACTGAATAATTGTTAGTAGTCTATTTTCAATGTATCATTTATCATTAAAGATGCTTGTCACATCGATTACGTTCACCAACTCCAAAAGACGAGAAGGGTACGAACATCATTATTCCACTATTTCCATGTTTAACCGTTGTTATAAGACACTTTGGCAATTACTTTTCATCTAACCTTCTCAGAAAGTGCTGGGTTGTTTGGTTGATAGCTTTTAAGGCATATCAATCGTATTTAAAAGTCATTTAATATCGAATGTTTTCATTTTCATAAACAAAGGACTCCACACAGTACCTTCCGTTGCTTAATTAGTATCCAATTAAGTATTGACTGGTTAATCGTTATTTTACGTTAGAGATCTTGTGGGAACAGGATGCATTCAGCATGCCTTGACTTTAATGACTGCTTTGCAGAACGTCACTAAAAAAGGAAGATCTCGAATCATCTGACAATATAAGGTTCTCAAACCATTTTGTGTTAAAAGTACTATATTTCGATGAAAATGCAATGTGTTTTTGACATTCTTTTTCATACCAAAGGATTCTTAGGATATATCTAAGACATAATTCTATTTTGTGTGAGTCTTTTTGTGGGCCTTCTCATCACTAGATTTGCAATCTTTAGCCAAGTTTATCAGGTTTTTCCACTGCCATTTTGAGCAGCAAATTTTATTTGTTGGTCATCTGTTTTCGTAGCAGCTTTAGTCAACCAGAACCAAATGCCATGTTGTAGAAGCTTTTTCTGACAATTCGTAGCCAATCTTAAGACAAGGAGGTCGGGACATTTTAACTATATACTGAAATCACTCAGTCTACTGTTGGTTTGAACAACAGCAACTGACTAAGCACAACTGAAGCAGTGCACAGGACAGTTGGTATTTATGAAAATCAGGAATAGTCCATTCATGTATTTGGGTGATTCCATTCCTTGAGAATATTTGATTTTGATTACGTTTTCAATTGAAACCGTTGTTACTTTATTAGTATTAATTATTAAAAATAGTTGGCTGGTTGGTCGTGATATTACGGGATTTCAACCATTGAGTTATTTTAAAACGAATACTTTTTTGTTTAATCGTACTCTTAGGTATTCACTTTTTTAAAACTCATTGTTAAATCCATTCTTTTATTTTTTCATAGATGAAACTCTAACAAGTAATACAACTGCGTGCCTGTAGACCTGGAAGTAATAGCAATGAAAGGGTACTTCACACTATCTAGGACTCCAGGATTAATGCAGTTTAACGTCATATCCAGGACACTAAGACTATCATCCACCGCTGTTTAGCCCACGTATCATAAAAAGAGATTGAACGGTTGTCAACAGCAATAGTGTCGAGAAAATCATATAGGATGTCTGAAAATAGAAAGCATTCCATTTAAATCCAAAATTGTACTTACTAAAATTACAATTTGAAAAATAAGCAAAAACAACGCATAAAATTTATTTTTGCTTACAAGTGTATATTTATCACAAGGTAATGTGATATTCCCTATTTCCTACTAAAATGGGTAATACATAGTAAATGTATTTATAATAATTTGAAAGTATTTCTCAATGCAATCCCAAAAGACAGATAGCTATTAATAATAAGAAATAGTGTGTTTGCCTTTTCTCCGTAGGCGGTCATGCAATTTGATGCAAACTTCTAAGTTTGACCTGCCATCTTATGGAATCCAAGAAAACTTACTCCCTCTCAATGTCACGGCAGATCATGACGTGAAAATGTGAGATTGTCAAAAGAGAAGTGATATCTGTGATATGCACGGAATACAATTTCCTATCTAAAGTTGTTCCACAGAAAGACAAAAAGTTTCAAAAGATCAACGAACTAAAACAATATAGCAGTGAGTATATTTATATTAGTATTTATATAACCCACTGGTAAATGCAAATATGACAGACCGACAACTTTTTGAGCAGATCTGGGAATTCTTTGGCAAGAGTATAAAATCAAGTGCATAATAAACACGCATAGACATATACTTAGCTTGACAAACACCTAAGAATACACACACACACACCACACACACACACACACACACACACGTATATATATATATATATATATATATATATATATATATATATATATATATACTATCAGCGGCTACCCGGTAAAGCCCGGGTAGTGGAGATAAAAACATGGTTTAATAATCGTTTGCAGATCTATTACTACTGAATAGCGAGTTCGGTCCTCGCAGGATGACCCATAAAAATCATCACGTAAAAACGATCTAAATTTAATTCTGCCTGACGGGAGGTCAGGGAATTTTCTTTTCGTCAGATTTGAGGGAATAACATCATATGACATACTTGCAAATCGGTCGAAAAATGAAAACATATTACAGTTGACCTAGAAAAAACAGAACCCAAATTATTTGTTTTCCCATTAAACTAACCCTAAACCCCATCTTAACCCTAAGCATAAACCCTAAAAAACCCTAGTTAAAATTAACAGTTTTATTACAAAATTTGTGGGTTCTAGTTTTTTTTCTGGGTAACCCTGCATACAGGGTGACCCAGAAAAATAGAAAACAAATTATTTATTTATTTTCTCATTAAACTAACCCTAAATCCTAAACCCAACCCTAACCCAAAACATATCCACCCCCAAGTTAAAATTAACAGTTTTATAACAAAATTTATGCGTTCTGTTTTTCCGTGAAATGTATTAGGTAATCTAATGGTATTATCTCCTGCGCACTATTCTACTTTAGTATCAGGATTTTATTTGTATTTCTAATATTAAAATAAATAAATTAACGCGATTATGAAAAAACCAAAAAAAAAAACCCCGCTTTGTTTACAATTGAGGAACGACGGGAATTTATTTTTTAAAAGTTGAGTTGTCGTTAAATGTTTTCGTTTGATTTGTTATTTAATTCTCTTTAAAAATAATTTAATGTATGAAAAGACATACTAATTACATATTTAGAAAGATCTTTTTTTCTCACCAAATAAATATTTTTAAGATAGAAACAGAAATATGCGATGAATAAGATTTGATTTTATGTTAAAATTTAAGTATGAAAAAATGATACTACGAATTCTAGGGTGACTGAAGCAAAATATAATTTTTTTAACTCGCTTTAAAAATAATTCCATTGATAAAAACTCAATCAAATTAGATATTTAGAGAGATTATTTGATTCTCTTTCGAACCATATAGATATCTTAAAGAAGATTGAACCGTAAATAGGCGAGAAAAAAGAATTTGTTTTTTTTCTTAAAATTGAGAAGGAAAAAAAATCATACATATCAGCTTTCTGGAGCCAATTTTTAAAAACTCGCTGTAAAAATAATTCAATTAATAAAAATTGCATATTCATAAAGATTATATTATTTTCTTTCGAACGATATAAATGTTTTAAAGATTGGACCAACAATAGGTGATAAGTTCCTAGCAGAACGGCTTAAACAGCGAAATTTATTCACTAAAATTATACATTTCTGCTGTAAATCGCTATGAATCGCTGTAACAAAAAGTCAGCCAGCGGACAATATTTTATTATCAGCAAGTGCTGGTATATGGACAGTTCCGCAAATTGGGTGATGTTGGCTTAATCAATTAATTATATCCCTTAATTAGTAAAAATCAATAACCAAATTTCGCGTGTTTCTTAGTTAGAAGGATATTAATATATATGCAAAACTTCAAATCTGAGTGACTTCTCTTTTCTGTTTTATAGATCGACACGTACATGCCAAAACCTTACACTTATATATATATATATATATATATATATATATATATATATATATATATATATATAATAAAAATTGGATACTATATCTATTTCTCTCTCTCTTTCTCTCTTTCTCTCTCTCTCTCTCTCTCTCTCTCTCTCTCTCTCTATATATATATATATATATATATATATATATATTTGGGCCCGTTTTGAAATGGATATTTCGTACGAAATGGAGTTTGTGATGCGTGTTCAAATCTTGGACGAGACAGCTTGCATTTCACACAGCAAAATGAATGAATTCAAATATTTTCCCACCAAAATATTGGTTAAATATTATGGCAAACTGGGCTCTTTAAACTTGATATGACAGTCTCGGAGTAGGAAAACTCTAAATTCAAACGTGCTAAACTCTGCTAAAAGAAATTGTCCTTGTGTCGAATCCTACTCTTGCAGAGTGGTTTGTATATATATATATATATATATATATATATATATATATATATATATATATATATATATATATATATATATTAATATAGATAGATAGATAGATAGATATCATAATATATACAATTTTATACAGGTTACTAATGTTTTGCGTTGTACATTAAAATTCATCGACCTGTTGTGTAGATTAAAGATGGACCAATGCTGTCGTTTTAGTGTCTTCACAAACTCGTTCATCTCAAAAATCTGATTTATGACATAGTAAACCCAAAACTCGTAATGTCCATTCCAGTTAAAATTGCAGCAAAGCCACAACAGTGTATACAAGTGGTCACTACATACTTTTTGTCGGCCTATCATATGCTCAGAGATTTTTTATCAAATCTTTGGCGACAAATTGGGGATATATATTTTTCTGATATGCATTTTTTGGGGTGGTGGATTCATCTGTGCTTTATGCACCCACTCTGACTTTTCCTTGAGATCCACAGAACGGGTATCAACTCAACTTCGTGCGAGCGTTTTTTATGACGTGTTGGGAGATTAGTAGGGATGAGCTACTGCAATGCAGATGACTGCAAGTCGAACAACGAAACAACTCTCCGGTAACAATGACAGAGCTGTTCTTGTATAAAAACAATATTAAAATCCATCATTTGTGGTGAGGAGAGTCCCCGTGGCGTAGGGTCTTACGTACGAAAGCCATCAGTTAATGTGTATGTCCGAATAATTACGTGTATAGTATCGTGTCTGATTGAATTAATGATATGAGTTATCAAAGTTATTGTATTCCTCTTTAGAGGGGGTTCCTAGGAAGATAGCAGTTGATTTTCTTTGTTCTTTTTTCTTAACATTCCGATAATAACCTACATTTCAGTTTATTTGTAAAAGGGAAGAGCTGAATGGTTGTCCGACAAAATGGCATCTTTTATGAAAGCAGAGGCGTATCAGTAAATTTATCAATGTAGAAAACATATGGAAATCATAGCAATCATAGACAATATTCATGTTCACGGAGACCAAATATACAAATGCGTAACATCCAGTGGTACTGATATTTACGAAAGGATTGGTATGTTACAGCTGAGAACGTGTTGCATCCAACGTTATTGTTCTTTCTGTTTTTACCCAACCCGTTCGCCCCGGCTACGAAATGATACAAGGTCACAAGTATGAGGCATCCAACAAGAAAACAACTCGCTTTTCAGCCGTAATTAATAACTTCCTAACCATTACTAGACTAGCCTGCTAATCATTACACTGCGATGTGACGCCTTTTATATTAAACCCGTGTGTCACAAGTAGACTAACTTGTTAACTATTACAC
Organism: Doryteuthis pealeii; assembly: GCA_023376005.1. Taxonomy (NCBI): domain Eukaryota; kingdom Metazoa; phylum Mollusca; class Cephalopoda; order Myopsida; family Loliginidae; genus Doryteuthis; species Doryteuthis pealeii. The sequence continues at coordinate 125,200,174 of CM042139.1, forward strand.
AACGATATAACGCCTCTTATTGCCCAACCCGTTCTCCACGGGTAGGATATGATACATGTACGTAAGTCTGGGGCATCCAGTGTGGAACGATCTCGACATTCAGTAGTAGTAGTTCTGTGAGATTAGCTTGTTAGCCATTATACCACGATGAGGCGTCCCTTTTACCCAAATTGTTCGCCAGGAGACAAGGTCACAATTACGGGACGTCCAGCGAAGACCGGACTCGCAATTAAGTAGTAATGAATCTGAGAAACTAGATTACTAACCATTACACTAAGATGGGTCACCCTTATTGAGGTCCTTGCATATTTTTCCATTTTAAATAAAATGCATTCTGTGCAGATGACCTTCATGTTATCCATATGTTGATATCCCTTTTATCATTTATGATAATTTGCAGACTTATGCATTTTCCAGTAATTAGTTGTCACACGTTCTGCAGAGTCGAGCAGTTCTTTAGTACTATTTCATTATAGTATATAATTATCAAAGTAAAACAACTAAATATAAGAATAGATATTTTGTATAAATAAATAAGAATAACTATATGGATGGTAATGAATGATTTGACAATTGACCCTCTTATATGGCATTAATCTTTGATATGTAATGATCTTTCATCGAAAGAATAAAAACAAAAAAAACAATCACCATGTTCGGCTAATTTTATGAATTATCGTGTCACGAATATAATTTGAATAATATTGGAAATATCCAAGCACATAATAAATAAATCTTCTCTTGGCATTAATGTGACTGACATTAGTTATTGTAGTTTCTCTCTCATTATCAGCAAACGATATTTCTTGGATCATTAACATCTTAGAGAATTTGATTGGAACTAATCCGTTTGGTCAGTATCAAAAGCTTTCGCTGTTATACCGTAAACACACTTAAATGAATTGAGTGTTCTATCATTGACGTATCATACACTTGGACGAATATGACTTGTATGGGAATATAGGAATGATGCCGATGACAAAGTTGAATTTATTTCGCTTGAATAACTCCGCGGTTCTCCAAACTATCCAGCCGTTCAAATCGAGGCAAAATCTGCATATGAAAGCTAAATCTATCCGAATGTTACTGAATGAGTTGTGGATTTGACCCCTGGCTCGGGAACCAACCAACCCCAGTTAGAGACGTCGAATTATAGCAGAACATATCCTCATATTTAATGACAGGAGATGTGAGGAGGAAATATCAAGCCGAAATGTTAGGACAAAATTATGTAGTCATTTTAAGAGTTCCTATATTTCTTAAACTCTTTTATAAATTTAAAGCTATGTATGATTTGTATCTTACCATATTGTTGCGAGAAGAAACAGTGACACTAATAAACGAAGGACTTCTTTATCGGTTGGGGATATGGAATACGGTTTAACTAATGAGTTTTACGAGCAGAACATATTTCCTTTCTGTAAAAATTATCAAAATGTTTCTGCGAAAAATTATATCTAAATTTATATTTTTTGACAACTTACAAAATAAAAATCTACGTTAAAGTACATATGATTAGTGCTATGTATTTTGACTGGTATTCCTCTTACCGTTTAATCAGCAATTGGATTGATTGATTGTAACTGAATGATAAACCGCCCGGGGTTATTTTATGCCTAGTGGTTATGCAATCGCATTCATTGTACGTTGATATTGATATTTTATATGTAGTTGTTTTTTTTTGCTGGGGAGCATAGCGTCATCGAATACGAATACTCATTTTGCACATATCTATTTGGGGTCCTAAAATGTACTATCACTCAGAATGAACCTGAGAATTATGGCAACGAAGGAGTTCTTCAGACTTTACAATGATCCAGAAAAGCAACATCATCATCATGTTTAGTGTCATACCCAAGACACTCCTGGGCGGTCTTATCGCACATCACGCAATTAACTTGGTCGTTCCATCGTGGTGTATTGGTTAGAAAGTTAGTATTTTAGATCAATTACTACTGAATAACAAGTTCATCCTCGCTGGATGTCCCATACGCGCGACATGGTGAACTTGCAACGTGGTGTACACACAATAAACAAGCCAATAAAAAAGCAAACTTGTGCACAGATTAACTACTGCGTCATAGAAAACAGGAGTATACAAAGATGGTCGAGTGTAATTGTACTCAGACTACACTGATAGAGATGTTGTTCAGTTTTTAAAATGTGTTCAACCAGTTGTGTCTTCCTGGAGAATACTTTTAGTGCATTATTATAATGGAGATGCACTGTTATAAAGAGAAATATATAACCGAGATAAAGAAAAGAGTAAAACATAAATATTACACTATTTATTAATACAGACTAAAAAGCAAAAGGAAGCAATAAAGAAAACAAGAAATGCTGCGATACTGAAGATTGATGGCTTTCTATTCGTGAACATTTGCTATTTTTTCTCAAACAGTCGGAGTCTCAAATTTACTTTTATGCAGTCAGCTAATATATAATGCACTTATACATAAAATAGAGTCTACGAATTAGTAGGATATTAGAACAGTCATCAATCATTTTAAGGGATCGTTACACAATAAGAAGAAATATTTACATCCGTGGTAAAGAACAAATACAAAATAAGAGCACATGTTAGAATAATTCCACTACCCGATTCAGACATTTAAATAATTTATCTGAAGTGATGAATGCTTTAATAAAATATTTTGGGTAGAAATATATATGACAATCTCATCAGTTTAGCTTACAGATGAAAAAAATTAACCCAACATTTTTATATATATATATATATATATATAAATATATATATATATATATGTGGTATATATATATATATATATATATATATATATATATATATATATATATATATATGCGTTTCAAATTATTAAAGAAGTGACACTTTTCCCTCCTATCCACACACTACTGATTGGAATTTATCGAAATTATCAAAGAATAATGACGACCTGTATATATACCTACTCCATAAAAATCGTAAGGTTCTACAAAAAGGAACAGAAGTCATAGTCATTTACCTAATTTACTTAAATTATTCATGTGTCAAATTATTAGCGAAGTGTAATAAAAACCCCAGTAAAAAAGAAAATAATACTTTTATTGTTTCATTTATAGATTTTATGGATGCATACAGTAACTAAGATAAAATTAAATTGAAATATAAAAAGTAAAAAGTATTCAAAAATGACAGTTAGTTAATATGAAATATGTGATCCTTTTTTTAAAATGACTTGGGAAAGACACTGGTCCATCGAAGATGTTAATTTCTGGATCTTCTCTGATGTAATTTCACGTGATACGTTGACGATTTCCTGCCACAAGTCATCTTTGCTTATAAATTGGCGTCCCTTCTCATAAACACGTCGCTTCAGAATGCTCCACAAGTTTTCAAATGGGTTTAAGTCTGGAGAATTGGCCGGCCAGTTCATCGTCCGAGGTCCACAGAGGCATAATTTGTGCAGTTACACCGCAGTTTAATGTGCTGAATGCGAAGGAGCATTATCTTGCATAAATATGGTTTTCCTGAAGATGATTCTTTGCTTTTTAACCACTATTCCAAATGCTCTTTTAGGGAGGCTATATAAGCATCTGCGGTTATTTTGGTACCGTTCGGCACTCTCCATGGGACAACCATGATACCTCCAAATAATACCAGCCCAAATCATAATAGCCCCTCCTCCTTGTTTGCGTCTAAATAGGTGAAGAGGATCTCGTCCATTTATGACCCAACCTTTGCTACAGTCATCAGGGCCATCAAGTGTTGCAGGAGATTCATCTGTGAACAGTAATTTTAAGAAATCGACCTTCATGTTCTCCTTTGCCCATTTCAAACGTATTTGCCTGTGTATTTTTCAATCAAGGCTTTGTCACTGGTTTCACTGATGCCCCGACCTTTTTCAGAAGAAAACAGCGAGTACTTCTGGGCACTGTTGCTTCTCCAGTGCTTCTGAAAAGTGCACCACTCGTCAGGCCTGGGTTATTTACAGCTTCACGTTTCATTCGTGACAAAGAACGTCGGGAAATAACCCTCGAGTGAACCTTATCGGCCCTCTTACCTATCTTCGTAGGAGCTGCAACAAATCTTTTCACAGTGTGGTGATATCTTCCAATTATTTTGGATATTTCTACAATAGACTTGCCTTTGGAAAGTTCAGATGTTATGGTATCTTTCTCAGAAGGTGTCAAGTCACATTTGCGACCCATAATTGCACGAGTATAATCACACTTGTTTAATGTCTGGGACACTTCTATATCTTGTTGATATTGCAAATGGCCACTGTTTGCTTCCTGTTGCGCAGAAAAATACTGTTTTTATAAAGCCTGTGCATACATCTATTTCCATTATACTGTGAAAATTTCGTTAAATTCCAATCGGTATTTTTTGTACAAAATAAAAAATGTCATCTCGTTAATAATTTGAAATGCAGTGTATATGAATAAAACCAGTTTCGATATTTTCGAACTGAGTTTTTTGTGCTACATAATTGATAGGTACACTATCAATTATGTAAATTGTACTGTAGTCTAGTAAAAATTAAAAATGACGTTAGTTTCATGGAACATATAATGTATGTTGATTGGCCCAACCCTTTGCTAACCTCGATCTGATTCACCAGACACGATGTGATAAAGTTTGTTTAGAAATCAATTTTTGGCTGGGTGACGAACAAGACGGGTGCCGAGGGTCAATTCTTCCACGTGCGTTTGTCTTACCTTGGATTTATCAAAATAAAAAAGATCAAAACTTGTAATCGTTAATAAAGACAAGCAAGTGGTTCCAGACCAAACAAGAAGCAATATTAAAGACCCAAAGTAAATCAAGACTAGAAGAACTGAGAAAGTCAGTCCAAGCCCAGAATTGACACATCCAGAAACCAACCAATCAACCCATACCTCTATGTTCATATATATATATATATATATATATATATATATATATATATATTTGAGATTATTTTGGTATCTATATCCGTTTTTTGGAAGTGCATATATCAGATTTGGGCATTAGTGTGAAGCATTAATGTGATATATTATAATAATGTAGTTATCACAATATATTCATCTCTGAATAAATATCAGAAAACTCGGTTGTTTTTTTGAGTTTCATTTATTTAGTAGTAGTAAATTTTCGGGATTGTAATAAGTCTCCCTTCTTCATGGCTCTATGATGACAGTAAAAACATTACCGTCCTCATAAAGTCATGAAGAAGGGAGACTTATTACAAAATTTACAAAAAACAACCGAGTTTTCTGATATTTATTCACAGATGAATCTGATATATGCACTTCCAAAAATCGGATATAGATACCAAAATAATCTCAAATATATATATACGTACTAGAAGCATACGGAGCCTCCTAAACAACACCATGCATACAGCACATTCCTTTGCAGATACACAATTCCGCGTATAATGACACTTAAAAAGGGCCAACACATGCACAAACTAACTGAACAACTCACCAAACAATATGAAATCCTACAAACAGATCCCACAATAAATTCCACCTTCAACCCCCCATCAACGCTAAAAAAACCACCCAACCTACGGAACTTCCTCACAGCATCAAAAAACATCTACACAACACCATTAAAAAAGGCAACCAAAAATGCAACAAACCGAAATGCCAAATATGCACACACCTAAACACTGAACCCACAATCCAAATATCACACACCAACAAAATCCAACCCCCACAATTCACATGCGACAGTGCAAATATCATATACTACATATACTGCACAAAATGCAAAAATAGTGAGTACGAGGGAGAAACATCAAATTGCACACCACTTTGACATCCCATCACACAATTTAGATAACCTGAAATGCATCTTGATCCAACAAGGTTTTCCATCCACTCAATCAAGGAAACGAACTGAACTTAGACGGATAATTAGATGAGGCACTCACAGAAGGGATTTAAACAGTGATACAGGAACACAAAAACCCTACACATATTTCCAAGATACCCCCTTACCACCAACTCCATGACCCCTAACAGACTACGAGAGCCACACAGTACAAACTCATTAATCACCAACTAACCAATCAGCATCAAGCATTCCCACACAAAAATAACAACCAGTAGCCAGAAAAACATTATTGACCTCATGGAGTCATAAAGAAAGGGGACTTATTACAATCCAGAAAATTCCTACTACTAAATAAATGAAACTAAAAAAAACAACAACCGAGTTTTCTGATATTTATTCCCAAATTAATATATTATGATAACTATATTATTATAATAAATCACATTAATGCTTCACACTAATGCCCAAACCTGATATATGCACTTCCCAAAATCGAATATAGATACCCAAAATAATGTTATGTAATCGCCGCCCAGCACCTATATTTGTGGCCTTGTGCCAGACCTAGAAAAATGTACTACCGATTATCTTAGATTACTGGGTGGTCTTTGTGGAAACACCGAAAAAGTAGTTAGGATAGATAACATCTTTTTAACGAGAGAAAGCAGACGATAAGTCTAGGATTAAGAAAAACACAGTCTTTTGGACTCCAAGAAATCTTTGATCTTTTAGGTTGGTGAACTCTGGTTGACCAGTGAGATTGGAACAAATCGAATATTCGATTTAGTCCAGAAAGAAGTCGAAAATTCTAGAGAAAGAATCTTCTGGAATATTATTTAGAAATGCTATTTAAGAGAGCCGTGAATAGAATCACGATCAGTTGGAGTTAGGGTCTGCGATCAGAGCAGTGAGGGTCCGAGAGTCAGAGGCAGTTAGAGCCAGGAGGCGTGCGTGGCAGTTGGGAGTTAAGCTGTTGTCGCTGAAGACGATAAGTAAAGGCTAAGAAAAGCTTGTTCACCGAGAAGTTTACTAAGGACTAAAAACTCGAAGTTGAATCCAGTTAAAATACACCTCTTGTTAAGACAGAGATTATTAGGGACCCTCTCTCTCTCAAAAGTTATAGGAAGTTTGGAATATAATAAACTTCTGAGAAGTAAACCCGGTGTTATTAGTCTGCTCTATTTACAACGAAAGAAATCTTTTTATGAATGGACTCACGACGCAAACAAGATAGTGAAGTCACTATCGTAAAGGGGACGACCCGTGGATAAAGTCAATTGGCCGTAACGAAGGAGCACGCGGCCGTGAAACGTGATACCTTTCCCTTGACCAAAAGAAGTGGGAGAAGGATTTTGGGGCTAAGAAGAGGCTGACTGCTAGGTCCGTGTCAGTTGTAAACAAACTGCTGTGCGTACGAATATACGAGTAGTAGTGCCGAAGAAGGAAAGGCACTAACGTTAATTACGAACTGGTACCCCAACGTAATAGATCCCTAACGGGTCTCACAACGTCACATATACACGAACTGGTCCCGCTACGTTGCATATTAAGAATTAAGGCCGCCACATTACAATAATCTCAAATATATATACGTACTAGAAGTATACGGAGATTCCTAAACAACACCATATATATATATATATATATATATATATATATATATATATATATATGGAAGTGGAGTCATGGTAGTGTGTGGGGCAGTTGATTTGAAAAAGGAGAAAATTGATTAGGAAGGGGACAGAGAAATTATCAAAATAAACAAGTTAACTATATAAAAAATCACTGCCAATTTCAGCACTTGATCTAAATGACAATACGTGCTAATCCTAAAAACAAATTGCCAGACACACAACTTCCAATTTAAAAACTGATAATGAAATTAGATTTTTAATTAGGTTACTCATATCTTTTACTCAACACCGTAGAGACCGTGATTCAGTGAGAGATTGATAAGGAATGGTCACAGTCGTAACACAAATTTGTAGACCTGCTGGCCAGAGACTGATATTTATTGACAACTCTTTAAATTAAAAGACATTTCTGTCCGGAGGTGTGGTTTTCCAATTTCTAATTAAAAGAAAAATCCTAATGCTACCGTCTACAAAATTTAAAATTCTCGAAGAAAAGTTACATTACTTATTTTAAAAGAACTATCATTTTTATTTATATTTGGATCAATACATTTCGTTTTCGATTCATATATTCAGTTTATTTACTCTGAAGATAATTATTCTTAATATGCATGCAGTGTAATTAATTTCTTATTATGGTTAATTAAATGTGTACTTTATTACATACGGGCTGTGTTTTGTTTTTATAATCTATGCACATACAAATATAATGTCATAATTAAGTAGTTTTAGTGGAAAAAGTATATACTATGACAACATACTGATTTAAAAGGGAATTTCCGATGTAAAGAATAATTTTTATATATATGTATTTATTCATTTAATTATTTTACGACGAGCAGAACGAGAAAAAAGGTCAATTTCTCAAGCGGAGTTTAATAGGTTTGAAGGCAGAGTGTTCCTTCCCCTAGGCTGGTTACCTAGCCAAGGTTAATCAGCATAGTCTGTCCTACAATTTACCCATAGTTGAGTGAGTAGTTAGATGCATACCTTTCCCAAGGTAATTGGCGCTATGTTAGATTCAAACAGTCTAGTCTATGATTTGAATAAGGGTCAACGAGTCCATTTCCTACGAATCTAATCATTACATCACGTCCTTCCACTATGTGTATACAGCAGGACATAGTGGACTCTGTAGCCATTGTACGGTCCCCAATCTGAGAGAATGAATACTCAGAATAGAATCCATCAGTACTCCGATGAAGTATTGACCTTTTGTTATATCGTAGTGCATGAGTTGGGTTAATGCATACACGAACCATAATACCTCAATGGAAAATCCAAGGCAAAATGACTAAAAGTGTTTATTTTATACCTTGCCTTACATTATCATTTTGATGTTTCGGTGCACGCCAAAATTTATCCAAAACGATTTTAAAAATGACCATTCCAATTGAATATCTAGAGTTTAGAAATTCGGGTCACGGGTAGGATGTGACATAAGTTCCCAAATATGGGTTATCTAGCAAAGATCGATCCCGCTATTCCAGTAGTAATGGATCTGAAAAAGTAGATGTTACACAATTTTCGTTAGTGAGAATTTATACGGAACGGGCCGTCAACACAACCAACATGTACAAGCATAAATAATAATGCTAAGAAGGTTTTATGCAATTTAAAGAGAGCCTTGCAATTCTTAGCGTAATCAGCAAACACCTGCAAATTTACCTATATATATGCTGTAGGTGACTCACCTATGACCAGAACAATGGACTTACCCAAAGGGTATATTTAGCAGAGCAAGGCTACTCAAGGGAGAAGTAGCATATGCATGTCCTCGTGTACGCTGGTGCCAAGGAAACCCTCCTCATTTTGTACATTGATATATGTTGAATACATCTATTCTGTACTTTTATCTCCGTGTTGAGTATTTATTTATTGACCCTTAAACAGGTCATAACAATATATATATATATATATATATATATATATATCAACAAATGGGTATGCCACTTCGCCAGCATATTTACTTCTCTTTTTGTGTGACTTATCAAATAATTAGAATTTTAAAACTACTAAAGCCCTTTTCTTCCCTGAGTTTTTTCCTCCATACACCGAAACTAGCTGAGGTCAATACAAAAAAAAAAAAAATAAAAGAAATATTCTTATCTATCGTATTCCATTTCTTCATCGGTTTAGCTCAGTCGGTAGAGCGTTCGGCTAGAAACCTCAAGGTTACTAGTTCGATACTGGTCCTCGCCAATTCAGCGTATGAGTAGCATGGTGATCCGTGTGGTAAGGTATGGAGCTGATGGTAGGTGTGGTGCTCCACCGCAGACGCAAAAACAATCTCCTTAGTCGAGCGCTAGTCAAAAGGGCATAGATTCCCGCGCTGATTGGCTGATACCGACTTTAGACAACCCCGACAATATATATTATATATATATATATACATATACCGCTAGACCAAGGGGATTGTTTATAAATATACATATATATATATATTATATATTATATATATATATATATATATATATATATATATATATATATATATATATATATATATATGGATATTGAAATGTGGAAATAAATCCGAGTGTATGTAGAAAATATTAAGAAATAACTCATTCCAAAAATATGAATTTATTTTAGAAACTGAAGTCGACATTAAAACGTTTCCGTTTTTTTTTAACATTCATAATTTTACTTTCTTTCTACACACACACACACACACACACATATATATATATATATAAATATATATATTTAGAGAGAGAGAGAGAGAGAGAGAGAGAGAGAGAGAGAGAGAGAGAGAGAGAGAGAGAGAGATTCGGACAGACAGACACACAGACAGAAATATAAATTTAAATAGAGAAGATACAGACACAGATAGAGACAGGCAGACAGACATACATTGAGATAGAGAAGTTGACAAAGATCAAAAAGAAAAAGAGTAAAACAGAGAGAAAAACTAAGACCTAGATTAAAGGTATTTAAAAATCGTCAATTTCTCAGTCAGAGATACAAATACGCGGGTAAACTACATCGAATGGTATTGTTTTTAATTCTGGAACTCTAGGGAGTGTGGACCTCCACTTCATCGCCATTACGTCCAGGAAAACCCTGACCTATTAGGGTCTCATCTATGGGTTGAATAGAAAAAAATAGTTAAACATGTATTTAAAAAATTGAGTTTAAAATGATATTCAATACCCATCAAGAATGAATAAAACAAAATGTCTTCGTCATAAAATAATCCAGCAAGGGTTAACATGCCGTAAATTCCAACCAATCAACCAAACAACTACGCAACAAATACACGGGACAAAAATAGTTTTGTACCTTTTTTCTCCGGTCAGAGTATTCTTAACTTGATTATATTTTCTGGTTATATTTTGGACCGTGCCTCAACCACATTAGATAACGCATATTTAATCATGTTGCCTATAGCTTAAATGCTGGTTTGAATTATTTAGCATTCTTTAAATAGTCACGCCTCCCAATTAATTTATCTGTCTCTGATCTTTTATTCAAACTTTGTACTATAAAGACTCAGTCCTCTGTTCACTGTGTTGTATAAGGACTCTATCATTGTAGGAAAAAAGTTGTCGCTGTGCTTATGTTTATACTGAACAAAACAAGAATCCGTTCATGTGTTATTTTAAAACACTTGACTCTATGGTTTGTTTCAGAAGTAAATATCCATTTGATGTGTCCACCCAAAAAATCATTTAACAAAACATGAATTGTTGAAATTAGAAACAACTAAGAAAATAAACTTTGGCAAATATCAAAGTTTTCGTTTGGTAAAATTGGAAACTTATAAATCAATATATAAATATACAATGTTGCCCACTGGCTAAACATGTCGCTTGCGGAAATGTAATTTTAAGCATATGCAATGGTACAGATGAATTTATTTATTTTCAGTAGTCATAAAAATACTCGTACGATATGGTAATGCCTTCTTATTCGAAATAAATTTCCCAAAGGTTGTTTTTTGTCTTCTTCTCAGAACAAACAAGTCTAGTAAATATGTCCACCTGACAATATTGAACTACTTACCATAGATAATTTTCATGCAACTGTCTTTTTATCTTATTTCACTTTTTTTTTACAACTAATAAAAATTACAGATATGACAAAAATATTATTTTGGTTTTAACACTTGTGTTGTCAATTGAAAATATACACAAAATATCTAAGAGTTTAAAATTCCCAATAATTGTTAATATAAATAATATTATTATGTGTCCCTTCAAAACATTGTGTAGGAAGTATTTAATAAATTGACAGTGAGCTAGTTTGGATGCTTAGATTTGAGATTTTAAACTTTCCCGCAGATATAGTTTAATATTTAGGTTGATATTAAGTGTCGGGTTGTAATTTAATAACAATATCACACACTTGGGTGTATTGCTTTATGATAAATGAATAATAAGTTAATAAAAATACAGATGTGACAAAACAATATTTTGGTTCTAATTTTAGAATCTAAAAGCAGAATGGATTTGTATAACTTAACTCGAAGGATTTAAATAACTTTAATATAATAATAATCTTCCACTCCTCTGGTGACCCTGGTGAACAACAAAAACGGTTTAACAATGATAACACTTACGTTATGTGTAAAGTGTAATACAAGTTCCTGTGAAGACGTAATTATTTCAAGTAGAAATTCATCTTTCTCGGGTTTACATACATAAATGGATCTAATCAGGAATAGAAGATTAAGTTACTGCTGTAAATTGTCCTAAAAATATTAATTCCCCAAAATGTATCGTCTCGTCTCTTTTGTTTTAGTCCAATCCCAAGCTTATGTCGTCTTCATTCTCCCGCTGTTGACACAAACTATTTTCGATAATTCTGAGTTAAAAGAAACTGAGATATAAATTCGCCGAATAGTTTGTCGCAAGGCAAATTTATCTGTTTTTCCAAATAATATTTTTGGCAAGTAAGTAACAAAAACCATCCAATGAATATAAGATAAACATCCACTTACAAACACCCATTTTAACACACTTTAATGACGTTGTCTTTGTAAATGTACATCAGTTCAAATATACACAACATCTACTAAATGGAATAAGATTTTGTACACATATTGCTATAAAACAGTGCCGTCAAGAAAATCTTCGTTAATGGAGAAATCTGGGGGAAAGTTCAGGTTGACAAAAAATGGCCCCGCACATACTTTGTGTGGTTTATCTGGGGCCCTTTTCTTGTCACTCTTTATGATTTCAGAGCAGAAACATCATTACAACTAAGAGAGTGTCCAATCTGTATTTAATAATACCATCGGATTTGTTTCGCTTTCATAGTAATGTAATACAAATGGCGATTCAAATTGAAGTAGCATCATATACTCTTTTGTTGTATTACCAAATTACCAGCAATGAAGCGTTAATTTAATGATATATATTTACCAACCTTCGTTGCACGAAAAGGATGCGACTCAAGGACGATTTCTTAGCGCATTTAACAAGTTTAATCCAAGTTTGTCAAGATTAAAGAGACAGGACTACGCTACTATTTTACATTGATGGAAGGAGAATAGTTGAGTGCATACCTTTCCCAAAGGTATTAACGTTATGCAAATGCAAACAGCCACGTCCAAGATTTGAAAATGGTTCACCGAGTGGATTTCCTACGAGGATAAGTAGGGCATCTTAATTCAATGATATAAGATTTATTGATTCATTTCTTATGTTACCTAGCTAACTATCTCATGCAATGCTCCCTACCAACTTCAATCCATTCATGACGGTAAGTCCCCCTACAACATTTTGTTCGGACATATCCAGCCTTATTAGAAGAGATAGCCAAGAGTTGGGATTCAATATTAGCGATTCCGTAACCAAAGACCCGAGGTAAGCAATGCACCGATTATATTTGATACTTAGCTGCAATAAAAAAAAAATCACAATTGAGATGACATCGAATGTGGAACCCCGCTTTAGTATTATTAATTTGCAAATTGTTTTCTTTCTAGCCTTCAATACTTTTATAGCACTTACATATACTTTGCAAGTATGTGCCATTTTCCTCATTTAGTATAATGCAGAAACATATAAAAAATGTATTATTACAACACATATATTCATATGTAATAATGTATATAACTATAATTAAGGAAATAACCTTCGGTGATTTTTACAAGGTAATATATTCATGTGTAATAATGTAAATAAATATTACTAACGAATTTACCTTCGGTGATTATTACAAAGAATGTATACATGAGAAATAATGTAAATGCATATAATTAAGCAATTAACATTCATGGATCAATATAAGGCATGTACTGATGTATAATGATGTAAATAGATATAATTAAGGAAGTAACCTTTGTAACAGATTCGCGCTTGCTTACAAAATCGGATCGGGAAGAGATAAAATCATTTAAAAGTTTTGTGGAGTCAAAAAGTCTGAGATTCCAAGATTTCCAGACTTCTCGACTGTTAATGTTTCTTTGATCCGAACGTGTGTGACCTCCCAATGACCGAAGAAGATAATCGAAGTAAAAGAACAATGAGAGAATCCGAGAACATTCTTTTCCTTCTAAGAAGAAATATTCTTCGAGAAAACCCTTCTAGATTTGTCCTGTTGGAAATACTATAAATCATAACCTCTGGCTAAGGAATCAGTTGGTCTGACAGTTGGGCTGAGAGATTCAGTAGGACCTGTGTCGGTCGAGGTACGGACCGAGGTAACGATCTGTTGTCGCTGAAAAACGAAAAGGTCTGTCCTGATAACGACTGAAAAAAGTTAATGCCACCAAAAAGGTTTATGTCACGGAAAGTTTACTGAAGCTGAAGTCGACCATAGAAAGACATTACTCATTATTGAAGCTGACTCCACTCTCTCATAGTTAAGAAAACAGAATTGCATTAAATAAATAAGTCATTTGAAAAGAAACGAAAAGTTTGTTATCAACTTTATTTTACTACGAAAAAAATACTACGAGAGATGTTATGAATGAAAGTCACTTACAAACAAACGAGATTCCACTGTCCACAGATACCCGTGGTATCCCATTGTAAAGCCCATTGTGCAGAGGTCCATACGTTACACCTTCATTGCTTATTACAATATACATAATGAAAATAATATATATATATATATATATATATATATATATATATATATATAAAAGGGTTTTGTAATTTGCTTGAAGCATTGTGTATATATTGGTTTGTTGGTTGGTTTTGAAGGCTGTTACAATGTGAGTGTGAAGAAAAAAGAAGGTAACTATGATGTTTTTTGTTAACCTGTCATTTTATTCCTTAATATTTCGGGATGAAAATTCCCACCATCAGAAGAATACTGGAACTGAAGTTGTCTTAGCGGCTGCTAAATTCGTTCAGCCGCTAAGACAACTTCAGTTCCAGTATTCTTTTGATGATGGGAATTTTCATCCCGAAATATTAAGGAACGAAATATTAAGGTTAACAAAAAACATCATAGTTACCTTCTTTTTTCTTTACACTCGCATTGTGACAGCCTTCAAAACCAACCAACAAACCATATATACATATATATATATATATATATATATATATATATATATATATATATATATATATATATTAAGGAATTAACTTTCGGTTATTATTACAACACATATTCATGTTTAATACTTTACGTAAAGTAAAATCGTTCGGGTGGCCTATTGACAGTATCAGCCGAACAGCGAGGTGGTCTATCCCCTTTTCCGGAGAACTAAAACAGGGACATTATTTTTTGTGTCTGAGATGGAGCACCACAGTTACCATCAACCCCTAATTTACAGCACAGAATCAAGCTGTTTTGCTCATGCGCTGATTTTGCAAAGGCAAATATCTAACCGGGTCTCTAATGTTACTTAGGTGGATGCTCTACCGACTGAGCTAAACCGGTAATAATCTAAATAAATATAATTACGGAATTAATCATCATGGATTATGTTTGCAATATAAATGTAGTGATTACAGATTGTTCATGAGTTCCGGATATTTCCAAGTGCAAGTAATAGAAAATATTAAAATAATTCTAGTCATTTTATTTGTGTTATGCAGTGAAACAATTTCATTATAAATTTAATCAAAACTCTAACATACAACATAAAATTAAAAGAAAACAGATTAGTGCATGAATTAAGGACATTAATTAGTCTATATAAAAGCATTGATCTGTAGACAAATTGATTTATGACTGTTTATCATGTTTGCATCAGTGACAATTTAAAAAAAATCAAAGATCACATCTTTTTTTTTCAAGAGAATTATACATTCTAAAATATAATTCTTTCATAATATTTCCTGTAGTTTATCATTTACGAAATAAACCTAAAAATAAATGAATAGAATAGCAAGGAAACTTGGTAAATAAAATAATGTGTCAACGTTTGGATTTTTCAGAGAAAATTTACAAATAACTTATTAGGTGAAGGCGGATGTGACATTTTATATATAATATATATATATATATATATATATATATATATATATGTTGTGTGTGTGTGTGTGTGTGTGTGTGTGTGTGTGTGTGTGTGTGTGTGTGTGTGTATACATGTTGAAGAAAATGATTGAAATTTAAAAAAACACAAACGATGGTAATGATGAAATTTAATGCTGTTTGTAATTCAACACACTGTTTCAATTTTGATTTGTTTACATGTACGGAATATTTATTTTAAAAAGAACAACTTTAAATAAGACCAAATTGAATGGAATACCGGCCATATGAATTCAGATCATCATCGGGACAAGACAGATAACAATGTGTGCTGTCGATTTCTGCTTACGAGTAATACGTGAAAAATATTCGATAATCATTACACCACAAACGAATTCTTTTTAATATCAAAGTGTTTCCGTGGTCTAAAAATATAGATATTTTTATGGTTATGAAACGCAAACAGCATCGTCCAGAATTTTAAATTAATCACTGATTCATTTTTTCCGACAATGCCTCTATACAGTAGCTGGCCCTGATGTCATCATTAAGTAGATTCTTTATTTTAAGAAAACATCGTTTAAACAATGCTTTCAATTCATTCAGTTTTCAAGAAAATCACACAAATATGATAGAGACCGAACTCATCTCTCTGTCTCTGTCTCTGTCTCTCTGTCTGCCTATCTGTATGCATGTATGCCTGTCTCTCTCTCTCTCTCTCTCTCTCTCTCTCTCTCTCTCTCTCTCTCTCCCTTTCCGTCTCTCTCTCAAACTTTTTTTTCTTTCCATATATATATATTGAATATTATTCAGAAGTCACAACATTAATAATGCCCTAATGATGTTTTATTATAAAAGAACCCAAACGTTTAAAGATTGGTGAATATTTCCAATTATAATTAAATCATTCACTAAATACATTATTGCTTTTTCATATTTTATATATTTACATATCCTCGGATTGATTTCCATTTTACTATATATATATATATATTTATATATATATATATATATGTGTGTGTTGTGTGTGTGTGTGCGTGTGTGCGCGCGTGTGTGTGTCTGTGTGTGTGTGTGTGTGCGTGTCTGTCTGTCTGTCTGTCTGTGCCTGTGTCAACCTGTATGTGTGCGTGTCTGTGTCAATGTGTCTGTGTGAAAGAGACATATTCATGTTTTTATTTACCTGAGTTTTATCTCGAGGCAGGAAAATTCCCTGTAACTTCTAGTGATTCACAAACCCACCAATCTTGCATGTTAGGCGCATCAATTTATCTTATTATCCCTCTCTATTTATCTCATAAAGGCGATTTGTCTATGTGTAGATTTTGCCAGCTTCGACTAAAATATTACTATAATTAAAGCACAAACCCATATATATTCTGCTTCTGCTTCTTCTAAGTAAATATTTTGATATAAAAAGAAAGTTTTTCTGCATTTTCGATAACAATAGTGATATTTGTGAAAAATGATTGCGAAAACAAAACAACTGATAGCAAACAAACAACCAAAGGACGTAACATGCCGCATTAGAATTTTTAGCACAAAAAAAGGCTCTGCTTCGACAAAAGATGTTTGAAGACAACACGGATCCCCATGACTCTTCCTCGTCACCTGTCCATACAGGCTATAGCTCCTGGAAGGTCCTTTATACAGTATCCAGTATCCGTGCATAACAGGACGATGTATGTTTTGCTGGGCGCCCCATACTGTATATCCATGTGTAGGTGTTCATAGGTGAATATCATGAGCGCGTCTCTTCTATTCTAACAGTGTTTTATCTAAAACTAAAAAGTAAAATAATAAATGAAAAAATGAAAATATCCTGAAGGAAAGAATTGAAGGAGGAAACGACAATAAAGTAGAAGAAAGAAAAGAAAAGAAAAGAGAAACTACTTAGAAATGGACAAAAAATAGAAAAGAAAAAACAAATGAAAAAACTGAAATAAATAATTGAAGGAAGAAAAACATTTTTTTTTTAATTAGGAAGAAAAAGACAGGAAAGAAGGAAGTAACTTATTCAAAATTAGAAAGTAAAATAATAAAAGAAAATGTAAAAAATCCTGAGAAAAAGTACGGAAGGAGGAAAAGACAATCTAAGAATAGTAGAAAAAAGATAAATGAAAGAAATAAAACAAGGGAAAGAAAGAAAGTGAACTTAGAAAATAAAAATAAAATTCAAGGGAAGAATTGAAAGAAAAATATATATTTTAAGAAAGAAGAAGAAATAAGTATGAAAGAAAGAAAAAAAGGAGAAAGAAAGGAAATAGAAAGAAAGGAAATTTACTTATGAATAGAAAGAAAAATGAGTAAAAAGAAGATACGAATGAAAAGGGGCAAAGGCCAAAAGATAGAAATGAAGAAAGGCAGACAGAAATAAAAGAAATAAAATATTGTATCCAGCAAGTTTTATTCTTATTACTCGGATGATTTGTGTGATAGGTAAATAGGTGTACAGCTGTTCTTCTGAGGGGTTCTGATTCAAGGATTTACTCAAGGCGGCATTCTTTTACAGTCCATATCTAAAGTTCGAGTGGTGCAGCCATATACTAGCACTGGCATGGCTATTTTCGATTAAGATAAGTCTATTATCAAAATTGATTTTAATTAGTTATAGAAAAGATTAGAGAAAAATATTATAAACTTTTATAACAAATACATTCTGAACTATTTGTGTTTGAAAATCAATGACCATTTCATAAAGTTATTAAACAGTGCATCAGAAGGCTTACATAGTCATTTTTTTTTCAGAACCAAAAAATAAAAATAAATGAATAAATAAAAATAAAGTTTTGAGATGTGTCTTCGTTTTTTTTTTAGAAAGAAAAGCACTGTATTATATATAACATAATAAGATAGAATATAATTTATTATGTTCTGTTATATGTTTATTTATTTATTTTTTTGTGAGCAAAATTTTTGCCGTAATAAATTTGGAAACGTAAATGTTTTTAGTGAACTTAACACGCGTATCTGAAGCTCGCTCGTACCTCAAATTTTAGCTCACAACACTAAGCAAAACATCGACCGAGGATATCTTACAACTCGGAAAACTCGTAAGTTCAGGTACTCGTAAGTATTGTATAAAAGAAAGAAAATCTGGACCTTTAGGCACCCCTTTTGTGATCTCGTTTCATAAGGACATTTTTTCATTTACACCGCCAAAATCCGGTTGTTTGTTAACAGATGATATTTAGAGTTTTAAAAAATTATAACCCTAACTCTAACCCCTAACCCCTAACAAACAACCGGATTTTGGCGGTGTAAATGAAAAAATGTCCTTATGAAACGAGATCGCAAAAGGGGTGCCTAAAGGTCATATGGTCCGAAAATCTGACAAATGTGTATGAATTACAAAATTAATTCCTATTAAAATTAAAACCTCCTATTTTTGCAACGTCAGTCAGAGAAATACAAATAACATATGGTCTAAATTAAATGACGATATATTTTTGTCCGTCCAACTTTTATCGCAGAGAAACACCCACTGGGGGAAATTCAGTTCACACACAAAGTTTACTCAAAACTTTATCATTAAAGATGTCTGTCGGTAGATTTTGTCTTTTATGATTAATGATGCCCAAAAAAGTTCTCGGAGGGGATCATACCTACCAATGACCGTTTTATGTACTTTCTTGACGAATGTAAGCTTTCTAATAAATTTTTAGCTCAAGTATTTCGTTTACCAAAGTGAGCAGTTAAGATGAAGTTCTTGCGATCCGGTCAATTTAAAGAATACTGTTTATATTCAACACTTTGATGCCAATGTGATTGATAATCTTAGCGCACGAAAGTGATTCCGTAAAATAAATTAACATTAGGCTTTTTTATATGCTCATTGGATTGTAGGCATCTTATAAATCAATCGACACTATCAGTTCCCAGGATAAAATTTTAAAATTGCAATGGGGTTTCTCATTCACCTGGAACAAATAATTTATAAATTAGAATAATCTGCTACTGAAGCTTGGGGCGTTGGGTGGATGATTACCTAATAAACTATAAACTACGCTTAAAATGATGACATTTTGAACTACATTTAAAATATTATTATTATTATTATTATTAGTTTTTCACACCTGCCGTAGCTGTTGGTTCACTGGAGGCTGATTGACAGCAAGTCTCCTCAGGTCTCCAGGACTCTTCAGAGTATACTAGACGATCCCAATTGGGCTGTGGTTTGGATTGTCTCGATTCTTCTTATGGTTTCCAATTCACCCAAATTCTTTTCCATAGCTTTATGGACCGTTCCAAGGGCACCGATTACAATTGGCACGACCTTCACTTTCATGTTCCAAAGTTCCCTAAGTTCTATGGCAAGGTCTATATTATTATTATTATTATTATTATTATTATTATTATTATTATTATTATTATTATTATTATTATTATTATTATTATATCACTCCTTGCAGCGAATCCAAGTTTCATCAGATTGTTGTATACCCTTTCTTTAATTCTTACTTCTGGTCGTATTTTCAATTAAATTAAAATCTGTCTTTTTTTTTCCTAAAAAATTTAACATTCAAAATGGCCGACATGGGGGGAAAATATCCGCTTGAGCCCAAAAAAACTTCCATTTCAAAGATGGCGGCCATGTCTACGTGACTGGTTGTTCAAAAAAATTTTTTCCATGGGGTTCCATGACACACATACATCCTTCAGCCAATGAGAGACAAGGGGGTGGGGTAAGGTTAGTCCATCTCTCAAAATCAATCCCAAAAGATTTTACAATTAAATTCGCCATTTTTCTTTTTCCT
This sequence comes from Doryteuthis pealeii, assembly GCA_023376005.1. Classification (NCBI taxonomy): domain Eukaryota; kingdom Metazoa; phylum Mollusca; class Cephalopoda; order Myopsida; family Loliginidae; genus Doryteuthis; species Doryteuthis pealeii. The sequence goes on from CM042139.1 coordinate 125,220,726, forward strand.
CCAAAATTCAAATAATTCACCAGTTACTTAAAATTATCCCATTAATCAGGGTAACAAACCTTATTCCCTCTAAAATTCAATCCAAAAATAGGCACTTGCTCTTTCTGGAGTTTATTCATTTATCCGTTTATCTACGAAAAATATTAATCTCCCAAATCAAAATTTTTATGTCTACACCCCACTGCTTGCATCCAAATCAAGACATCAATCAAAGACCAAAAATTGAAGAAATCGCCCACAATTGCATTCCCGAAAAAAAAAATTTACTAATGTCGTGCGGAGCAAGGTTACTTGACCTTTTTCTCTTATTCAAACCTTTATCGGAACTCCTAACACGAAGACCTCATGGAGCATATTCAAACTCCAAAAAAACAGGAAAATGTAGGCTGCCATGCCTTTCAAAAGCCATCGAATTGCCCACTGTATAGGACACTTTCCAAAACAGGATCTCTATCATTGGTTTTTCTGTAAAAATTTCTTTTTATTTCCGTGATTCCAAAAGATCCAAAAACATACAACTTAGGCGAATCTTCAACAATTGACTCAAAATCAGACCCTCAATCCGGATGAAAAACAGCATTGTGATTTAACACACAAAAAAAATTACCTTCCCAACTAAAAGTTTCAAAATTCCTTTTTTTTAAATTAATTTTTTGCACGGGTAAAAACTTACTAGAATTATAAAATTATCTAAATCCATTATAACATTATGAGTAAAAATGACATAAATTGCACGGGTAAACATCACTATCACATCACAATGAATAATTTCAAAAAAAGTCCAGCTTCAGTCGAAAAACGAAAAAATCAAAAAGAAAAAAAAAATTCCAATATGGTGACTGAAAATTAAAAAAAAATTCACCACGTGTTTCACCGGTCAAAAAAAAAATCTTCCACTGGGAGGGGGGTCGTTGTACATGGATTCTTCAACAATTACTGCTACCTGGGGGGGGGAGCACATATTCTTAGTCTTGGCACATATCAAAACTTCAAAACAAAATGTCCCTTTTTTCTCTCTTTTTTCTTTCCCTTTTCATAACAGTTCATTCAGTTGCTCAATCTTCTTCCTTTTCTCTTTTTTTTTTTACCAGTCTGTCTGAAAATCAATCCTTAATTTACTAACAACATTACAATTTATACAAACAACAAACAAAAAAATTGTCTCTTCATCTGTCTCATACTAAAAAAAATTTTTTCTTTCCTTTCTGTTTTTTATTTTTATTTTTTTTTTATTCAGTCACTTTCAACATCCTATCTTTTAACTACAATTTTTGTGACAAATTTAGTTAGATTTCTTATCTTTGTATATTAGTTCAATCTTAGTCACTCGTTTTTTTTCGTTTTTTTTCTTTCTCTTTTTTTTAACTTAATGTCTGTCAGACTCAAAACAATTTTAATAATCCTAAACATATCATTTTTTTTCTATTGTCTTCATTACAGAGTTTAGTGTGTGTGTGTGAGTGCGTGCATGTTCGTATTCATGTTCTTTTCTTTCTTTTTTTTCTGTCTCTATTACAAAGTTTCTAAAGCAATGTGTGTGCGTGCGTGCGTGTGCGTACTTACATTTTTTTAAAAATTCTATCATATGTCCTTTTACTTCTTTTTTTTTCCTTTTTCTCTGCTTCATTTTTTTTCTGCCCTTTTTTTTTACTTCATGTTCTTTTCTCTTCTCTGTCTAGTGGTTAGGCACGTTGTCGCAGGTTCGAATCTGACCACGTCATGTTCGCGTGGCTGGTTTAACGGCACCAAATCAATATATGTTGTATACCCTTTCTTTAATTCTTACTTCTGGTCGTATTTTCTTCTGGTCGTATTTTCTTCTGGTCGGCTTTGGTTCTATCTTCTAACATCTTCCGTCTTGGTCTGGAATCTTCTAAGGTCTGGACTTTCCTGGGGACTTCGGGTCTGGTTTCTGTTAGGGATCTCTCCTTATCAGAAGCCCTGTGTCATTGTTAGTTTTTAGGTAATAAACACAAGACTTCGATTTACTTTGATGTTACTTTATTTGTAAATCCCCAAACCAGACATCTGCGCACATCCTACGAGCTCGGCTCCTACTTGCTAACTGACTGAGTTGCTTACTATCCTTAAACCGGAAGACAGGGTCTTCTATGCCTTACGGTTCTCACGATTTATCCCCGGAAGGCAAGGTGAGAGTGAGGTCAAGCGCCGTCAATCACTCTCAAGGCCATCAGCTGCACTAATCGCCATTATGTTTCTACACTACCTTATATATGTATTAGGGATCCAATAATTATGTAACAAGATCTCCAGGACACTTCCTAGCTGTTTGGTTGATTTTATCACAGCTGTAGTCTGTAAGGTCTTGATTCTTCCTCTAATTTCCAATTCCTCCAGTCTCCGTTCGAATACATTGAGGACTGTCAAAATCGCTCCAACTACAAATAGTAACACCGTCACGTTCACGTTTCACTGTGTTTTCAGCTCTTGAGCAAGATTATTTTAATTCTTGCGTGTTTTTCACCCCTTTTTTAACTGGTGGTTTTTAACTGAAATCTGAGTGAGAGCCAATCTCCTCCAGATCTCCAGGACTTTTTCAAGTATTCTAGTTGATTCCAACTGTTCTGTGGTCTGGATGGTTTAATTCTTAAAACCTTTCGATGCTACATGCATAACATTCTTTCGGTTTTGAGTTGATGTTAGATACTGCATAACGTTGATCCTCTCAAACTTTGCAATGGCGCATGACTTATCATCGGCATTAGGATAGCCGACGTACTACAAATCACAAACATCACTAAATCCAACACGTGTTCTTTAGATTTATTGGCGAGTATATACATTTGAATTTCGGTTCTCCAGCTAACAACATGCTTTTCCAAATGCCTGAAACTAATTCAAGAGCTAATAATTATCGATATAGATATTATTTGACGAAAAAACTTCGTAAGTAAACTATCAATAATATTCGTTTGAATTCAGGATGAGAATTGTTTTTTTGTTAACTAACTTCTGTACAAATTTTGTGTCTAATTCTGTCGTATTTTTTGTCTTAAATTTCATCAAATTTTCAGCTAAATATTGTTCCTCTAACACGGCTAGAATTCACCTCGGAATTTAGTAGTAAAAGTCGCCAGTGAGTAAAATCTGTCTGTAGATGTACTTGCACTGGGACCCTCCCCCCCCCACTAAATCCAACACGTGTTCTTTAGATTTATTGGCGAGTATATACATTTGAATTTCGGTTCTCCAGCTAACAACATGCTTTTCCAAATGCCTGAAACTAATTCAAGAGCTAATAATTATCGATATAGATATTATTTGACGAAAAAACTTCGTAAGTAAACTATCAATAATATTCGTTTGAATTCAGGATGAGAATTGTTTTTTTGTTAACTAACTTCTGTACAAATTTTGTGTCTAATTCTGTCGTATTTTTTGTCTTAAATTTCATCAAATTTTCAGCTAAATATTGTTCCTCTAACACGGCTAGAATTCACCTCGGAATTTAGTAGTAAAAGTCGCCAGTGAGTAAAATCTGTCTGTAGATGTACTTGCACTGGGACCCTCCCCCCCCACTAAATCCAACACGTGTTCTTTAGATTTATTGGCGAGTATATACATTTGAATTTCGGTTCTCCAGCTAACAACATGCTTTTCCAAATGCCTGAAACTAATTCAAGAGCTAATAATTATCGATATAGATATTATTTGACGAAAAAACTTCGTAAGTAAACTATCAATAATATTCGTTTGAATTCAGGATGAGAATTGTTTTTTTGTTAACTAACTTCTGTACAAATTTTGTGTCTAATTCTGTCGTATTTTTTAGTCTTAAATTTCATCAAAATATTTTCCACTAATTCTAACACAGAAATTCTACAGTCCTATCACAGCCAATTTAAATCCATCTTACACTAAGAAGACTCTCGACTTAGAAACGGTTCTCTTTTTGGCAAAATGGCAGGAATTAATTTGACTTAAACTAAGTTGAAACTTAATAGTGGATGGATTTTTTTATTTTTTTTTTATTTTTTTTAATTTTTTTTTTATTTTTTTATTTTTTTATTTTTTTTTTATATTTAACCCCTTTTTCGGGAAACAACTCGAGGTAGATTATACATCTTACCTCACAAATAAAACCATGGGTAGCAGCGTGGTGGATGTGAGACATGGCGGATGAACCCAAAATGGGTCAACGGTGTATCTCACGTGATGCTGGGCGGATGAGCCTAAAAGCGGGCCAACGGCCAGGATCAAACAGTTCAGTCAGGAAACTACTGCTCCTCATCTCTAAGTCTGGCGTCTATTGATGAGTCAAATTAGCCACCGAAAGGTATCGATGACATCGAGCCAACCAAACCTATGACATTACACAAAAATATCAAATCATACAGCATCGCCACTCTCGCTGAAGAAGGTGCGCGTCCACGGGTTCGAGCACTGGCCTGTGTCGGAAAATTGGCTACAGTGTCTCAACGTCCACGGGTTCGAGCGCTGGCCTGTGTCGAAAAATCTGCTACAGCGCCCCAACAACATCAAACACACACAAACCGCATCACACGCAGAGCAGACAAACAAGACACACCCACCACCAACGTCGTAGCTCTGAAAACCATATCCAAAAAGTCAACCATAGAACCTAGATGTAAAACACACCTACTAAGGTGTAAACAAACCTTAAATCTAGCCACATTCAATGTCAGAACACTAAAAACTATAAACCAACTGCCCGAGTTAACTGCATCTGCAGAGGACAAAAATATAGACATAATCTGCGTACAAGAGCATAGATTTGATCACAGTGAACTAGATATAAAATACCACGAAACGGGTAACGGATGGACTTTCGTGTCAGCATCTGCGTGGAAAAACTCCACAAATGCCACTATAGGAGGCGTAGGAATGCTCCTCAGCCCCCAGGCTATGAGAGCACTAAACAGTATAGAAAAAATCCAACCGAGAATTATATGCGCTACGTTTAATGGGAATCCCTGCATGACAGTAGTCTCGTGCTATAGCCCCACTAATGTCAGCGAAGAAACGGACATAGCAAAGTTCTATAATGAGCTATCCTCCCTATGCAGACAGATTCCCAAACACAATGTCCTAGTAATTGGGGGCGACATGAATGCGCAGATAGGCATAAGCGAGAACAATAAATACTGCCTACATAACACCCCAAACAGGAACGGCGAATTACTAGCAGAGTTCTCTCTTGAGAACAGGCTAGTATGCCTAAATACAAAATACCAGAAAAGAAAAGGCAAACTCTGGACCTACACATACCCAAACAATACAAGAGCCCAATTAGACTATATCCTAATAAATAAAAAATGGATAAATAGTGCAATGAACTGCGAAGCATACTCCTCTTTTGAAGGAGTATCCTCCGACCACAGAATAGTCACAGCAAAATTACGACTTAGCCTACGTAGGAACAAAAAGCAAACCAGTAAGACTGTACGATACAGCTGGTCAACACTTGCCAACAGTGATATATGCAATCGATACGCTGTGGCAGTAAGAAACAGATTCGATATCCTCCAGGAGGCATTTGAAAGCCCCACCGCAAACGAAGAATACGAAAACTTCGTCAATGCCCATCTAGAAGCAGCATCCGAATGCATACCGACCGAACTGAGAGCCAAACGCTCTGTCCCCTGGGAGACGGAGGCAGTTAGAGAAAAGAGAAATAATATCAAAGAAACAGCCCAAATTAATAAAACAAACCCAACTAGCACCAACCTATACAACCTTAAGAAAGCCCAGGTAGCCTTAAACAAAACATACAAAAGGGAACAAATAGAGTACATACAGGCACAAATAAATAATATCAGACAATCGGTAGAAGACAGACAGTCGCGATTAGCCTGGCAAACAGTAAACGAAATTAGTGGTAGAAAAAGCACCTCTAAATCAAAATTAAAGGCAACCAGCCAAGAAGATAGACTAAAAAAATGGAAGGACCACTTCCAGAAACTGCTAGGAAACCCCCAGAAATCATAGAAAGTAATATCCAAAAGATTGTAGATAAACAACTAGATATCAAGCTGGGAGATTTCACAATAGATGAAATTAACCAAGCTTTAAAGAAGCTAAAAGGTAGAAAAGCAGCAGGACTCGACGAAATACCCCGGAGGTGTGGAAGATAGGAAAGTTCAATGACATACTGCTTAGGCTATGCAATGCAGTATATAGACAAAATAGAATAGATAAATGGACGAAAGGCTGCATCCTCCCATTCCCTAAAAAGGGAGATCTCGGAATCGCTAAAAATTACAGAGGCATAACTCTCACTGCTATTGCAGCCAAGATATATAATGCCCTTCTACTTAATCGCATCCGGCCCGAAATAGAAAAAATCCTTAGGAGAAACCAAAATGGATTCCGCAGAAATCGATCCACAACCTCTCAGATCCTGACTATTCGACGGATCATAGAAGGGGTACGAGCAAAGAATCTAGAGGCAACGTTATTATTCGTAGATTTCTCCAAGGCATTCGATTCCATACATAGAGGAAAAATGGAACAAATACTATTAGCATATGGCCTCCCCAATGAAACGGTCTCAGCTATAATGATGCTATACAAAGACACTAAAGCGATGGTACGCTCACCTGATGGCGACACAGATTTCTTTGACATCGCCGCTGGAGTCCTTCAAGGGGACACACTGGCACCATATATATTTATAATATGTCTAGACTACGTACTCCGAACATCATTAGATACCATAAAAGAAAAAGGTTTCACACTAAAAAAGGCAAGAAGCAGGCGATATCCCGCACAAACAATCACAGATGCGGACTATGCTGATGACCTTGCACTTCTTGCAGATACACCGGCAAAGGCTGAATCACTGCTACATAGCTTGGAGGAGGCAGCAAAGAATATAGGCCTCTATGTGAACTCCGGTAAAACAGAGTTCATGAATTTCAAAAATAAAGGAGACATCTCCACACTCGACGGCAAGCCTCTTAAACCAGTAGAACAATTCACATACCTAGGTGGTAATATCTCCTCCACAGAGAGCGATGTTAATACACGAATAGCAAAGGCATGGGCGGCCACAAATAGATTATCAGTCATATGGAGGTCCGATCTCCCTGGCAAGCTAAAGCGACAGTTCTTCCAGGCTGTGGTTGTGTCGGTGCTGCTGTATGGCTGCACCACCTGGACCCTGACAAGCGTCTTGAGAATAAGCTAGATGGGAGCTGCACAAGAATGCTGCGAGCAGTCTTGAATAAGTCGTGGAAACAGCACCCCACAAGGAAACAGCTGTACGGTCACCTGCCCCCCATCTCACAAACTATCCGAGTGAGACGGACAAGGCATGCAGGACACTGCTGGAGAAGCAGGGATGAACTCATAAGCGACGTTCTCCTGTGGAAGCCAACACATGGACATGCAAGTGTGGGGCGCCCAGCAAGGACATACATTGACCAGTTATGTGAAGATGCTGGCTGCTCCGCAGAGGAGCTTCCAGGTGTAATGAATGATAGGGAGGGTTGGCGAAGGATTGTCATGGATGCCCGTGCTGCGTGCGCGACATGATGATGATGATATAGAGAATGATATATATATATATATATATATATATAATATATATATATTATATATTATATATATATATAGTAAACTCAATGGAGTGGCCTGTTGTTGGTATTAGAAGTAACAGCGAATGAGTCTATCCCCTTTTCCTTTGTGCTAGATCAGGAAGCTAGTTTTCACGTCTGATTTGGAGTACAACAGCTCCCCATTTTACCGCACAGATATAAACTGTGCTACTCATGGGCTGAGTATTCACAGGTTAGTATCAATCCCGGCACATGCATTTTGTAACCAAACAGAGACACATAGAGACAGGCAGGCAGTCAGAGATAGACATAAATAGACAGAGACACATAGGCACAAAGAGAATAACAAAGAAACCGATATAATTCTTTTGGGAATGAAAATACGTATTCCTTTTGGGGACAAATGTAGAGTTATTTCGAAAATAATATACTCTGACACAGGTTACACTGAATACATGGGCTAGTATATATATATATATATATATATATATATATATATATATATATATATATATATATATAATGAATAGTGAATGAAAAAATGAGAAAAGTATTTGCATGGAAAGGTGCTCAATGCTAATAAAGCAGAGCAGATTTATAATTAATGTTGATATTATGATTTCACACTCATAACTTCAAGTTTCTTGGTAGTCCAATCATCAGATGAGAAGTGGTTGAGATGTCAAAAACCAGTCGTGAAATGTATATTTGAAGTGAGCACACTCGTGCACTCATTCCAAACAAACTTTTATTTATTTAAAATGAAGTACATCGAGTGTGAACACGACTCGGCATATAGCCGGAAGTTTGGTTTTGGGGGGTGGGTTATAAAACTGGTCATACAACTACACTGATCTATCTAGCTAGGTTCAATCGCCGACCGATTCATTCAAAAATAAAATAAAATTCTTGCATTCTCTCCTTACGCAGCTCTCTTCCACCAAAATAGCTCATTCACTCTATGCATCTAACCTATTTAAAAATTCGTCCCCATATTCGTTTGGATGATTTGGCGATGGAGGGGGTGGGAAAAAATAAAAACAGAAAAACCCAAGAAACTGAAAATATATGTAAACAGAAAACAAAATTTGTGGGTCATTTTGGTTACCCCCTTTCCCTTAGCTAGTATATTAGCCTGCCGACTGTCTTCCGTACTTTGTTTGAAAGCAAGCCGGTCAGTGCTCTAATACGGGAGTGGGTGTCCTTAGTGGGTTGTCGGTATAAAAAATTTGGGGTTCTGTAGGCCGGACGGGTTGGGTTGCTAAAAAATTTGACTTTCCAGGAAAAAACCTTAGAGTGATACGGGGGTTTTTATAAAAAACTTGGGATTGGGGTCCTGGATCTGTCCTACGAGAAAAAACTGGGGTTGATGATCATTCAGCCTCCTAACTAAAAGGATCTATGGTGTATGCAGTTTTTACTTTTCTTTGTTTTTATCTTTTGTTTATTTTAAAGACTTTGTTTGTCTATCTAAGGGATGGGGTCCCGAGATGGGATCCCCGTCAGTGCTGGCCATGATGGGCAGGCAACAATGTTTCCATTCCTGCCCCCGTTCTCACACACAAGCTTGCGGCATTTATCCACCTTTCGTTGAATGTCATGGTGTCGAGCATCCTCCTATCGCACCTAATCTTTATTTTAAGCTGATGCTTGAAATAACAGATCAGATTCTGACAGGAGAATTCCCCGCCCATGCAATCCCTTGTTTCGCGTCGACCATATCACCATTCTAGCTACGGCTAGTATAGCGAAAAACACCTTTCGTTTTTCTCCGGCGAACGGCGGACTGACGTTATCCACGACGTAACCCACGTCGAGCGGCACCCACTGATTGGGTGCGATACGGGCCGTAACCTCGCTCACGTACTCCCAAAACGAACGAACCCCGACACAGTGGTAGAAGGCGTGCTCAGCCGTTTCCTCTAAGCCACTGTCGCAACGGGTGCATGATGGAAAATCTGCGGCGTTTGCTTTGTATTGCACGCTTGCGAGCGGCAACGCATTCCGAGCGAGTCGCCAGGTGAGGGAGAACTCGGAGTTGTTCATGAACCCAGCACCTGGCGCCCAATTCCACTGCGAGCGGACCTCCTCCAACGACGAGCCGTGCCGTTCCACGAGCGGATCAGAGGCGGACCCCTCCACTATTGCCCGATACAGTGCCCTTCGAGGCCATGAGGCGTCACTAGACTCAGGTAGTCTTTGAAGGGCGTCACGACACTCAACTAGAAACCGCTCGTTCCGTCGAATTTTACGGGGCCGCGACTTCAAGTCCGGGAAGGTGACCCGGATTCGCAACGACCAAGCGGTTTCGGTGTGTAACGATCGATTCAGAAATGCCAACCTCTCAGCGTCTCGATGAGCCGCCAAGTTGGGCATCCCCAAACCTCCATTACAAGGCCGCTGGAAACAAACCTCCCTGCGTACCATTGGCCGGCGCCCTCTCCACAAAAAGCGGAAAAGGGCCCGTTCTATCGCCAATAACCGAGCCGCAGGAAGAGGAAGTACAGATAACCGGTAAAGGACCAGGGGAAAGATGTACGTAGCACAAACTTCCGCCCTGCCCTTTAAGGACAACCTCCTTGGAAACCATTTTCGGATCCGAGCTTCCACCTTTGTCTGTACTTCCGACCAATTTTTATCGATCTGGAGATCCGGCCCGAACCACACGCCCAGGATTTTAACGGGACCGTCACTCCAGCGGAAGGGACCGGGCAGGGTATCGGATCCTGCCCAGGCACCCAACCGCAGCCCTTCGCTCTTATCTAAATTGATCTTTGCTCCAGTGATTCGTTCGTACCTTGTAAGCGCCTGCTTCACCGCTTCTATGTCCGAAACGCATGACACGAAAACGGTGATATCATCGGCGTACGCGGATACTTTGGCTTTCACGCAGCCAGCAACAGTAATTCCGCGCAGGACCGGACATGCCTCCCCATCTCTAAGCCTACGGAGTAAGGGCTCCAAAGCGAGGACATAGAGAAGAGGAGACAGGGGGCAACCCTGTCGCACAGAACGCTCAATCGGAAAGACAGCCGAGCGCTTCCCATTAACTTGTACCACAGCCGTAGGGGATTGGTACAGCATCTTTATCCATTTGCGGAACTCCGGTTTGAATCCGGCGGTCTCCAAAACAGACTCCAGGAACCGGTGGTCCACCCTGTCGAATGCCTTGGACTGATCTAAATTGATCAGCGCGGCACATTTGTCGTCTTTTATTCCCTCTAGGATCATGCGAACCAGATGCAAATTGTTTTGGATCGATCTTCCTTTCACAGCGTAGTTCTGTTCCAGTCCGATCAGATCACCGATAACATTCCGCAAACGGTTCGCTAAGACCCGGGCCAAAATCTTTAACTCTGTGTTTAGCAGAGTTATGGGCCTGTAGTCATCTAAGCCCTCCCAAACATTCCTGCCACCTTTCTTCAGCAATGTGATCACACCCTTGGTAATACGCTTTGGGATTGCTCCGAAAGCAAACCAATTGTTGAACACATCCGTCAGAATAGGGACAAAAATGTGCGACAACCTCAAGTACAATTCGTAGGGTAAACCGTCCAGTCCCGGAGCTTTGTTGAGGCCGACCTGCTTCAACGCATTACGGACTTCAGAGTCTGTAATCCTCCCCTCACAACCAGCCGCTTTCGCCTCCCTAAGGTGGGGAAAGTCGGCTAAATAGTTGTGGAACCTCTGCACCGGGAGGTTCGGCAACCTGGTAAATCGTTCCTGGAAATGCCCTCGGAAGGCTTCCCGCATCTTACGACCTGCACGAAGGCTGTGCCCGTCCGGGGTTACAACCTTGTCAATATATCGTTCCGGAAACCTTCTGAACTCTTCCTGACGCAATCCTGCGTCCAATTTCACGGCCTCGTTGGACACTCTGTTTAGCCTAGATCTGACTACACAACCTTGATAGCGTTCGCTAGCCTCACGCTCAAGGTCCCCTCTAGCTAGATCTAAGGCTAGGGGATCCCCCCCATCCACCGCCCGGGAAATTCTATCTTCTATGGCCTTCACTTTCGCTGCCTTATCTAGGGCAAGCCGTTGGCAATATTTGATAGTGAAGTCCCTAATCCTAAACTTAAGGTCAGCCCACCATCTATTCCCAATAACCGCCCCCACTAACGCCCGCTTAATAAGTAAAACCAGCCTCTCACGGTAGTCACGTACCCCCAGCACTGAGGTATTTAACTTCCAGTAAGAGACCAGCCTAGGCCTATCGCTTAAGTGAAGAGTGACAGTAAGCAATTTATGGTCACTCTTCGCATATAAGTGGAACACAGGACAATCTAAAATGTCAACATCGGCTCTTCTAACTAACACTCTGTCCAAATATGTTTTAACTGGAGCAGAGGGCGAGTTATTCGTCCATGTCCACATCTCCCGCCCTGGGTGTGTTTCACGATACCTGTCGACCAGATCGAACTCGGCCATTAGATCGCGCAGGCTGCTATCACACCACGCCGACCCACTAGCTCCCCGTCCCGTCCGGTCTAACTTGGGATCAAGGATCGCATTCCAATCTCCCATTAAAACTGTCCGCCCCGAATACGTCATGTACGATCCAAATTGCCGAAAAAAGGATCTCCTCTCAGCGGCGCTATTAGGCGCATAAACTGCGAGCACTCGGAACTTGTAGCTTGATACGGCAATATCGGCCACAATCAGCCTACCACCAGCGCCAGCATAAACAACGTCAGTCACCGCCCCCAGACTGCTTTTTACTAGCAGTGACACACCTCGACTGCTTGAATCACCGAATGCTGAATAGACCTCATAAAAATGATTACCACCCAGCACCCGGCCATCCACGCTTGAAACGAAATGTGTCTCCTGTGCCGCGGCGACGTCCACGCCAAGAGACTTGAGTTCTTCCCTCAAACGACTAGCGTTTGAGGTGTCCCGCAAGCCTCTACCATTTATACTAGCAAGAAGAAGAGACATTGTCGCTTACCTTAATCAGTGTCCACCACTGGCAGGAAATCCTCTCGGGTAAGGACGCCGACGGTTTGTCCAAGACTCCCGGTACCCAATTCTTTGGTAACGGTATCTGTTCTGGCAATACCTCCGACATCCAGGGGATACTTTATTTTTAGTGCCCTGTAAAAAGAAGGGTGCATGAAAACGGGGACCCTCCCCTTGCATTTAGGTTTCATATTTTTACAGTAGGGATGCACCCTGTTAACCAACTTAACGCCCGGGAAGGCCTTTTCGGCTGCGTCTATGGTTCGCCATATCCCCAGTGCATGGCCACTGGCCTCCCGAACGAAAGTGGTAACCAAGGGTGCATCCCTGAAATTTAAGGGATTATTTGTTGATTTCCCATCCACGGAGTCTAACTGAAGGAGTGGGGCCCACGCTCTTTTTGTTGTACAGTCAGGTACTTTTCAACCTGTTCGGGCTCCACCATGCATAAGTTCTCAGGAAAAAGGTCTCTTTTTCGGTTCCGTGGATGGGCTTGACTGTCTGGCGAACTTGATTTCGCCGGTGAAATAGATTTTTCTCTTTTTTCTTTTTGAGGGGGAGTGGATTCGGGGCTTTGTGTGTGCGAATCAGTGGGCTGGGATGAAGGTGTAGGGGATTGGGTAGGTATGTTATTTTTAAGTGTTGTGTCTGTAGTGGACTCTTCCACTGTGTTGGTGTTAGGGTCTACGGTCTGGGCTTTTTTCTTTTTTCGGCTGACCGCCATTTTACGGTCAGCCGTCTCCCCCTCAGCACAAATTCTTCTTTTAACTCCAGCATCCATTAACTCCATTGGTATCACCACCACTGGAGCAGGTTTGCTGGGGTTCTTTAATGGGGTAACCTTTGGAGAAGGTTTTGGTGTTGTTTTCTTGACGGGGGAGGTGGTAATGGTTGTAGCGTAGGATTCCCTCCTATCCTTCCTCTTCACTTCAATCCAGTCGTCCTCCACTTTCTCTGCGTTGAGGTTAGTAGTTCTTCCCTCTGCCTGTCTTCCAGCTTTTGTTGTTGTTGTCGCCGCCGCTTCTGCTGCTGCTACTGCTGGCGCTTGTGTCGCAGTGGCTTTCTTCGCAAGTAACCTTTTAGGGCAGTTTTTTGCGGTGTGCCCCTGCTGCCGACAATCCCAGCAGTGAGGTCTGCGCCCCTCCACAACAACCGTAATGATTTGGGCGTTAACCGAGTACTGGTCCGGGATACTATCAAATCCGTCTTTTCTTAGGTTCATTATGAAGGTGGACTCGCCCACCCGCACCCCTCTGTTCAGCGTGGTATTGCTTGCTTTCACCTCCCCGTAACTACTCAGTATCGCCATTAGTTGGTCTTCCGATACAGCTGCGGGGACGTTATGCAGGGTTACGCGAGTCCGCCTCTTGCCTTTGTACTCTGGCTGCAGTTTAACCTCCTTGTAGAATAGGCTTTTAGTTGCAGACCTCACTGCTTCGGCCTCGCTTGGGAAGAGGACATCCCACGTGGCAAACCTCCTTCTGCTTATATGCTCGGCAGGAATTTTGTTTGCCAGCAGAATGTCCAACATTCTTTCTTTTGTGAGGCCGATTAATCTCCTTGAGACCGCCTCCGTGCTGATAAACGAAAGAATCCTCGGCTCCAAATTCACAACTGCCTCGGGGAGGGCTTAATGATGTTCCCCTCCAGCAGGTCTTTGTATTTGTCGGTCCAGTTGGACCTGTGGAGCTCTGGATTCTGTTCTTTAAATATTTTTTCCTGAGACGGTCTCCAGCTTGTCTTTTTGGCCGGCTCAGGGGCCTTTGTTGGTGCTTCTTTGGGCTTTCCTTTGGGAAATAGCTCTTGTAGAGCTTTTGGGAGGGATGGCCACTCCATGGTGCCTTTTGAAGTACCAGGCATTGCTGGTGGAGGCACCAGGGGCTTTTTCCTCCTCCTTCGCTTTTTTCCCTTCGGGGCAGCCGCATTCTCCGGGGTCACGGGTGTTGTCTCCACCCGGTATGGGCTGGCATTTGTACCCTTTTTCGGAGTCTCATTGTCTTTGTTGGTCTGGTCGGGCACGGCCTCGTTCACCACGGGTCCTTCGTTGGAGTCGTTTAGCTTTTGAACGGGGTTCGCCCCTTCGGGGTTGGTTATAATCCCGGCTGGTTCGGTTTTTTCTGGTTCCTTTTCTGGAATGGGTTCCGTTGTGACAGGTTCCGCTGCTTCTTCGCTGGGTGAGATAATGTCGAAGTCTTTAAATAGGGCTTCGGCCGTGTCGTCTCCCAGCTTGTCAATGTCGAAACCGTCAGAAAAGGGTCGTCAAAATTATCCATTATTTTATGGATATGCAGAATAAAATGCCCAACAGGGGCAACAAAAAGAAAAAACCCCAAGAGGGGGCGTTAAAAATAAAATATTCAGTTGCTTACTGTTAAAGGGACGTGCTTGTCAAAAGAAAAAGAAAGAAAGAATACTGAGAAAAAAGACTGCTACTAAGCAGGAGGAAGAGAAAAAGAATTCCTGACCTGAAAACCAGTCGTGAAATGGTAAAAATCAAATTGTTTAGCGTTTATATGCAGTGTTTTTCACGCGATGGGAAATGTAAAGCTAAAAATTGTTTTTTTTAAACTGTGGCTTGTTTAACGTTTATGTGACGTGGATTGTATTCACGTGATGTAATGTCATGACGTTAAATTTGTATTTAAAAAACATTATAATCAAACAAACTTGCATTGGTGTTAATGCACGCGGGCTTCAGATGAATTTTTTGTTTTTTTCTAAATAAATAAATTAAAAAAAAAATTAAAAAAAAAAAGGAGAGCGAAAATTCAGGGATCAATTAGGGTCAGGTGGTAAGTGACACAGTAAAAATTTGTTTAAATGCCTACATTTCGAAACGAGTTCACTTCTCTTATTTAATAAGTTATTGCTTGCATTTTGTAATATGCACAACTTTTCTTCTAAGCAAAGATCGCAACGTTGTCCGCCTTTGTATGCCTGGGCTTTTTTTATTATTTCCCATTTTACTTTAGGTGTTCTGCCCGTTTTTTCCTTGATCTGCCATATATATTTTGATAAGGTGGTACTATTTTCATATCTTTTGTTGTTGAAACTTAAATTGTGGTTATACCACCGACTTTTCCAATTGTTTTCAGTGGCACCAATGTATGTTTTTTCCTCGTTGTTATTTACATTGTCCTTGACTGTGGCTTTGTAAATGATGTTGTTAGCCAAACAATTGCCACTTAATGGGCATTCATTTTTAAGGCGACAGTTGCATCTATTAATCTGGTTGTTGTTGTTGTTACGATTTAATATTTTAAAGTTGTGTTTATCGATAATGTTTTTGATGTTGTTCATGCAGCAATAACTTATTTTGAGATTGTTTTTGTTAAATAGTTTGTTTAATGTAGGCGATTTGTCTAGGTGTTTTTTCCTTAATTGGAAAAATATTTTACCCACATTCGTTATCACGGTTTTGCTGAAAGGGGGGTTGAACCAAATGATGTTTCTCTTTCTTGATTTGTCATTATTATTATTTTCATAGTTGTTATTATTTTTGTATACTAGTTTGGAGTATAATCCACTGTTTTTTAGGGCGTTTTCATATATCGTTTTTGATTTGTTGAATATATCGGCATTGGTGGAATTAGTGGCGAGTCTATGTTCTATAGACTTGTGAATGTGTTTAGTAATTGTTGGAGGATTGTCTGATTTTATGTTAATATATAATGGTGTATTATTTTCTTTCTATATATATATATATATAGTATTTTACATATCTACCGCCCAAAATTTTTCTCTTTGTTTTCCTCTCTTTGTTTCGCCTCAAGTCATTTTGGCTGCTTTTTTTTCTTTTATTTTTCTCGCTTGGGAAATACACGTGAATTAACCCCACGAGCAAAACAATGTTTTTATTGTTGCAGGCGTTTTTCTTCTTTTTTTTTCCCCTTTTTTAATTTCTTTTTTTCAATGTTTCTCACTTATGAAATTCAGAAGCCTGCATTTGCCTTTTCATTTGCATTTTTTATTATTGCTGTTGGTGTTGTTATCCTTAGATGATGTGTGTTATTCATTGTTTAATTTCTCTTATTTCCAACGTAGATTCCTACTTATGTTTTTTCGTTGTTTAGTTTAAGTTCGTGATCCGGAAACTTATCGTCAATATAATAAAACAGGTTGATCTCTACTTTTTACCTCACTGCAGATATAGGACCTTGATTAAGTGCTTCTTCGTAAATACGTTCTTGTTGGTCATTTCTTTTTGTATTTTTATGTGTTTACATTTCTTTATTAATTCATCTCACTGAATTAACACATTTTTCTCTTTCCTGCAGAATTTATTCAATGTAATAATAATATCATATGTCATAAATCATGATAGATTTATCAGTGTTTTAAGCGTATGATTAAAAACGAAAGAACGAGTGTAAAGTAGAAAATGAAGAATGAAATAAAGATGAATAGAAGCAAATGAAAATGAAAACAAGAAAGAGAAAATACGGAAATAAAGAAGAAGATGAGCTAGTCAGGATAAATTGAAATATGGTCAATATGAATATCATAAATAAATGGTATAAAGATGGGAAACAAATAAAGAGAAAAGAAGAACAAAAAGGAATGAAAGAATTGCATAAAAATCCGTGATTTTGAAGAGATTATGGAAGGCAATTTAGGACAGTAGATGGGAAAAGAAGTATTATGATGGAAGAAGAAGAAGAAGAAGAAGAAGAAGAACAACAACAACAACAACAACAAGAATAAGAACATGAATAACAAAAATCATGCGATGAATAAGAATAAGAACAAGAACATAAGCAGAAGAAGAATAAGGGAAGAAGAACAAGAATCACAATGATAATAATGAGAAGAAGAATAAGAATCCGAACAAGAACAAGAAAAAGTACAAAAACAAGAACAAGAAAAAAACCAAGATGAACAAGAAAAGGAACAAGAAAAATACCACAACAACAATAAAAACAGCAAAAGCAACCCCAGCATCAACAGTTACAGCAACACGAGAAGAGAGGAATGAAATTAGGAAAAATGAAGAAGACTAAGGGACAACAACAAACAAGTTATAAATAACAAAAAAGTAATCAGGAAATAAACATATTAAAGAATTATATAGGAAATTCGAAAAATACATTTTAGACGAGTATATTGTTATAATCATTATTCACTGAAACAATAAAATGCTTGAATGCATTTAATTCTCTCTTCTTCGGCATTTTCAATTCTCTTCCATAGTTTCGCATGTTTTATGTTTTTGTTGTTTTTTTTTTGCACAATTCTGCTCTGAAAAACAAAAACAAAGGAAAAGAAAACATTTTACATACTCTTCCAGAAACATATTCACTTATTTCTCTTTTCATAAAAAAGAAAAGATCCAAAATCCAATCTAAGATATAGCGGTATTCATTCATATATCTTGCATTATTATGCGGAGATTATAAATTTCGCTGTTTCTTTTAATATTACATTGCGCATTGCCAGAATAAAGGTGAGAAGATTTACATATATTGTATGAAGTCTATCTACACTATCGCCTTTTTAAAATGTCTGACTTCTGAGAATCCAACTCTTCTAAATCAGCTATTGGAAAATAGAGAAACAGGCTGACTTCTCTTCCATTGGTAATGCAACCAGTCTAGGAGAAGGAACACTGAATTTAAACCAGTTGTAATCAGCTTAGAAATATTTACCTTGTATCGCAACCTACTCATGGCTGACAGATGGGTAAATGCAAACACTGATGAAAATGAATAATTTTAATAAGTAGAAGTGTTTGTCTTTATAACTATAAACCCATGATTTTGTAAGGAGGCAAAATAAGTGTCTTCCCTTAGATTATGGGTGTGGCTTTTCATGTTACATGTCTATTGGTCACATAATAATAAAGTCCCTTATATTTTTTCTTTTGTCACCGTTCCGGGAATCAATGCGACTTATATTTTTCAGTCCTCGCTCGTGGAGCGAAAAGAACATGTTTTTAATTTCTGTTCATAGATCAACTTCAGCATGGTATTTCATTGCACTTCACCAATGAAAACAATTGAAGACAAGTAATTAATCTATTTGCGGTGTATAAATTCTTCCGTGCTAGTTTTAGAAAATATGGCAAGTGAAACTTTTGAGTTTTGGTTGTAAGAACTTTCCATGGTAATGATAATTTTGGTTGTATTTAGGAAGATGTGAATTATCCCAATTAGAATAACTGTATGTGGAGGCGCGTTGTGTAATGCTTACCGTCGTAGGAAATGGAGACGGTGAGACGAGCTTAAATCCTTGACGTGGGTGATTGCCTTTCACATAACATTAATACACTTGGGAAATGTACGAATTCAACTATTCTCCCTCCAGGTATGGTTAAATAGTAAGGTAGCTCTTTAACTTTGTTTTATCAACCTGTCTATGAGAAGGAAAACTTTGAATTCAAACCAAATTAACTCTCTTCTTCTTAGACCAAAACCACTTGAGAGCACGTCTTCGCCCTCCTCCTAAATAGAAATGCAGGTTCCCACATTTAAGAACGTTTCAGGCGTTACACGAGTTATAAAGTATTTGGCTAAATCTAAGTATGCACATTTTAAATCTTACTGTTTGATAGCCGCTTAAAATGATTACTGTAAAATGTTAAAACGGAAGTTTACACACGTTAACAACCATTTAACAATAATGCAATATTATTACTTTTTAAAATGAGACGCCCTAACTATAGTCTAATAATTAAGACATGTGGGCCTAATGAACACATTGCTTGATATGGAAATTCATTAAATTTGCAAATTTATCTGATTTATTCATCTTAGCCTATTCTTTCTTATGTTCTCAAATAACATCCGATAACTTGGTCCCTCGTGACGACAAATGAATTGTGGGATAAATATAAATACGACTGCTGGGTGCCACGTAAAATTCTACACTAGAATGTTTTTATTGAGCTTAGTAAATGGATCTGTTTTCTATTGTATCCCAAGACGGGTAGACAGACAGACAGACACAACATATATAGTATGAGGTACGATTAAGAAAAATGACATTTACCGCGAAAATAAATCCCATAAATTATCCTTAAGTTACAGACGGAACTTGAAATTTAACTGTACTCTAATGGAGATCCTTTTAAGCATGTTTATCTATTAAAACTCTCGCTACCGTATGGCATATTTGCTATGTTACGGTGATAAACATAGAAAGAAAAATAAAGAGAATGTGAAAGATATATTAGACTACCGTTTGAATATCTGCCTATGACGATACTTTGATACTTATATTCAAGTGAGAGAACAGAATTCAGATTAGTATTTGATATTTTTCACCCTTATAACGGAAGTTTGGATGGTTAGGACGTGACATTCAACGAAAACACAGAATGAAATATGTAATATTATTATTCAGTTGCAAATGAGACATGAAATTGTATTTTGCTAAAGTTAGAGGATTCCAAGTGCATACCCCTTATAAAAACCTCGCAATGATGTGAAATATTTGTTGGGATATATATATATATATATATATATATATTATATATATATATATATATATATATATTGAAAACATTTGACAGCATGTAAGTATAGAAAAAAGAATAAAACACATATTCAGAGAATGTATTTAGGAATGAATGATTTGTTCTGCCTTCGTTCTAGCGTTTTGGTTTTTATGCATATTGGATATATTAAACATGATTAGGGCAATTGGATATATTAAACATGATTAGGGCTACTTGAAAAAACGTTATTTTCAAGTGAAATAAACAAAAATGTGACAAATCTATTTTGTTTAATCGCATGCTTTTATTTTTGAATGTGGTAACCTCATTAACGTAATCATTTTTTTAATTAAAAAAAATAAATTCAGCTAAACAACATATCAAAATCAAGAAATTATATTTGTTTGGTTTGGTTTGTTTTGTTTTACGGCATATCAACCTCAGTGGGTCATTTAATGCCGATAAAGTTTTGGAATAAATCAATTCTTAATGGATAATACAATTTTTTTTATAAATACATTTTTCTATTTAACCCATAGATGGGACCCTAACAGATACTACCACGCCGGGTCAGAGTGGACCAGGGAGCAATGGTGATGAAGGGGTGCTCCACATTCCCCAAACCTCCAAAACTGGAACCTCACCATCAGATAGAGTTTAACGTCATTCCCAGGACATGTAGACCCGCAGCCACCGCCTTCTAGCACCCATATGATGAAAAGGGGTTGGGGCTTGCCATAAGGGCAATAGGATTGGGAAAATCATATAGGTGCTAGGGCTTGACGTGAAGAGCCGATTGATCGGAGCGGGCCTCTCCGACCGCCCGTCTAGCCCAAGATAGGGCCAAAGTGGAGTATTGCATGTCATGAACTGCTCATCCACCTGGGCTCTATCCTTAAGCATCACGGGTCGCCACCCACGGCCAACAGGTGGACCCATTGGGGGAGTCTTACAGTCGGTGCATTCTAACGCCCAACCGACAGGGCGGAATTATATTTGTAAATGTATATATATATATATATATATATATATATATATATATATATATATATATAAATTATACCATCTATCGCTGTGGTTTGTAAATGAAATTAAGTAAAAAAATTACTTGATAGAAAATTATACTAAAACATATAAAAATGTGTATTACATATAATATAATTAAAATGATGATAAAAATAAAGTAAATTTAAATTTAAATAGATGGGCTTCATGACATTTTGCCCAAGGGATGTTTAACATATCCTATATATATATATATATATATATATATATATATATATATATATACTAAAACGTTAAAACGAAGGCAGAACTTATTCTTTCATAAATAATTATATCCCCGGAATATTAGTTTTTTATAGCGCTATATTTACGTATACATATATATTTTGTATTTCCGCAGCAAGTCTTGTTAAGACCGCAGAATATTTCTTCCTAATAATTTTCAAGTGTAGATATTCACGTCTTCTTGCTGTTTTTCATTTTTTGTTTATGTCATGCTTATTTTATTTTGATTCAAATTACCTCGAGGATTTGTAGGCGTTTTGATCGTCATTTTTATACAGGATTTTAGTATAGTCATTGAGTATTTTCCATATGGAAACTTTCTCTACCATTCCGATATACGAAAGCAACTAGTAAGCCTAAGCGTATACAGTTAAAAAATAAATATTCCGTGGTCTTTAACAAAACCCTCTTAAAATATATATATATATATATATATATATATATATTATACATATATGTGTGTGTGTGTGTATAATAAGTCATCCACAGACACCGTGTTTCGGCGTTTCATGCCTTTTCAGTGTGGCTAGACACAACAACTACCTATGCCCAGGATCGAAATCCGACTGACTTTTTGTTTGCCCGACTTCTTAACCTCCCGGCCGCTTGGCAGCTGCCGTTACGGGTAATGTTTAAACTATTAAATACAAACGTTTGTTTTTATATTTTACGATCACCAGAGAGATCCAGTCTGTTTACAGACCATCCTTGCTTCATATATGTCATCCACAGACACAGTGTTTCGGCGTTTCACATTTAATAATTTACTTCAACTGCAAAATGCATCATCATCAGGCAGAGTAAAAACAAGGTTGTTACTGTATTTATTTTGGGATTAATTTTGGTTTAAATATCTTTTCTGGGTGAATATTTTGCCTTTGGAAGAGGAGAGAAATGAGTGAAAATGTGTGAGTGTGAAATGAGATAGAGTAGTTAAGAAGATAATTAGTTACAATTTAGGAGTAGGTCTCAATTTAGGAGTATTTTCATTTGGTCATTACAATTAGAGGTGAAAATTGAAATAAAATCAATTCTTCAAAGGCTGTTTATCTCTATCTTGTGACCTCAGTAGTCTGTTTTTTTATGTTCCTTTGAACACCTGTGTTTTTATTGCTATATGCTTCTTATCCTGATTGTTTTGGTACGTTGATTAGTCCAAGTCCTATGTTGTCTGTGTTTATATGTTTTGACCCGTGCTACTAATTTATAATGTTTTCCTGGTATCAGCGATATTTAATAATGGTAATCCCAATATTGATATTAGATATTGGTGTTTCAATATATGGATATAGTTACACATACAAATAGTTTGCTCAATGAGGGAAAAACGGTCAGCACTGTAAAATTGTATTGCACTAATTTTCATGTTCATGCAGAAACTGTTGGGTACTGTAATTCCTTATTTGAAACACAGGGTTCTGACTGAGATTATCGTTCATACATCATTGGGAAAGACAGAGCCATCTCAACTCTGACGAAGGCTATATAGAAGGAAGAGCCAAAGAATTAGACAGAGCTACTTAGTAATGTATAGCTCTTCACTTCATCTGAATAATAGCAAGTGTATAATGTGACATGACGTCTCCGAGAATTTTGGAATCGTTTCATGGTTTTATCTATCCAGGCACGTTCGGAAGCTGTCAATAAATGAGTTGTGTTGCTTGGGTGCGGTTGCAAGCAATTAATGAAATGTGGAATATGTCCAGTATATTCCCGAGATACTTTATTGCTATCAACCGGTGAAT
Organism: Doryteuthis pealeii; assembly: GCA_023376005.1. NCBI lineage: Eukaryota > Metazoa > Mollusca > Cephalopoda > Myopsida > Loliginidae > Doryteuthis > Doryteuthis pealeii. The sequence continues at coordinate 125,243,699 of CM042139.1, forward strand.
ATATTGATGTGTAAATCGGTCATAATTTTCGGGGATTAGTGTGCGTCACCCGTGCATAAACATGAAAATAAACATGACCTTCGGTAAACATAGTGAGCAGAAAGAACAAGAATTACAATTAACACTCGCGCCAAACAAACTAAAGTTCGTGCCAGTTGAAGAATTCCATCACTGATTCCAAGCAAATCTTATTATCTTCATCCGTTTCTGGTTTCCCAGGGAAACTATTTTGGAGTAGTAAAGGTCAATTTGTGATTAATTTGAAGAGAAGAATTCATAAAAAATTGTAACTATTTGGTAATAAAAATATGTTACACTAGCTTAAAAGCTGCTTTTCCGGTTGACAATTAAGTTATCCCCTGTGAAGGGGTTATGATTAGTACTTTGGCCCCAAAATGACACTTCATCCATTGTATCTCGTAAAAAATCACCGCAAACAATTGTAATAATTTAAAGATAGAAATCAAAATTATCAGGATGCTGAGATGGATTTGGGACCGGATTCGACCCGAAATAATATTTTGGGTACTCGGCTTGATTTCAAAATGGTATGATATGTTAGGCTACGGCCTCTAAGAATTAAGTTGAAAAAATGTGACAGATGATACACTGACATTCACATTTATTATTATAGATTATAAACACACCACACATACATACAAACACACATTTCCTTTGGGAAAGGCATAGAAACCTCTCTTCTTCCCCTGCTATGAATATAGATAGTTAAAAGGACTGATTTAGGCAATCAAACCAGGAAAGGGAAAACTGCATGCAAAGCACATTTACTCCGCGTGAAAAAAAATGTCATAGCCTAAACTTGGCAAAAGGGTTGTATAAATAATACATACATCATCATCATCATCATCATCATCATCATCATCATCAGCAGCAGCAGCAGCAGCAGCAGCAGCATCTTGTCGCACTGTCAGCACGGATTCCCATCATTCTTTCACGCAAACTGCCCCTATCGATCATAGCCCGTGTCAGGTCTTACACGCGACGTCCAAAATCCACAGAGCTTATTGATATAGGTTTTTGTTGGTCGGTCAACACTGGTGTGACTATATGTAGGTGTCCATAGGAAAACGTCACATGAGCTCTTCCTTGCTTCTTCAACAGTGTTCAACATGTCTTCCTTGTTTACTTGTCACAACTGCTTCCAAGATTTGTTCGGGACAGCACGCAACATCCTTGTTTGTCTCCATCTAGCTTCTCTAAATGTTTTGTTAGTGTCCAAGTGGTGCAGCCTACAGTAGTACTGATACGGCTATGGCTTGGAAGATTCGGAGCTTTATATTATCAGCGAGATCAGATTTCCATATTATGGATAATCTGTCTCTAGCAGTTTATGTCTTCCATATGACTACCAACCTGCAGACAAACATGCATAAACACGCATATTGGTATCTAGGTAGATTAATACGGTTATTAGGAAAGACAATGACACTTTAAGAATATTATTAGATCAAAATATTACATTGGGGATACTTGATTTGTATATGAGGAAACTGAGTTACAAACGGAATTAATTAAACTCGCAAGTCAAGGTACCACTGTAATAACATTCACTTGTGTTTCAGGGGAACATATTTTAAGGTGGTTGTGTATCAATAATTATTTAAATATGTAGAAATATGTTTGTTCAAATCTGAGAGTCCTATTTACTTTCTGGGAAGTGATTTAGCTGCCTTTCAACACACATAATTGCACCAAATTAGAACTAATGTACACATATGCACCACGGCTAAGGGTATCTGTAAAATGGTGCGCATTTTACAGTTTGCTATCAATTTAACTCCATCCTTGTTTGGTCAGCGTTTCCAACACATACTTAATATCCAAAAATTCCTTTCCATATTTACTGAAAAGAAATAAACATCAAATTTTTATGGTAAAAGAAAATTCAGTAGAGAAATGATTTACTCTCATATGAGAACAGAAACATTAATAAATATGATTGGTTGGTTGGTTGACATGTTTACGCTTGGGTTATTTCATACTGAAGTCGTTTGTTTTATTCATTCTTTTAGGCATTTTGTAAATATATTTTAACTAATTTTTAAATATATTTAACCCATACATGGTTATCTAAGAGGGATTATTATAATACGGCCGGGACAGGTGCTAGGGCTTGATGTGACCAGCTGATTGATTGGAGAGCGCCACTCGGAGTGACCGTCTAGCTAAAGTAAAGGCCAAAGTGGAGTGTTGAAAGCCATCGACTAACAAAATTATCAAAAGTGAGAGAATACTTACTCCACACCTATAAGTAGTATCAGTGATAGGTGAGGCTTAGTCATACCACCATTGTCCTAGGACTAAGGATCCACATCCTACTTCTATGAACAATACTGTGATTTGCTTCAGCCGTATTAATGTTAATTAAGAAACTACCGAATACGCTGACTGCACCTTTCCCGAGGGGTAAGAACCCCCACCAATTGAGCCGTGGATGGCGACCTGTGATGCTTAAAAACAGGATTCTGGGGGCTGAGCAATCCATGACATGCAGCATTCTACTTTGAACCTTACTTGGGCTTGAGGTCTCTCCTGATCAATTGACTGGTCACATCAAGCCCCAGCACCTATATGGTAGTATCGACCGTATTGTTCTTATGCTCAAACCTCAATCCTTTTACATATATATGTGTAAGAAGGCTGTGTCTGAGAATATTCATTTCTTGGGCATGACGTTAAACTGCATCTAATGTTGAGGTTTAAATTCTGGAGTGTGGAGAAATCCTACATTACAATTACTCCCAGGTCTACTCTGACCCAATTTGGCAGTACTTGTTAGAATATCATATAAGCGTTAATAACAAGTTATAATATGTGAGTTAAAAATGTTGAATAACTAACGAGAAGGAATAAAGCAAAAACGTCTTCAGCATAAAATAACCCAAGGCTTGAAAAATCCAATCAACCAACTGAAATGATTTAATAATTGAAACTACTTAATGCAACGGTTTTCTTAGAAATAAATTACCGGTACGTACGACCTTATATGACAATCATTAATACAATGTGTTTTTTTTTAATAGGAAAATAAAATGTGTGTGATTGAGAAAAGAGTTCAATTTGCAAATACAAAACAATATCTAACCATATTTAATTAATTCATCCATAAGTACAGTATCAAATTGAGAGGAAATAAGTAATTCAAAATTTAAATAAAATGTTTATTATAAAGGTGATACGGGTTGTAGAAAAATCTTTCTACAAGGAATTGCTCATTAATAAACAAAATTCTTTATCTATTGTACCGTTCGTGTTACATCGAATTTTCTGAGTGAACGAAAATTATTTATTTCTCTTCTAATTAATAAATGTGATATACAAAATACATACATTTTTTCATGAAATATATGGAGGAAATTTGGTGATATCTAATGAGGAGCCAATTCAAAATTACGATTTAAATTACATTTTTTTTTACTTTGAAATGTATTAGTGCATTTTTGAAAAATAAAAGCAATGCAAAATTATAGACAATTGATTACAAAGACATAATAAAGAGAATATAGATAATTATCGATATGTAATAATATATATGTACATATATATATATATATATATATATAATATATATATATATATATATATATATATATAAATATATATATATGTATGTATGTGTGTGTGTGTGTGTGTTGTGTGTGTATAATATATATAATATATATATATATTATAAAATAATAAAATTCGAAGGCAATACAATGCGTAAAAAATAAAGACAAAAAGATGTTTATATGTCTAATCGATTTCAAAGCGAAGCTTTATCGTCAGAGACGGATTTCAGAAATGACGTGCTTATGTTTTTTTTTTTATATTTTGTGGTTATAATTTCTCTTCTTATTTCCTTTTCCTCTCCTTTTTTCCTCTCTTTCTTCTTCTCCTCCTTTATGAATGGGCGAATAACTGTAATTTCTTATTTCTCTCTTTCTTTTTTTTCTTTCTTAAAAGTTTGTTGAGAACAAGGCTGACATCGGTAAGATGTTGCAATGTAGCAATGTGTAGCAATGTTTAGCAACGGTGTGAGCGTGTCATAATTTCAAAAACAAAATGAAAAAAACCGTTAATAGAAATTTTTTTTTTTTTTTTTTTAACATACTTAGCTTTTGTTTCGCTTTCACCTTTCATTTTTTATTCTTTCTCCCTCTCTTTCTTTTTTTTGTGTTATTTCTCTTCTTTTTCTTTTTTTTTTTTTTTTTTTTTTTTTTCCCCCTTTATCCCCTTTGTTCTCTAATTTAAATTATTTTTTTATAGTAAATAAGTAAATAAAAGATTATCTTAAATTATGTATTAGTATTGATAGAAAAATAAATGATTCTTTTTTATTATTATTATTTTTTTTTTTTTTTAAGAAAATATCTTTTATGAGTACTTTTTTCTCTTTTTCTTTTAAACTTAAATAGATTAAATATTATATTAATTATATATTAAAATATCATATAATAATTACATATTAGGATTGATGTAAATTCAAAACAATAAAAATAAGACAAACCATTCCCCCCTTAAATTTCAGATAGATTAAATATCATAAATCAAATATTTGAATTATAAAAGGCATAATGTACTGCTTCAATTATATATTTTATTTAACTATTATTTTTTTTTTTTTTTTCATTCTTTGTTGTTATTATTTATTCTTTTTTTTTTTTTTTCCCACTTTTCCTTAAATATTTATTAATAGTTCTAGACTGACCGTACTCCTAAGAGGGTATTATGGTTTAAAGAAATAGTGTCATGGTTTAAAGAAATAATGTCATGTAAAGGAGTTAATAAGTATGTCAATATTGTTAAATTAATCGTAATTAATTTTTTTATATTTCTCTATTATCTTCTTTTCATTCTCAATCATCCCATCACTATATATATATATATATATATATATATTAATTTTAATAAAAAAAAAAAAAAAAAAATAAAAAAAAAATAAATTAAAAAAAAAAAAAAAAAAAAAAAAGGCTATATATGAAACGTGTAAATTTAGTTAATCGTGTATTCTGAGTTTAATTCTAATCTATTGATAGTTGGTAGGTTTAAAATTTATGGTAGGGAAAATTATATATATATGAGAGAACATGTGTACTAAATAAACTAAAACCTATATATGGAACGTGTAAATTTAGTTAATTATGTATTCTGTGTTTAATTCTAATCTATTGTTTATATTAGGACCTAATTTAGCTATTAATAAACTTTCTCTAATTCTGAGATTACCAATGTTGCGTATTATAGCCTCTATCTTAACTGAAAAATTGTTGTCCTTATTTTTGCATTTGATTAGGTGTTTATGGAATGAGGATGCACGTGTGTGATGTGTTCCTTGATTCTAATGTGGAGGGGTCTAATTGTACTACCTATGTAGAAATTAAGGCATTTGGAGCAAGTTAGACGGTAAATTGTATAGGTCTTGTGGCATAAGTTAGGGTCTTTTATTGGGCAGTTGGTTAGTGAGCATGGTGTAATAACATTTTTATGTTTTATTGTTAGATGTTGGCGTAGTGAGGGTCCAGAGTGGGCTAGTTGGATATCTAGTCCCTCTCTATGAATAGCCTTGCGTATTTGTTTAGTGATTGTTTCACTGAAATGTGGTAGTTTCAGGAAACAGGTGTTAGAGTGTGTGTGTAGTGTCCGTGTTTTTCTGTTATTTAAATGGCGTATATATGAAGTTGGGTAGCCATTGTTTTTGAGGGTGTTCATAAAGTGTGCAGTGTGAGTGATTCTGTCTGTTTCTTCACTACATCTATTGTGTATTCTATTAATTTCATTTATGATGTAACTAGTCTTGGAACTGAGTGGAAGAGCTGATTTGAAGTGTACAAAGAGATCCTTAGTGGTGTTTTTTTTTTTAGAAGCAAGTGTAAATTTTGCCTGTAGGTGATATTCTTATTCTAAAATCTAGAAGTGCTAGGGAACGAGTGCTATCTGGATGTTCTATTTGGAATTGGATGTGGTTGTCTATACTATTGAATTTCTCAGCTATGTCATTGGCTTCTTCTTTAGATGATGTTAATATAAGTATATCGTCAATATACCTGGTGAAGAAAATGCATGATGGGCAGATGGTTAGTGCTCGTCGTTCCAGTGTATCCATGTATGCAATGGCCAATATTCCTGAGATACTGGATCCCATGGGTAATCCTGACATTTGTTTATATATATGTCCGTTAAATGTGAAATAGGTGTTGTCTACTATAATGGATAGTAGTTGGTGTATGTCCGCTGTAGTTAGATTGTGACAGTATAGGTTTTGAGAGATGATATGTTCCGATATGAGGTCAACCGCTGGTTGTGCAGGTACTGTGGTATACAGTGAGACCACATCTAAACTGAATGTGTAATTATTTTGTTTAAGTACTCCAGTATTTAATTGTTGTAGTCTATGGATGACTTCATCGGAGTTTTGAACATGTCCTGGAAAGGTGGATAGTAGAGGTTTCAGTATTTGTGAGAGAAGCCATGATATCTTGTAAAGAGGTCCTTCCAAGCTGGAAATGATTGGTCTGATCTGAAGTGTTGAGTCAGTTTTGTGAGTTTTAATGAGGTGGTAGAAAGTGGGTAGTTTACTGTTTCTAGTGATGAAGTTATTCTTGTATTTACTATATATATTTCTATGTCTACATATGTTAATCCATGTACTGTTGATTAAATTTTCAATTTGTGTTGATTGAATGTTTGTTACTTCTGAATAAATGTTGTTATTATTAAGGTGTTCTAGAGCCAATTGGTTATAGGTATTCTGGGAAATTGGTTTCCTGAAACTACCACATTTCAGTGAAACAATCACTAAACAAATACGCAAGGCTATTCATAGAGAGGGACTAGATAACTAGCCCACTCTGGACCCTCACTACGCCAACATCTAACAATAAAACATAAAAATGTTATTACACCATGCTCACTAACCAACTGCCCAATAAAAGACCCTAACTTATGCCACAAGACCTATACAATTTACCGTCTAACTTGCTCCAAATGCCTTAATTTCTACATAGGTAGTACAATTAGACCCCTCCACATTAGAATCAAGGAACACATCCACACACGTGCATCCTCATTCCATAAACACCTAATCAAATGCAAAAATAAGGACAACAATTTTTCAGTTAAGATAGAGGCTATAATACGCAACATTGGTAATCTCAGAATTAGAGAAAGTTTATTAATAGCTAAATTAGGTCCTAATATAAACAATAGATTAGAATTAAACACAGAATACATAATTAACTAAATTTACACGTTCCATATATAGGTTTTAGTTTATTTAGTACACATGTTCTCTCATATATATATAATTTTCCCTACCATAAATTTTAAACCTACCAACTATCAATAGATTAGAATTAAACTCAGAATACACGATTAACTAAATTTACACGTTTCATATATAGCCTTTTTTTTTTTTTTTTTTTTTTTTTTATTAAAATTAATATATATATATATATATATATAGTGATGGGATGATTGAGAATGAAAAGAAGATAATAGAGAAATATAAAAAAATTAATTACGATTAATTTAACAATATTGACATACTTATTAACTCCTTTACATGACATTATTTCTTTAAACCATGACACTATTTCTTTAAACCATAATACCCTCTTAGGAGTACGGTCAGTCTAGAACTATTAATAAATATTTAAGGAAAAGTGGGGAAAAAAAAAAAAAAGAATAAATAATAACAACAAAAGAATGAAAAAAAAAATAATAGTTAAATAAAATATATAATTGAAGCAGTACATTATGCCTTTTATAATTCAAATATTTGATTTATGATATTTAATCTATCTGAAATTTAAGGGGGGAATGGTTTGTCTTATTTTTATTGTTTTGAATTTTACATCAATCCTAATATGTAATTATTATATGATATTTTAATATATAATTAATATAATATTTAATCTATTTAAGTTTAAAAGAAAAGAGAAAAAAGTACTCATAAAAGATATTTTCTTAAAAAAAAAAAATAATAATAATAAAAAAGAATCATTTATTTTTCTATCAATACTAATACATAATTTAAGATAATCTTTTATTTACTTATTTACTATAAAAAAATAATTTAAATTAGAGAACAAAGGGGATAAAGGGGGAAAAAAAAAAAAAAAAAAAAAAAAAAAGAAAAAGAAGAGAAATAACACAAAAAAAAGAAAGAGAGGGAGAAAGAATAAAAAATGAAAGGTGAAAGCGAAACAAAAGCTAAGTATGTTAAAAAAAAAAAAAAAAAAAAAAATTTTCTATTAACGGTTTTTATTCATTTGTTCACTTTTGTTTTTGAAATTATGACACGCTCACACCGTTGCTAACATTGCTACACATTGCTACATTGCAACATCTTACCGAATGTCAGCCTTGTTCTCAACAAACTTTTAAGAAAGAAAAAAAAAAAAAAAGAGAGAAATAAGAAATTACAGTTATTCGCCCATTCATAAAGGAGGAGAAGAAGAAAGAGAGGAAAAAAGGAGAGGAAAAGGAAATAAGAAGAGAAATTATAACCACACAAATATAAAAAAAACAAAAACATAAGCACGTCATTTCTGAAATCCGTCTCTGACGATAAAGCTTCGCTTTGAAATCGATTAGACATATAAACATCTTTTTGTCTTTATTTTTTACGCATTGTATTGCCTTCGAATTTTATTATTTTATAACATACTTAACAATGCTTCAAGCAAATTACCAATTACTTTATATATATATATATATATATATATATATATATATATATGGTATACTCATATTTTATTTTGATTAAGAATTCTTTCAGAAGTATGCATGGATAGCTAGTTATATACATATGCATGTAAATTGCAATATTTGTGCGTGTATGTGTGCGTATGTATGTGACTGTGTCTACGTATACGTGTAAAAAAGCGTATATGCGTACCTACTAATATGTACATGTTTGTAAACGCAATATTCTGTGTCTTTTATGCAAACGAAGCATATATATATATATATATATATATTATATATATATATATATATATATATATATTATATATATATATAGTGACTATAAATTTAATACGTACATATATTTAAAGCATATATTCAAACATAACAATATTCGTTGAGAAGAACATTTGAATGTATTGAATTTAATTATTGCATTTATGTATTTTCTTAGCTGATCAATAAAATTAAATTATCTATTTCCAATCTGAGTTAATTAGAAATATTGTCTTTTTACAAACCACGCTTATCCTAATAAATATGAATGTATTGATTCTTTTATCTTAACTAAATCGAATCCATATTAAGAATGTGATCATTTATTCTTACATTTACTTTTATACTTCCTTTCCTTTTCTCGCATTTTTCAATAGATCTAATATATTTTACAGCCAATTTCCTTGAAATGATATTTCTCCTAACAATTATTTATTTATGTAATTTCATTTCTTACTTGCATTGCCTTTCCTGTGTGATTTCAACGCGCAATCTATTGACTCTCGTCAAGTGTTGGGAATGGTTGCATGAATATGCCACAGGTTAGTGTTTCATCATGATCATAGTCATCAGATTAAAATTTGTAGAAATAAATTTATTCAAATTCTATTTACTTTCTAGGAAGGATTTGCTACCTGTCAACACACACAATTGCACCAAATGATATTTCTCCTAACAATTATTTATTCATGTAAATTTATTTCTTACTTGCATTGCCTTTCCTGTGTGATTTCAACGCGGAATGTGCTGACACTCACCAAGTGGTGGAAATGGTTGCATGAATATTCCACAGGTTAGTGTTTCATCATGATCATGATCATCAGATCGTGCGAACAGTCGGATTCGATGAAATCAAAGCAGAATCCAATACCCAATAATTTTGCAATAATTATGCTTTTTAATAACACCAGACATTTGTATTCATATCCGTGTCTTTCTTGTAGATGTAACCATTATTAAATCATTCATGTCGTAGAGACGATTTTCTGAAAGTCACAGTTTGAAATCTACAAACACATTTATTCTTATCATATACCAACATTTATATTTTATGTTGTAATGGAATATTCCACACTCTCTCTCACCCATGGGGTCTGACTATATATATAGTGAGCACGGCATTATGCTGTGCTGGCTTCGAGGATTAGTAGCGTACCTCATTATTCCTTGTCTGCCTTATTGTATCACTCTGCAATAAAACCCTCTATCTTAAATCTACGAACGTTTTTGACTCGTCCTTCCACTCGACTACAATCTTGTCTGATTGTATCCCTTTTAAAACACACAACAATTTGCTTCATCTGTCCATAAATAAAACTTGTCAAAATGAGACCGGCTTATCAATATGTTAATTTAAAAATCATAAACGATCTTTCAAATGACAAGGGTTTACAGGGTCATTTTGCTCTTAGATCTGCTCTCCTACACCAGTCAAGTCAATTGACACCATTTTTTCAACACCCGTTGTCTAAGTTTTATAACTTTGTAGAAATAAAAAGCAAGTTTTAGTTAAGACAGATTTTACAAATGAGCTCAATATGCGGTTGTCACGACGAGCTTCAGTGAAAATACAGTCCATGGAGAGGAAACCCACTGACTATCTTGTAAAGAATAAAGTTCCAGGCCCTACTGTTAGTGTCAATAAAAAGAATCATTTTTGGCTGATATTGTGTCGGAGCTCCCATGATACAATTTAAACATTTTATTATCGTATTATAAGATTAACGTAAGTTAATCTAATAATCATATGGGTTGCAGTTAACATTCGTCACAAAATGTAATGGTCAGATTGAAGACGAATTTTACTGATAGTGTAGTTGGTGCCGTGCGGTCATTGTACCCCAGAGAATAGTAGGAGAACGTGAAAGGTCATTTAATCATGTTATCTACTTCGTCAAACTGAATGTACTATCAGTGGACTTCAATACAAATCAATGGTTAGTTTGAAATCTTATTTGAGATACAAGTAATAGAACTGACATAACCTGCTGGGCCCCCAAACATTGAAATCGACGGTAGAGTCAACTTTACACACACACACACACACACACCCACACACACAGAGAGAGAGAGAGAGAGAGAGAGAGAGAGAGAGAGAGAGAGAGAGAGAGAGAGAGAGAGAGAGAGACTCACACACACACACATGACAGATACGGTGAAAAAGTATTCATGCCAAGCGCTGTTCATGTCACTTTACTTGTAAATATCCCAAACTATATGATCAACACACACACACACACACACACACACACACACACACACACACACACACACACACACATGTATGTATATATATACTAGCTGAAGTACTCAGTCTATGACCGGAATAAAAGGATTTTAGGAACACCAGTGAGTGAGAGAGAAACAGTAAAGAGTGAAGTAAGAATAGGTTGTACGGGAAAATAATTTAGCCTTTCAAATTATTTAAAAATCTCTAAGAATTCGAGTAATACCATATTCGTTTATTTTATGAATAGTTAATTTGTTACCATTTAGATATTATTCTAAAAAATGTAACGCTAAACTAGTGAGACTTTTTAGATAAAATTTTATTTTTCTAAAGAATATTTTGTACATAAGACAAAAATCTACAATCAATTCTTATGTGCTTGTTAAGTTAAAATGATGAAAAACGTTCGTTTAGTTTATTTTTTACCCCTAGAAACGTAACAACAAAAGTTAGCTAAGAATTAAACATCTGTCTTTATGTGTAAGTGGAGAATTTAACGTATTAATCCAAATGAACAGTGTCTGTTTTTTCTATGATTAGTATATTTGTGCCTTTTTAAAAATACTTTTGAATTCTACTAATTTAAAATTTACTTTTTTCTAATAAATGAGTCCATATATGACGAGAATTAAACGTCAATTACCAGTTGAAATACAAAAAAAAATGTATTCGTTTTTATATGTTTTTTGTGGATAGTTCCACAAATTGATTAGTTTTTAATTGTTGAATTATATCATTTAATCAGCCAAATCAACTACTACATTATTTGATTTTCCTTATTATAAACATATTAAAGTGTATGGGTGATTTTAATACTGAATAACATCTCTGTTATGCGTTATGTCGACACTTACACACCAAAACAGACGTGACTCTATTATATATAGAACTATTTTTGTGTGTGGGCGCAAGCGAGTCTGAGTGTTGTATTTTGTTGTGTTTGTGTTTGTGTGTGTGTATGTGTATCTGTGTGACAGTACGTCTGTTTCTTTGATGCTTGGTTGGTTTATAACTTTTATAAGCTGCTACTGAAATAGCATTTTGATTATTTGTAAAGCGTTTTTTTTTTTCAAAAATGTATACGGTATTTTGTCATCAAAATATCTGGCGTTGGTGTCGTTTTCATGCACCTAATAATTCACTGCGTTTGCGGGAGAAAAAAGTAAACTATAGTCTATTGTCTCACCTAAAAAGATTAATCATTCGTGCCTTGTAAAATTGCGCTCATATGAACAGTTTGAATAGCAATGAGATATGCAACTTGTCCTTTATAACGAAGTGAATAAGAATACTTACATTTCTCAGTAAGTGAAAATAGACAAAGAAGATACATTTTCCTGGATAATAATTCCACAATGCCTGTTTTTTGGTGGCTGGAGGCGGGGGTTATAAATTGTTCTTTCTTCAAAAATCTAGAATTTGCTTTTTGGATAAGCAATATTTATTCCGGTTTTATTCACTCCGAATACCAATATGTACACACACACACACACACACACACACACACACAAAACATATATTATATATATATATATATATATATATATATATATATATATATATATATATACAAAATGTGTCATAAAAGTATAGAGATTGAAGCTGTATTTACCAAGATAGAAATGAACAATGAATGGAACGTTAACTTTTTCAGAATACAAGGTTTGTCATTAACGTGCCGATTTTGAAGCTGCATTTACCATGATAGAAATGAACAATGAAACATTACTTTATTACAATAAATGGTGTGTCAAAAAGTACAAGAATCTCGACACTTTTAAGAGTAAGGAAATGAATCCGACAGTATAAGTATGCCTTTTTTAGCACGGTGTATGATTTTAAAAATGTATAAATTATAAATTACAATACCCTTTAAACTTCATACACCATGCTAAAAAAAGGCATTGAAAATACACAATAGAAAAAATAACACTACATCTCCTAATAACACACAACATAACAACAATAACGAATCTGAGAGGTACATCATACTTCCCAATAATCATATCACTGATAAAATAGATAGAAACCTAAAATAGATAGGTATTAAAGCAGTTACTCGCTCGACAAAAACAATCAAAAACATTTTACAGAATAAAAATAATTATAAACACACACACTCCGAAGCAGGGGTCTACACAATAGATTGCTTAAATTGTAACAAAAAATATGTAGGGAGACTTCTAGATCTTTATCTAAACGGGTCTCTGAACATAGATATCATATTAAACGAGGTTTTCTAAACAACGCCCAAGCTAAACATAATTTAAACAATAACCATCCCTTTGATTTTAAAGGTGCCAAAATATTAATTCACATACACAATAGAACACTACGCAGAATTATGGAATGTTGCGTTATTCTCACACATCAAACCATCCCCCACAGACAAGGATGTTTTAATATATCCCCTTATTTAGCGACACTTGTACTCAGAAATCATAATCCCCTTCACATAAGCATTTCTGACATATACTCCCTAACACATTTAAATTTCCCATTATCCCAATAAACCCTTACACCATTCATATTTTTTTACATTAAAAAAAAAAAAAAATAAATAAATAGTTGAATAAACATTTCTTTTCTGAAAAAATCCGTAGCAGGCTGACCATGAATGGGTTAAAACTCTTCCTGTCTGAAAAAGAGAATTTGTCTATTTTTGAATTTGAAATATGTCTTCTTCTTTCAAAAACTGTTACACTAAAGATATAAAATTATGTCGTTGGCTGAGAAATGTGTAGCGGATGTGCTAATGACGAAACGATCGCTTGACTTGCACACTTTTTGGAACATCAATGTTTTTCCTTTTTAATTTAAATTATTTTCTGCTTCTCTCTCGATGAGTCCGGATTAAAAACAAGCTATGATGATAATTTTTATAAATTGAAATATTAGCTATGAATATGATATAAATATTTTCATTTTAACAGCATTGTGTGTTTTCATATTCTTTTATCTATACTTATATATATATATATATATATATATATATATATGATAATATATTTTTCCATATTTATAAGTAGATAGTGCTCAATATCGTTGATAGTGCATGTATATATAAGTTAGTGTCGGGTGAGCACGAATCAACGGCACTTGATTCCGGCCAGTTTCACGACGATGGTTTTTAAAAAAAATTGTGTTGTAAATAAAAGGGGACAAACAGTAATCAAGCACCGCTGACTTCATGTCCACGCTACCCTAACACACACACACACACACATATATATATATATATATATATATATATATATATATATGTATATATATATAGAGAGAGAGAGAAAGAGAAAGGGTATCGAATTCCATGACGCTTGGTAATTGACATTTTGTTGCTCTTTTCAAACAAAGGTTCCCTCAACGGTATTGATATTAATTAGTTATACAGTCTCAACCAATGATATATCTGATATACATCTCTATCAATGATATCAATTATATTTCTATTACTGATCAGATATACATGCTCTATCAATAATAGTGCACATTTTTTAGTTAATGATATAGAAAATTATATTATCAACATCATTTCTATCACTATCATTATCGATTTATATATGCGCACACTGGATACAGTCAAGACGACTTACAACTGTGATGGCCAAGAGGAACGAATGGAGAGAGAGAGAAAAAAGAGAGAGAGAGAGGGAGAGAGGAATCAATGGGATGGACATGCCTTGCTGACGATCATGATAAGGGTTGATAACAAGTCTCACATATTCAGTACACTCATTATCCTCACAGACTCCAGTAATCAGAGGTCTGGGAATGTTTAATTATTGATCGAATTCCGAATTCATCAAATATTGCTTTTAGTAATTTAGCACAAAACTGATAGAATCAATAATTATACGCAGGGGTCTATTAAATTTTGCATATTTAGGAAATAAACATCTGTTAAAGTCTGCTGATAATTGAATATGAGAAAGTAAATATTCACCCCTTTGTGCTTTGATCAATTACTAAATGTATTGGAAGCCTCGATTCTTCTTCGTATGTTTATTTTTATCATATTAGGCGATTAGCTCTCTTAGATCTATTATTAGAGCCTTATATCAATGACACGTGTCGTGTAATGGTTATCGTTGTAGGAAGTTGACACGGCAACACGAGTTCAAATTCTGGAGGAAACTGTTTGCATTTAAAATAGTAGTCATAACTTTGATAAATCTATGCATCCTTCCAGCTGGGCTCTTTAACCTTGGTTAGACAACCAGTTCAGAAGAAAGTAAACTCTGACTTGGAATCTGTGAAAATCTGTTTAAAAATTGACCTTTTATCTCTTCCTGGCCGTGTAGAGAGTTTGGTAAATATTTATCATTGACCGGAAACCAAATTGTATGCTTTGATTTTTACTGTTTTTTTTTACTGTTTTTTTTACTGTTTTGTTTGTTTAATTGTTTAGACCAATGCTAGTTACGCTACTTGGTGAGGTGTCTTAGTCTTAGTTCCTTGATTACAACATGTTTTTCGTCAATGGTTCTGTGCCCACACTGTGATTTCAAAGTTGTACAGAACTTGGAATTGAAGCAAGTTCGTCGGAGCTTTCTCCTTGGATAGATCGGCAAAAGTTGCCGGGTGTTGGCAACTCAAAAGACAAGAGAAACCTTTTGTAGATGACAACAAACATCTATTGAAACAATTGGACAACAATAAAGCATATAAAATAATAAATAACACTTTTTTCAGAGTGAATAATTCAACTGGTGTTATTTTCTGTTGTTACCAGTGGAGCATCTCTGAGTTTGTTGTTGTTCCTCAAAAGAGGCTTATTATCGTTTTGGAGAGAATTATTTCATCTTTGAGATTGTCATTTCCTCTCTCCCTCTCTCTGATGTTTCTCTTGCACATTGAACACTTATCGAGGACTCATCTGGGAACAACCAATTCTGATTGTCTAACCACTTACAAGTTCAATCAACTTGTAGGAAGGGTGTCCCTACTATTCATCAGATCTTTAATGGTTACACACTCAAGCCACCATAAATATGCTGGGCTAATTAAGGCTACTCGCATTTTTAAAAGGATTATCAATTGATCTGACCTTTCAATTTTTATTGATTCCAGTGCGAAACTTTCACTGAACAAAAATATTTCTTTAGCAGGAAATAAGTTTCAAAACAATATTCTTCTTAGTTGATTTTATGTTATCCTCTGTATGAAAGGAATTGAATTTCAATATATTTTTTGTAAGGAGATTTGAAAAACATCTGCAATAATTGTGACATTTCAAATTGAATTTTGAATTATTCTCATCTTTTTATATTAACATATATTTTCCTCATTTAAAAAAATACCATTACACTAATAATTCTTACCACCGCCGAATATCTCACATAATGTTGCATATCTACGGGTTGGGGACATTTACGAACGGGTGTTAATCACTACACATCCATCTTTGATAGTTTTTATTACAGCAGGAACAGCGACGCGTGATATTTAATGATAGAATCTGATGGCTGAGGAGTCCGTGACATAAAACACTCTACTTTGGCCCTTACTTAGGCTGGACGAGCGGTCCGAGAGGCCTCTTCCGATAAATCAGCTGGTCACGTCAAGCCCTAGCGCCTATTATGATTGTCCCAATTGCTCTTATGGCAATATTTAACCCTGTGCTAGAAGTCATTGGTTGAGTGTCTTAGTGTTCTGGGTATGGATTTAAACTGCATTTAGTATTGAAGTACCAATTCTATAGCTCTCAGGTCTACTATGAATCGGATTGTAAGTACCTGTTAAGGTGACATCTTTGGGTTAAATAGATCAAATGAGGAGTTTGAAAAATTGAGTTTTAAAAAGTTAGAATATCCAACAATTATGAATAAAACAAAACGTATTCGGCATAAAATAACCCAAGCGTTGACATGCCGTAAAATCCAATTAAACAACGGACCAATCACTTGGTATCTTGTGAGACAACAAAATAAGAAACCTTACTTTAGAATCGACTCTGTGAAGACTTTTCTCGATTGGTAATTAATGTGGTGAATATACGAAAATATGAATATGAGATCCGTCGTATAATGGTTATTGAAAAAAGAAAGAAAAACTTTGAATTCAACCCTCTTAAACCTCGCAGAGGAAATTGACTTGTCACACAACTTATTCGTGCGGATGGGTTGGGAAATATATATGTGGAAATGTACAGTTTTGCAGTTGAAATTTTCCTTGATAATCAATGCGCTGACTATGTAGCTGAAACCATCCTCGGTCTGTTTTATTGATATTTCTTTAGGAATAAATTGCATCTTAGTAGATCTTTGTCATTCCAAAATGGAACATCTCGTATCAGTTTAATCAGTCTTGCCAATTTTACTTTTTACACAGAAGCAAAGTATACGCCTTTCGGTTCGTGACTCGCAGTTCTATTCACAACCACAAGGTAAGTAGATGCACCAACATTTTTATTCATTAGATCGTTGTCCTGTGGGAAATTACGTAGTGAAATTTTAGAGCCTCAGACCTAATGTCGGTTTTTCTTAAACAAAAGCTCACATATTGTGTTCATTTTCTGTGATGAGACTGCTGAAGGGGATATTAGAACAAAGCATGTGCGTTGATGGTTTCAATAGTTTTATTTTCCAATCGGCTTATTTTATGTTGTTCTCTTTTATACTAATTTGATTCTACAAGGGTTTGTAATCCCTTTTACACTTTTACTTCCACTTTCATTTTGTGGCGAAATAAACAAAAGCTTCTCGAATACGACAGACACGTGAATAAAACGGATGGTTAAAACAAATTACTACGAAGATGATTAGAGGAGACAGAAGAGATTAATCTAACTCTCCCTCCACCACTCTCTCACACTCTCTCTCTCTCTCTCTCTCTCTCTCTCTCTCTCTCTCTCTCTCTCTATATATATATATATATATATATATATATAGGGCAGTTGTGTGCATATATATGTGTGCGTGTTTATGTCTCGAGGAAACTCTGAAAATAAAACAAATAACGACAAAGTAAATATATATATATACATATATGCACATTCTCTATCACCTATTTTCATTTTTGTTTTGCAGATGATGAAAATTTCATCTACAATTTTGAAGACACTTAAAATCAAATCTACAAGAAAATAACATTAAATTTCTACTTAGGTCATTGTTAGGTGTTTCTAGCTAAAAACGTCGTCAAATAAATTATGGAGACTCAAAAACAATCAATTTTATCTTTTCATTTTTTTCCATGTTAGCAACTGTTTAAAAAATAATCGCGTTAATTTATTATTTTTTTAATTATTGGGTTTCAAATATTAAATACAAAATTATTAGATATTCGAAAAATTATAATTGTTAATTTTTCGTATTGAAAAATAACTCAAACAACAAATGAAGGGTTAAAATTTCAATAATTAAAAATTTAATAAAATCCGTTTTACTGATTCTAAGTTGTAGAAATTTTTTTTATTTATCTTTTTTCAATTAAAAAAAAATGACTTACGTTATATATATATATATATATATATATATATATATATATATATATATATATATATATATATATATATCATGTCACGCTGTTGGCACGGATATCCATGACAATCTCTCTCCATCCGTCCCTATCGCTCATCATTCTCGGGAGGTCCTCTGTGCAGCATCCTGTATCCGCACAGAGCTGATCAATGTACGTTTTTGCTGGTCGGCCCACACTGGCGTGCCCATGTGCTGGCTTCCTCAGGAGTTCGTCACTTATGAGTTCGTCATTGCATCTCCAGCAGTGTACTGCGTGTCTTGTCCGTGTCACTCGGATGGTTTGGGTGATATGTAGCAAGTGGCCGTACAGCTGCTTTCTCGTGGGGTGCTGTTTCCACGTCTTGTTCAGGATCACCCACAGAATTCTTGTGCAGCTCCCATCTAGTTTATTCTCTAGTCGCTTCGTTAGGGTCCAGGTGGTGCAGCCATACAGCAGCACTGATACGACAACGGCCTGGAAGAACTGTCTCTTTAACTTGTCTGTGAGATTGGATTTCCATATGACCGATAATTTATTTATAGCGGCCATAGCCTTTCCTATACGTGCATTAACGTCGTTTTCTGTGGAGGAGATGTTACTGCCTAAGTATCTAAATTGTTCTACCGAGTTTAGGAGTTTGCCATCGATGGTGGAGATGTCGCTTTTGTTTTTGAAAGACATGAACTCAGTTTCATCAGAGTTTACGTATAGGCTGACATTTCGTGCTGCCTTTTCTAGGCTGTGTAGCAAGTGTAGGTTTTTTCACTTTGAAAAATGACATTAATTGTATAAATTCTACTTTAAATGTTCGCCCTCTGCCGATCGAAAATGTAAATAAAGTTTGTTTACATTTTCGTTCGGCAAACAAATCCTTATGACCTGCATCGTGTTGCGTTAATTTCTGAGCAGTACTCTTCGTCTTGTTCTATTCAATTTCACTGTGATGAATAATTTCACCCATTGACAATCAAGGACAATTGCTGAATGTCTACGGAGAACAGCCTTTGGGAGTAATAACATTTAGATAGTGAGTAGTGTGGTTCAGTAATGGTGTAGAGGATGTGCTATTGTCTCGACGTCTGAAGGTTGTCTTCGCATGTTTGTCGTTTTGAAAAGCACAACTCGAGCTAACATTTTTAGTTGAGATGGAACAAAACCGAACGTTTTGTAGCGTAAGTGTGTGTGTAGTAAAATATATTCTTACGTGAAGAACAATTCACGTGAAATTAAGTGTGAATACAAGAATCACGTGACTAAAACAGAGTTGTATGAAAGAATACCCTAATGTGCAGATAGTCTTTAGCAGTAAAAGGCTTGTGCTGCTAACAATGAGCTAGTAGAAGTGAAAAGTGTAGACTTAAATGTTGGGCGTGTTTCTGTGTGCCATTCAGCAGGAAAATGCTGGGGGTGGAAAGCCCTCTGTCAGTAGATAGGTGATACGCTAGAAGGTGAAGGAAAGTTTGACCTTGCCAATTCTACTTTTATAATGCCGCTTGCAACGCTACCTAGTGCCCACTGGCAGACACGGCAGGTAATTACATTTCGTGATCCATAGATTCAAATAGAAGAAACTTGGCAACTAAGGAATGTAATCCCTACAATAGAGACAGTAATGCGTGGGATGCTTAACGTATCTGTCAATATACGAAATTAATAAAAAAAGGATTCAGTAAGCTCAACTGCGCGAATTGAATCAATAAAAAGATGGATTACACCGCACAAGATATTTTCTGAGAAAGTCTCCATCGTCGATGCTGTATAATGGTGAGTTGCCTTCCTTAGTGCAGATATGAACTCGTGTACACGCAGGCGTTTGTTCATCATATGTGCTTAGCCAATAATGGTTATTATGTTGAAATTTCGTTTTCTCTGTCTTGTATCTGCTGTAGGTTTTGTAGAAATAAATAGGAGTAATTAATGTCGGAACATCTCTCGTACTTCAACATTACCCGATATTTATGAATGCAAATGATACCTAAGATTGGAACTAAGAGTGTAAAAATTTCAAAATTGTGGTTTATGAAAAGAGGATAAGAAATCTAGTCGGAATATATTAACTCATTGCCGACCAATTTTCCCTTCTTGGTAATTTTTACCTGTATGATGGGATATTTTAATGTTTACTATCTATTCACCGCAGAACTCATATTATACAATAAAATCCTATTAGTATTGTAATCTGAGTCCTTCTGCTCAGTTATGAACCATCAGTTTTTGCACTTTGCTTTGAAGTGGTATGCGTAGGATTGCAGTGTTTGGAGAGCTACTGTGAGTGGATTAAAGTAATCAAAGAGTTAAAGTTAACTTCTCACATCATTGTTTTGTATATTTGCAAATTTTCTGTGTTTTTGTGTTTTTTCTTATTTTGAGTGTTCTAGACAATAGTTGGCGTGGACAAAAAATATATAATTATGTTAAGTAATTCATCCAATAATTCCTAAAAATGAGCGCTTAAATTCTTCTTCTTGTGATCTATTCCTTTTGATCCGATTAGGCAATTCGTTCTAAAAATATATTACTCTATATTAAAATAAAATTCAATTGACTCATTGATTTAGTTTTTGAAATCTGTCTTGACAGTTAATTTCCAGTTCAAGAAGAAATACAAAACAATGTCTAACATAATTAGAAATCCATTTATTATTTTGAAAGTTTTAGTTACATAACATCTCATTACGCTTTGTAGTAAAGTAGTTAATCTTAATTTATCTAATATCCCCCTTTAACTATACTCTTTTACTTTTTTTTATCATTTGTGTCACTATTCTTTGTATTCCCTCCAATCTCAATATTACTCTCCAATCTCCTTCTGTAGACACTTGAGAAAAATATTGTTATGTGTTCTCATTGGAGTTTTATATATATTTTTAAACAATATTTAACTTCTTTGAAATACAATTTTTAACAATTCAGCCAATCATCCCATTTATCCCCGATATAATAGACAAAGTATGATTGTTAGCTTCAAACGTAAGATCAAAGTCAAAATTTAATATTATTGGATCTAATATGTAATAATTCATATTTTTCTTTTATGATTTCTATTTCCCAAATATGATAATTTATTTCAATCCATTTGTATTTTGATGATGGTCTGGCATTTTTTCTACTTATGATTTTGTAT
>CM042139.1:125270480-125325480 GCA_023376005.1 Doryteuthis pealeii
AGATCACCCTTCTCTCCATTCCCCAGACATCATCTATAAGGGGAAAATCGTCTGATGGTCTCAAAGGCGAGAAACTGACCAGCAGCAAATTTAGTTGACACTGCATCTATGCTATTATATACTTTATTGACAGATTCTCTATCATCGATATTGAGCACTCTTTATATATAAATATAGAAAAATGAATTATCAATATATATATATATATATATATATATATATATATATTGATATTGATATTGATATTGATATTGATATTTTTCCTTTAATCATCAAAAGCCCTGAAGAAGATATACTAAACAGATTGAAACCCTGCAGCGTTGGCTGAATAGATATCACTCATTTTTACTGAACCTGTGTTTTTTTCAAATTGTTCATTATATTACACACACACACGCACGCACACACACACACACACACACACACACACACATATATATATATATATATATATATATATATATATAGAAAGAGAGAGAGAGAGAGATTGAATTGTGTAAAGAGTATGGCTACCATGGTTTAGATCCTTTAAGATCTCAACAGAACGCTGGTTCCTATTGGATTTCATCATATTGGTACTATTTAAACTTATTAGTCAATTATTATAACTCCATTTTTAGAAGTATTGAGTACTCTTAGATAAGTTACTAATGCCGCTACAATGGAAACGGTAAAGATCCAAACAAACACTACACACACACACACACACACACACACACACACACACACACACACACACACACACACACACATTGTTTGTACCTAATGGAAACATAAGAAACTGTGATATCCCCAAAATAATGACTTCTGACATAATAAGATAATATATATATATATATATATATATATATATATATATATATATATATATATATATATATACTAGAACCGCAAAAGTAGGAAATAAAACAAGATCAATTTCTTAAGCGGAATTTAATAGGTTTAAATTAAGAGTTTTCCTTCTTCTAGAGAATTTGTCGAACCAAGGTTGAAGATCCCACTCCGCCCTACTATTTACCCACAGCTGGAGTGAGAATGGATTCACACTCTACCCATTGGGCATTAGCGCTATGCGCAAAGCAAACTGGCTTGTCCAGTATTGGAAACCATCATGAACTTGACTCTAGTGGTTAACGTTCTGGATTACGGCATTATCGCAAGCGAGTTTAAACTCTAGTCGTGCTATTACGTTCAACTTTAGACTAATACCCCTGTGAAAAGTGTTAACCCCTCTTCCACCAGCTAGGGTTTACATACTACGACTACCGTGTATCTATATGACATTATATTAGTATTGAATAACCCACGAATGCTGATATACCATTAAACAAAGAAATAAAACACTGGTAGCGAATGATAAATAAAGTCTTCAATAAAAATTCCCACATAAATTACATACATAAAATATAATGATAACGCTTGATAAGGCAGGTTTATCGTGTGGAAATATAATATCACAGACACATTGACCATATGATGTTGGCAATATATATTTTACAATGGCCTCAATGCGTACACTTAAAGTATTCATGGACAGAAGTAACCAATTCTTGCTCATCAGGAAAATGTCTGTGTAGTCCATCGATTTAAGGCTTCGTTGACACAGAAGTGTATTGATGACTTTCCTGAACGTGACTTGTCAGAAATATCGCACCGAAGTGCCAATTGTCATGCCAAGTTTAAATATTCCAGACTTCCCTACTATTTACCCGGGTATTAGGCTTATGTGAAAATGCAAGGACACATCATCACTTTTTTTATCGGTTTCTCAAGTATATACCCATCTTCATTTAAATTTTAACTATTGAAATTTAAAAAAAATACATAGAAATTATATCTCAATACATTTTGTACACAATGCTTTAAGAATAGATAGAATTTATATAGTAAGTTACTAACTTTTTGTCCTGCTTTCTCGCATATTCATTAGATTGTTTCGTGTTATACCCAATAGTATGCGTCACTTGAGATATAGTCAGACAGAAAGTTTCAAAATGAGAAATAAGAAAAAAAATAAATTAAAACAAGATCCTTTTACTTTTAAATATGGACACACCCAAAATCTTAATAAGCAAAATTTCCGCAGGCTGTTATATATATATATATATATATATATATATATATATATATATATATATATATATATATATATATATATATATATATATATATATATATATATATATATATATATATATATATATATATATATATATATATATATGTATATATATATATATATATATATATATATATATATATATATATATATATATATATATATATATATATATATATATATATATATATATATATATATATATATATATAGGGTAGGTCGATTTTTCTCTTTTTTTAAATATCAAACTACATGAAGTAGTGAAAGTTCTGTATTGGTCGATATGATAAGCTGTGATATCAAAACTTAGATCTTACACTTGTAGCAATTTTTGATGAAAAGGCAGCAAGTATTGTAAACAAACATGCGCTGACGGTTCCTCGGTTTTGCAACATTGGCCAAAAAATTGATAGGAAAATCTAAAAATTTCAGTATCTAAAGCAGAGAATGTTGTCATTTCATTTGATCAAAATGAAATGAGGATATTATAGATATAGTTTCAAATTAGAATAAGCTCCCCCAGTATCAGTAACGGCCCTGAAATGCTGCGTTACCTCATTAATTAAGCAATAACAGTGAATACATTGAAAAAAGAAAAACAGCTGATTTTTCTGTTATGAATGAAAAAATATGGAGAAACAAATAACAGTTTACTATTGCTTACTATAAAGAGTCAAATAGCTCCATATAAAAGAAAGAATGCTACAGTTTATCCAAACGTTTGTAATTATGTGCCTGTGTCTCGGTTCAAACCATATACTGAAGTGGAATCTTCTGTTGTTTACTTGACTGCCCGTTCAACACATTTGGAATGTGAGGGAAAATTCCGCAAGTCTAGCTTCGTACCATTCATTAAGAATTCTCGAAGTTTCTTTTCTGAAAACCTGTGAATGGTGGTTAACAAACTCTATTTTGTGACAGATTTATTGTGTTCAATGCATAGCTTCAAAATTAATTGTTGTTATTTTTTCAATCTTTTCTTGGCTGGCTCTTCACTTCTTATAGTATATAAAAAATAATTTATTGAGTTGTCTAAAAATGCAATCCATTTTACATAATATTTATGGGGAAATTAGATAAAAAAAACAATCTTTAAAATCATTCTATAAATTGGCATAGCTAATTTAGTCAGCTTTATATGAATAAATATTTACTTACCTAATGGACCAAATTTTGTATAGCTTCTTCCCTCATATCCAGTTCATCAAATTTCACGATACAGTATAAAACCTTTTCTGGTATTATGGCAAAAGTCTTATACTGAATGTTTTTCAATGTAATCTCTTGAATATCAGGACGTTGTTTCCTAAACCTTTGGATTATATTGAAAATGTACAGTTGCTGCTTATGGAACTTTTTATCTTTTTTAAATTTCAAACTAGCAAATGGCATAAAAATCCACAATGAAGATTTTGTGGGTATGTATTACGTGTCCATAAACACATTACCTTGATGGCCAAAATTATATTTAAAAATTATTTAGGCAAGGTGAATGTTATATGCTTCCAGAAGGTAAAGCAAATAAATAGAAAATATATCCCTGCTGCACAAATAATTTCTATAGTTAATTTAAAAATGTATCTAAATTTAAATTTAAAAAGTTTTCTTCAAGTTTTCTTTTAAAATAAAATTCACTGATGAAATAATTTGGGAAAATTATTTAAAATTGGATAATGTCCTGATTTTTAGTAATTGTTTGAAAACAAAAAATGAAATTCGTTGTAAATTGATTCCGTTTATTTTCAGTAGCATTCCTACCATGAACTCTAAATTACTGGAATGCTGATTTTCAAGAATAATCATATCTGACCCTATCTCTACCCCTAAAACCCTAAGTATTTTGTGGAGTAAGTACTACGGAGCAAATGGTCGCGTTGTTCTACAAAAACACCATTTATTTGATTCTTGTGTCTGTTCTCGATAAAATCCACTTCATAAAATTACTGATAGACAAATATATTCTATGAGATTTTAATTTTCGTTTAGATTTACATATAAATGATGCTCCGACATGGCAGGCTATGAGGATTTGGCTGGTCGAATTTGAATCAAGGATACAAAGTTTGAATAGCACAAACGAGGATGATGAACAACTATATGTTCAGTGGGAAAGAAACAGACGTAGATGAAGAGTTTCGGGGGAATCAAGAAATAGAAGAAAGGGTTAAACGTGAAGAATCTACCAGAACTACACCGAGCAGCAATTGAGAATTAACTCATATCTTTGGGGTAGCTTCCATAAGTTTCATTTCAAGACAAATCTACGGTTGAGTCAAGGAGAAAACAGTTATTCCGAATTTTTATTGAAAGTTGGAGGGGATAAATTACCTAAGAATAAAAAAGGACATAGAAATACCAAATATATGATTATAAGAGAAACAACATATATGGGTTGAATAGAAAAAATGACTTTAAAAAACGGAGTCTCATCAAGAACGAATAAAACAAAAACGTCTCCGGCATAAAATGACCCAAAGGGGTTGACATGCCGTAAAACCAAACCAACCAACCATAATTTGACGACCCCCCGCTCTCTCTCTCACTCTCTCTCTCTCTCTCTCTCTCTCTCTGATATTTATTTGCCTTCTTTAAGCTATTCACAACTGTTCTCCCACTACTGCGATCCTATCGTAAACCGCAGGCAGTGGCTCAAGCATGTATCACTTGTTTACTCTGAAAACTCCCTACGTGACGAACATATAGTTAACTTTGAAATATCCAATCATACAGGAGAAAAATACCGAGAAATTTTGGTACAGCCGTCGAGGAAATTGGATAGGCAAAGAGTTATATATATATATAACCCATCTATCCTACATTTGCCAATCATTCTGAACTATTTTACTGGTTCAAGTAGATGAAATTGGGGTATTCACCAATTCAACATGCATTCCTCAGTACCCAGGAACAATGAAAGAATAGTGTTCTTTCAACACTGTTAATAAAGCATTTAACGTTTCGTATTTTTCTACAGAATTCCTGAATTCAGTTGAGATCTCTGGGTTGCCACCACATACATTACAATTGAAAAGAAATCTCCAATAATTTTAATGAGAAACTTGAATCAACCGAAACACTGCAATAGATCAACGATGATTGTTGAAGAAATGTATTACAATTTGACTGTTGCAAAAGGTGACCATATTCCTCTACAGCGGCCCCGATTTCCATTTCAATTATGTTTATCAATGACAATCCATAAAGCACAAGGATAAATCATGGAAAAGCTGTTATTTTATCTTCGGAAACCATTATTTCAGCATGAACATTTTATATTGATCTGAGTCGCTGTAAGCGAAAGTAAAATGTAAATATATACTTGAACAATAGACAATTAACCAGGAATATTGTGCTGAATATTCTGCTTTGATTACTTATGAAACTTCAGTAGTTCCAATTATTTCATTTGTTGACCGTCAAAATATTTCTATTTCTTTCACTTTGGTTAGAATTGTCAATAGTATTCTCAGGATAATTCCTTAAAATGACCAAAATACTAAAAGCAAGTAGTCCAAAATTTAAATTGTTTTCTATATAGATACCTTACATTTCAAAGAATTTATAAATCCTTTATTATAACCGTGAATAAAATCCTAATTACCTGTAATTAGGAAATAACTCACCATGTGATCTTTCTCTTATTTTCTCCAGTTTGAATAACTTATTTGGACAATTTTGGGTAAATCATGTATCCATTGTATACATCGACATCATCTGCTATGCTTTTTTGTCGACAATGAACAATCGCCAGGATACAGTGTTTGTAAATTTGCTCATCAATATTTTTTTTCTTTTTTCTTTTCTTTATATTAGAGAGTATTGGGTTCACAGCATCGTTAATATATTTTTCTTGTATGGCAGTTGAGAACTTATCATAACCTGCTTTCTTTCGGTGTTACAGAGAAACGTTAAGTGACCGTCCGGCTGAATTACGCCTCTCATAAAAGCAGATATGTGTCTTTAAATTTCTTTATGTATGAAAAAAAACCCGATTGATATTCATAAACCCTTACCGAACAAGCATGGGGACTAAATCCTGGATATTAGTACATTTAGTTGGTTGTATTGCATTTCAGCAGTGAAGACAGACATACGATTGATAATCCAGTTTAGCACATCTGCCAAAAAATGAAATGAAAAGACCCCCGAATAGACCACCGAATAGATTAAAGAGGGATTACGTGCATTTGGATTAATTTCATTTCATGGGATGAACGATGTCATCGTTGTTTTTCCAAGCTGTAGCTGTGTCAGTGCTGCTATATGGCTTCATCTTAGAATGTATGGAAACGGTTCTAGAAAAGGCTAGATGGAAACCAGTGCGATACAATGGCGTGAGTATACATACAAACAAAAATATGTTAGGTCTATGCGTATGTATATGTATATGTAAGTGTGGGTGTAAACTTAAGGAACTAACACCAGAAGAGTATGTCCGTGTATATGTGTTTATGTGTGCGTAATAGATAAAAGGGACATCAGTCAAGGAAAATTATTAAAATAACTATAAATAATCGAAAGGCTGATATAATTGAATGGTGTCAATATTTTAATGAAAATCACAAAGACTGGATGCGTGCGTGTCGACCAAGAGAAGTACAATAAAAAATGTAAATGATAGCGGTTGGTCAGTGATTTGGGACCTCTTAAAATAAATATATTTAACGACTAGTTTTAAGAGAAATTGAGTCTCAAAAATTAACAGAAAATTGGCGACAAGCAGACTGAAAAAAAAGGAATGTTCGGATTTTTAAGAGAAATTGGAGTCATACGTCTAGTAGGCAAGAGTCATTGCAATTTTCTGGGTGATCAGACTAGTGGTAGATTTAGGATATATTCAAGCTGGGTCTGAAACGCGGCAGTCACAATCAAAGCGTCGTTCCAGCAGGCAGTTGATTCTTGGCTGGATAAATAGCAAATGAGCAAAGATCAACATCATATGAAATTGTGGGACATGTAGTTAAAAAAACATCCTTGCCAACAGACGACATCAAATTAAGTGCCCTCTGCACCACCGCAAATTGTCCCAAGTGTCACACCTTCCCCTCCATTAGCATTCTATCATCAGATTTTTTTGTGTCTTTCTTTTACTCCTGAACCTGTCTCTAGCTCATGTCTTTCAAACTGACCAACACAGAATATTACAACGTGGGGTCAATACCACTGTGCAACGAAGGCGCACAAGTTGCAGAGGCCGGTATTCTCATACGAGACAAGGTGGTTATGTATTGTCTTGAACAATCCTGGAAGTAGAAATACACAAAAAGAACGAGTATGGCCATTTACTTCCTATTACATAAACTACACAAGACGAACGAGACATGCTAGACACTGCTGCAAAAGTAAGGACGAACTCATAAGTGATGTTCGTTTGTGGAAACCTACACATGGACACACCAGTGTTAGCCGACCTGTAAAAACTTACAGTGATCAGCTCTGTGTTTATACTGGATACCGACATGTGAACTTACAGGGGCAATGACAGATAGGGACGGGTGGAGAGAGAGAGAGCGAGAGAGAGACAGAGAGCGAGAGGGAGACAGAGACAGAGAGACAGAGACAGAGAGCGAGAGGGAGACAGAGAGAGAGAGAGAGAAAGAGAGAGAGATAGAGAGAGAGAGAAAGAGAGTGAGTCATTGGAATCCGTTCTGTGAGCATAACATGATGCTGATGATTGTGGCGATGATGATGATGATTATGATGATGATTATGATGATGATGATTTTTTTATCAACTTAGGAAATAAATAAGAAAATTTCGAGACAGCCCTCTTATATTCACTACAGTATATAATAACAATGATAAAACGAATTATGGAAATTGAAGGACTGAAATGCACTATGATTACATTATATTTATTACATAGACGAATAATATTATTATCTAGATATTGACAGAAGTTTCATGTGCAGTAAACAGATAAGAATGATAATTATTTTAACAATTAAAAAAAAAGCAACAAATACGTCAAAACAGGTAAGTTTGTGAAAACATGGATAAATGTGGTTCATTGCGTACAAAATGAATCAGAAAAGACACAGAAAAGAAAGATTTTCCAGAAATATTGCGATACGTATGATACATACGTATCGGGATATTTCTGGAAAATCACGGGATATATTGGCTGAAAAAACATGTCTATAATCTGCGCTGTCCTTGAAAATATAATATTATTGACCAGGGTTTAGCCGTACTTAGTCGGACATTGACTGCAAAATGGCTTCTACATACATTATCAAACTCAGCAGCTGGAAGCCAGTGACTAAGTATTGGGTATCATATTTGAACAATAATTATTTTATTTTCATAGTCACCTTCATGTTCAACAATGGTTTTAGCTATCTAGCAAAGTTCATGTATTTGTCCAGGATTTCACTTTCTTTTATTTTACTTTGGGGCTTCAGTAATAGTAAATAGACTATACAGAGAACCAGCTATATTCACCCGGCAACGTTCGAGAAAATTGTGTTGTAAAACTGTCCGTACGCAGAAAGGCCCCGAGTAACGTCCCGATAAAATAAATGGACATGAAATAGATTCCCTTAAAACAAATCAAAAGTGTTCGCGCCGAAATACAAAGTCATTTCGGTTAGTCAAATTTGAGTTATTGGTGTCTATAAAACGAAATAATTTTTTCAGTTCAAGACAAAGACATTTCCGGCTACATTCAACTCTCACCTCTACCACGCCAACATGCTACCAACCACACACTTCTACCATGCCACCACGCTACCGTATTCTTACCTCATCCACTCCAACACGCTACTGACTTCTCACCTTAAACCACTTCAACACCAGCACCTTTCACATCAACATACGCTTAATACCAATGTATATTACTTTCCACTTCCCTTTAATCAATTACTCATGCACGTACACACATACCAAAGTAATATCCTCCAATGACTTTTGTTGTCTAAGAGAATTTAACCCAAAATATTGCTTTTCTTTCTCTTCAAAAACCTTTTATAAATATTGTGTATTTATTCTCACGGATTTCACTGATTCTCTCTCAGTAATCGTCCCTATCAGTAATCGCCTCTGAAAGGTCTTCCACACGGCATCCATAATCTTCACTGGGCTGATTTTTATAGGTCTTTACTGGTCGTCCTACACTGTTTGGTCCATGGTTAGGGGTACACAGTAGAACGTCCTTGCTTCTTCAACAGCGTCCATCATGTCTTGTTCGCCTGAATCGGATGATTTGTGGTATAGAAGGCAGAGACAGCATGTTTATAGCTTTATAGATTTGCTATTGTTAATAGCTGTCTGTTATTATTTACTTCTTTCTAATACGTCTGCTAACATTAAATGTATTTTATCTCTACCAGTGTTAGAGAATTGATGGGTTGCCTCTCTATCATGTTCTGTAGTGTAAAATTTTAAAATGAGGGTAATTTAGTGGGAAAATACAGTTATTTGATAGACAGATTCTAACTGTTTATTGACCTCGACTCTGATTCGTCAGAGCTGAGTGTGATAATGTTCAGAAAGTCAGTCTTGGCTGGGTGACGAGACGGGACGGATGGAACATGGTGACTCACTTTCGATGCCATTTTTCCACGCATAATTGTTCTTAACTTAAGTTTATCAAAATCAAAAAGACGTCTAAAAAAGAAGGTAGAGTATTGTGTTCGTTAATATAAACAATCAACGGTCACAGAAAGAAAACCCAAAACAAAAAGCAAGATGAATTACCTAAGAAAAGCAAGATTAAAAGAACAGCTACTCAACAGCCCAGCTCCATGACCAGAATAGCAGATACATAAAGAAACAGCTTCCCAGTTGTCCAGTAGTAGCAGAGATAAGAATATTATAAAATAAGATACGTCAGATACGTGACACAAGGCGTAACCCCAAAAACCATTAACCATTTGCCGGTCAGTTGTAAAAGCAAAATCCACTCGATTACAAGTATATATTACTTCTTAGTCATAACCAATCTAATTTTATACTTGGTATGACCAGGGGCCCCGGAGTGGTTTTCGCCCCCAAGTGATTTTTGTCCGGCCCTCCAACTCTGGACTCTGACTATCCAATTAGTATCGAATAGAAATACAACAGTTCGATTTAGGTTAACCCATTAAAGACCAGAGGCAAATATTTTTTATATAAACCTTAAAAATAAAATAAAAGACAGCTTTTTTGGACTGAACGTTTTGAGTCCGAGAAAATACATTTGGATTATATTTAATACCATACCCCCGTCTTTGCAAAAGATTGCCGAGCCTTGGGTAGGAGGATTTGAAAAATAACACTATGTTACCAATAAGTTTGATAATTGATTATCGTCCTATT
Organism: Doryteuthis pealeii; assembly: GCA_023376005.1. Lineage (NCBI taxonomy): Eukaryota > Metazoa > Mollusca > Cephalopoda > Myopsida > Loliginidae > Doryteuthis > Doryteuthis pealeii. Next base: position 125,280,898 of record CM042139.1, read on the forward strand.
CTTACATTTAAGATCTACACTTTTGTGTACATAAATCTGTTAGTAACATCGCAAAAATTTGTTAAAACAGATGTGTATAATAAATAATGTGATCTAAGACCTTATTTATTTCTTTTCTCCAACTTTTGAACCTTGAAAAGCAAACCCAGCAAAAAATATCAAAAACAGAAACCTGCCAATGTTGTTAATTTTCCATGTGTTCCCATTGCATATTTGTATTGCCATGAAACTATACCTAATGGAAACTAGATTTAAAGACGACCGACAGCACTCCCTACACAAAAAGGTGCATACGTAATCATACATTTCTCAATAAATGCAAATATCGGGGAAAAACACGAAGAGAGACGAACAGACATTTAGCAATAATAAAAGAAATGCAATTCGTGTCACAAATCTTTATACGTGATTTCAATTTACAGTCTTCTTTTGTGGTTCTGTGTAGCACAAGTACACATAAATCACGTATTGATCTTTATTCTGTTTTATTAACATTTTCTTTCGATCATTGCGGACAGCGAATGTTCCACTGCATTTGGGGAGTTTTCGGGAAAAACACGTCCCAGTCTGAACAATGCGACTTGGTTTTTGGACGAAAAACATTCGCTGTTTCTTCACACTGTCAAGTCATCCTCTCCTTTTCTTTATTTTTCTCTCCTTCTTTTCTTTCTCTCACTCACTCTCTCTCTCTCTCTCTCTCTCTCTCTCTCTCTCTCTCTCTCTCTCTCTTGTTTTCCATCTCTTTCTTTCTCCCTTTATTATACAGAACAATGAAAAACAGACAGTGTATAACAAGACAGTCAATAGATTTAGTTTAGTTGATAAAATGGAAAGTAGAGTTTATTCGATATCGAGATTCTAACATAGTTTATACAGTGATTACGCGGTAGGCAACATTATACGTGCATTACTAAAATTACCATTATGTTTGTATTCGTGTAGATATATATCCGAAAGCCATCAAAAAGCTATATTAACTGTTATATATATATATATATATATATATATATATATATATATATATATATATATCATGTCGCGCAGTTTGCACGGATATCCATAACTATCTCTCGCCAACCTTCCCTATCATTCATCGACTCTGGTAGCTCCTCTGCGCTGCGGCCAGCATCCATACATAGTTGGTCAATGTAGGTCCTGGCTGGGCGCCCCACATTAGCATGCCCATGTGCTGGCTTCCATAGTAGTACGTCGCTTACGAGCTCGTCCTTGCTTCTCCAGTAGTGCCCCGCATGCCTAGCCCGTCTTACTCGTATGGTTTATGAGATGGGGGGGGGGGCAGGTGGCCATACAGTTGCTTTTTTGTGGGGTGCTGCTTCCACGACTTATTCAGGACCGCTCGCAGCATTCTGGTGCAGCTCCCATCTAGCTTATTTTCAAGGCGCTTTGTTAGGGTCCAGGTGGTACAGTCATATAGCAGTACCGACACAACCACAGCCTGGATTTCCATATGACTGATAATTTGTTGGTGGCCAACCATGCCTTTCCTATTCGAGTGTTAACATCGCTTTCTGTGGATGAGATATTACTACCTAGGTATGTGAATTGTTCTACCGACTTAAGAGGCTTGCCGTCAAGTGTGGAGATGTCTCCTTGCTTTTTGAAGCTCATGAACTCAGTTTTATCAGAGTTCATATATATATATATTCTAAGGAATGGAGCACTTTGTGACGGCCTTTACACGCAAAGCGATGTGTGTATTAAAACAGTTAAAATCCCCTTCCCATTCTGTAAGTGAAGACAGCCTAATGGTTACGATGCCGGACTGACACCCAACCGATCGGATTTCAATTCCGGCTGTAGGTAGCTTACAAAATGTCTAGCCACACTGAGGAGACTTGATAAGTTGAAACACGTGTCTGTGGATGACCCTATATATGCTCCCCATCCCCTAGGGTTGAGCACTCTGGGGGGATCTTGCTGACGGCCGCCAACTCAAGCGTAAACGCAACGCTCTTCTAAGGAATGGAGCACTTTGTGACGGCCTTTACACGCAAAGCGATGTGTGTATTAAAACAGTTAAAATCCCCTTCCCATTCTGTAAGTGAAGACAGCCTAATGGTTACGATGCCGGACTGACACCCAACCGATCGGATTTAAATTCCGGCTGTAGGTAGCTTACAAAATGTCTAGCCACACTGAGGAGACTTGATAAGTCGAAACACGTATCTGTGGATGACCCTATATATGCTCCCCATCCCCTAGGGTTGAGCACTCTGGGGGGATCTTGCTGACGGCCGCCAACTCAAGCGTAAACGCAACGCTCTTCTAAGGAATGGAGCACTTTGTGACGGCCTTTACACGCAAAGCGATGTGTGTATTAAAACAGTTAAAATCCCCTTCCCATTCTGTAAGTGAAGACAGCCTAATGGTTACGATGCCGGACTGACACCCAACCGATCGGATTTCAATTCCGGCTGTAGGTAGCTTACAAAATGTCTAGCCACACTGAGGAGACTTGATAAGTTGAAACACGTGTCTGTGGATGACCCTATATATATATATATATATATATATATGTGTGTGTGTGTGTGTGTGTGTGAGTTTGTGTAATGTTTGTCCGTCGTATTGAGGATGCCTTATAACTAACCAGACATTTGCAAATGACCTACGCACATTTTGCATGAGCTGATATCCAAAGTATCACAGATACTGTGAACAACATCCTTTATCTATTTAAATATATTTAGAAGAAATTCATTTGTATATGTACTTTTGTCAAGTGAGGTTTTGTCCCCGGTCTCACAGAAGTCCCAAAATTTTTCAGAAGACAACAGCGAGTACTTCTGGACACGGGTACTTCTTCAGTGCTCCAGATTAGTGCTCCACTTGACAGACCTGGGTTATTTACACCTTCAAGTTTCGTTCTTGAATAATAACGTCGGGAAACAACCCTCGGGTGACACTTATCATCCCTCTTACGCATAATCATAAGAGCTGTAATAATTTCACAGTTTGGTGATATCTTCAAATTATTTGGGATGATTCTAATGTAGATTTACCTTTTGAAAGTTCAGATGTTTTGATATCTTTCTCAGAAAGTAAAAAGTCACATTTGTGACCCATCATTGCACAATAAGAATGACACTCGTTTATAGCCTGGTACACTTCTATATGCAAATGGCCACCGTTTCCTTCGTGTTAAACAGAACACTACAATTTTATATAGCCTGCACATATATCTAGTCAACTCATTAATAATTTGAAACGCAGTGTATATATATATATATATATATATATATATATATATAGAGAGAGAGAGAGAGAGAGAGACAGACAGACAGACAGACAGACAGAGAGAAAGAGGGAGGGAGAGATAGAAAAGATTGATAAATAGATGGAATAAAAAGATACTTTCTTTATAAACGTTCAACACCAAGAGCAAAGATACAGTCAACGGTTCTTGATAGTAGGCTCTAGTTCTTATGATTTAATAGGTGAGTCAGCAAATACCTTTTTAGATTTATGTATGATGTATATCGGATATTGAGCATCCTTTATTCATAGATATACCAAGCTGCATTATATATATATATATATATATATATATATATATATATATATTAGATTATCCTTGAACCCGTTAGTATGTCTTTGAAATACCGATCCATGAAAATTTTGATGGGCCGGGTTATCTCAGTCGGTAGAGTGTTCGGCTAGAAACCACAAGGTTCCTCGTTCGATACCGTTCCTCGCCAACTCAGCGTATAAGTAGCACAGGGATCTGTGCGGTTAAGTAAGGAGCTGATGGTAGGTGTGGCGCTCCACCTCAGATGCTAAAAAAACAATCTTCTTGGTCTTGCGCTATTGAAAAGAGGATAGACTCCCTTGCTGACTGGCTGATACCGACTTTAGGCCGCCCCGTCGTCTTTACTTTACTTTACTTTTTACTTAGGAAGAGTCAATATTTAGATTTGCATTTCATAGTTTGTTGTCTACATGATTTAAATCATTCAAATGTGGTTCTGAGCACTTGTATGCGCCAAATTATTTAAATAGTTCGACAAGAAACACCTGCTGAAGGCCAGAGGGCACATCGGCCGAAACGTTGTACATATAACAATAAACATCAGAACAACAGTACTAAAAATCTAAGAATACAAAATATGAAACCTAGTTAACAGAATCCAGACAAATAATACAGTATGCTGTGTTGTTTTATTGCAACGAAAAGAATCTGCTGATTCTTCTAATATCGTAATGAATCATTGCCCCTAGCCAATGCTACTCTATTTTTAGGTCACGTTAATTAATAAAACGTTAAGGGGATGTTTAATCTCTTAAACACTAATTGAAAATTTTGTTAGATTTTTTAATTGAAGTTTTTTGTTGAAAGAATATCAATATTTTGGTGGCGCATAATTACTGTTAAGAATTTGAAAACTCAGACCACGAGCACATTGAAACTAGGTAGAAATCCATCAAGCACTGTATTCCAAACTAATATCTTGCCAGTCTTTAGTTCATTCAGTGTATCAAATTGGCTTTGATCTTCACAAACGTTTCTTGTCAACAAACTAAAAATATTTCAAATCATTTTCAACTTCGGGGTTTTGATCAATCACACAAAACAATTATTACAATTTTCTAAAATAAATTATTTCGAGAATTTTCCATGATATATAGGGACATTCACAAACTTTGATCTGCCAATACGAACAAATTTTCCTAGTTTCCTGGCAAGATTAGTTGCTGGTCAAAGAAATTTGGAATCATGTATTATCGTATACTGAAGTACTCAAAAATACGGCTATGTTACTTTGGATATAAATGTAGACACACAGAAACACACACGCGCGCGCGTCCGCGCGCAAGACTGAGGGCTTTAATAATTAGCAAGCGAATAAGAGCGCGAAGAACCCTCACAAAAGAAAGGACATTGTGTTTTCAAACTACTACAGCGGCACAATATAATATATATATATATATATATATATATATATATATATATATATGTATATATATATATATATATATATATATATCAAGAATGAAGGATTTGAATAAATCCGTTAAAATGAGGTTGAGAATAGAGGGAATTGTGGATATAACAACACAGGCAGCATAAATTCAATTGATATTTCGTCTAAAAATATCCAAACAGAAATATTCCACCCCAAAATCTCCCAAAAACTTCTGCTAACAGATCCCAATGACCTATTTACATCACTAACAAATGACCTACTTTCCCTTACACTGATCCACCCCGACTATCAAATTTCCTCTGATACACATCAAGACACTTGAACCACACTCCAATATCAACCGACTGACCCCCTAGAAAAATAAAAATCCCTACACACCAACCGCACCCGACTTTCCCTCACCCCTCACCCATTCACCTTTTCATTATAAAAGCAAAATGTACAGGTACTTATGCCAATAAAACTCTGAAGAAGCTTCATCTAAAATGAGGCGAAATATCAATTGAATTTATGCTGTCTGTGTTGTTATATCCACACTTTCCTCTATTCTCAACCACACCTGCACACACACACACACACACACACACACACACACACACACACACACACACACACATATATATATATATATATATATATATATATATATATATAAACACGGTTTGTTTTGAATGGCTTTTTGCCGATAATTTTTGGGAGAATAAGTGCTTAATTGGAGTCGTACCTAATTTTGAAAATTAATTAATTAATAATGAATTAGGCGGGAATACCTATTAAATGTATGGCATACATTTAATAGGTATTCCCGCCTAATTCATTATTAATTAATTAATTTTCAAAATTAGGTACGACTCCAATTAAGCACTTATATATATATATATATATATATATATATATATATATATATACAGACACAGACACACAGACACAGACACACACATATATATATATATATATATATATAAATATATATATATATACACACACACACACACACACACACACACACACACACATATATATATATATATATATATATATATATATATATATATATATATATATATATATATAAAGTTTAAAAATATGGATAAGACAAATAGGAATATTTGAGTTATGTTATTTTCCTTTTTCTCAAGGAGTTTCAATCTTAGGTCATCGTCAGGAGTAAACAACGTTTTTAAAAAGTTTTAAAGTTGTTCAAATTAACCGATATAACAGAGAAGAAGCTACGAGAATGTACTGGTGAAGAAGCATTGTTGAATGAATCCCATCTTCTGTTTAAATTATCTTTAATTGTTTTCATTACATATACACATGCCTCTATGGTTAAGGCACCTGGCTAATGATATTTTGTTAGTTTTGGGAGTAGTTCGTTTCTTCTGAGATGTGCATGATCATTGGCTTATGTGTTTGTTTAGTTTTCAGTGAAGCGAACATTCTATTATCAGACCGCTTAATTAAGTTTCATATTAATTCCAAAGAGATTGTATCTTTGTAAATTATTAATCCAGTTATGTTCCCTCTACGGAATTAAATACCTTATGTTGATGGGTTTTTTTTCTTTCCGATGGTAAATTTTTCATCCCTTGTGTCCATTTGAGCGGAAGTAGTATAAGTTTACTGTGAACCACATATTTGATTGAGTGTCTATAATTGTTTAGACTAAAATAAAATAGCCATTCTGACATTCCAACATAATGATTTTGACAGTGTGTGCACTCCAGTAAATTAATTACATAGCACCTATATGTGTTTGAAGACTGTGGCTGAGGGACAATGTATCCTGGGTATGACGTTAAACTGCATCTAATCGTGAAATTCTTATTTTGGAGCTCTTGGTAATGTGGAGTACAGTCCTTCCAAGTCCACTTTGACCCGGATTGGTAGTACGTATTAGGGTTCCATCTATGGGCTAAATATAAAAATGAGTTTGAAATAAAATGTTTAAAAAAGTTTTTAAAAATTGAATACCCATCAAGAATGAATAAAAATGTATTTGGCATAAAATAACACAAGAAAGATTGACATGCCATAAAATCCAACCTATCAATCAGCTTGATGGTACTTGATATCAGTTATAAATCGGCATAGTTGGAAATAGACTGGGGGATTATATTAAACTCCAAGCTTAGTCGAAGGAGTCTACGTGATTTTGCTTAAATAAATAATCTTTAAAGTGTACTTGTAAATATATATATATATATATATATATATATATATATATATATATATATATATATATATATATATATATCGCAACTACATACTATAATAATCATTTCTTCTTTCATTATTTATTTTATACTTATGCATTTTTATTTTCCGTTACTTGTTTTGTTTTCAGTTATTTAAAAATCGCATACCTATGTTAATATAGATATTAACTTTTGATCACACATAATATGCAATTATGGTAGACGGTAGAGAATTCATCTAGGTATTGCAAGGTATCGGGTTTGATACTAGTCCCTAACTACTCAGTACATGAGTAACACAACTTAGGTAATCTTATTTGTGCAGTGAAATATCTGAGATTTGAAGGTAGTTGTAGCGCTCCACCTGAGCAAAAACAACAATCTTCCTAGTCTAGCACTAGCGAAAAGAAAGTAGACTCCCTCGTTGTTCATCATATATCAGCAAATGTCTACTCAACAGACTTTTTTACAATATCATAATTAATCGCAAATAAGGAGAATTAATTAATATTCAACTAGCTGGACCTGTGAATATGCCACAATATGATAATTTAATTATTACGACATTTGATATGCTTACTTAAGAGCTTACTTAAGAGCTATTATTAAATAGTTCAATATGTAAACAGTATGATAAACTTGATTTAACTCTCTCTACATATATTGTTCTCTCTCTCATTCACTTTCTCTCTCTCTCTCTCTCACACACACTCACTCTCTCTCTCTTTCTCTCTCTCTCTCTCTCTCTCTCTCTCTTTCTTTCTCTCAGTCCTTCTTTTCATTTTTTCATTATGTTCCATTGAAACAGATGTCGAGCGCTAACTCCCTCTCTCTGCCTTCCCCTACTATCGTCTTCTTTCCTTTTCATATTTTTACTGAGTAGCATGTTCATTTTCTTCCATATCTTTATTTATAATAAAAACAGAATGTTCCATTATTTAGCTGAGGTGACGACACTCATTAGAAATCTGGATTTACAATTTTGCATTCCATCTTGAACGATTTGGACGGACTCAGTTTTAACCAGAGGGTATTGCAAGATAATAACGGTCGGGTTGTTTAGGAACACGAGTATTAATATATAGATACTCATCTTTGAAAACTTATATTGATCCTTGTGAACACAAATTGAACTGGAAATTGTTTTATTCTCTGAATCTTATCACACAAACCAAACTGTAAAAATATAAGCACTCACATCGCACACATTATTACACACCCACTGAATCGAATGAATAAATTTTCCTGAAAAACTTTTAACCGCGACTTATTAATTGTTTGTCGGATGAAGTCGCTGGTAAATTGAATGAATCGAGGATTCATTGTACTTTTGCCGAAATATTCTGATATATACATATTACAATCAAATTTCTTGTATCTACCAACTCTGTTCTGGGTTGTGCGACTTTCTGTATCACGTAAAAATGTCCACATCTACTTAAAATCAATTTACCGACTCAGCTATTATACGTTGTGATAGCCGCTGCAACAATATGACCCTGTTTGAAATCGGACGTTTTGCTGTCCTTCCTATACACTGACACAGTTTCAAAGGCAATAGGAAGTGATATATTGAACTTTATAGCACTTAAATTATCACCATTATTGGTTATTGCACCCAAGGATACGGATACATTAAACGGTCTGTAACATGATGAAAACATTTATTTATTTCCAGTAATTATTAGATTTCAAGATAAACCATTTTCTTGGTAATGAGTTTAATTCATTCATTTATCTTACAGACAAATATTATACGCTGAAAATTTAGCATATCATTTCATTTAGCAATACACACACACACACACACACACACACACGCATACACGCATACACACACACGCACACACACACACACACACACACACACACACACATATATATATATATATATATATATATATATATATATATATATATATATACACATATATATGCGAACACAAGACGTGACCAAAAGGAATATTTCTATTCTGTTAGTTTTTATTGTTCTCAAGTAGATTAGAAGTTTGGGTTTACTTTCTTTGTTTTCAGGATATATCAATATTTGTGAGTAATTAAATGGCAAAGTCATCCTTGTAGAAAAACAGTAGTGGTACTATTTAACCTCTGGATGAGGGAATTCATACATTTCCCAAGGGTATCAGTCCGAAATTTAGTGTTACTGGATTTCGCAGTCTAGCAAGTTAGCCACTCAGCCACAGTGACTCTTAGTAGCACTTAGGTCATCGATAGGTAAACATTTTTTTGTGAAAAAATAAATTGATAGGCTATAAGAGAAGCGACGGAAAATTATCTGGTGACTTAATATATCCATTTATTGAATAATAATTATTTTCTCGCTGGTTGGTTGGATTTTACCGCATGTCAACCCTTGTTTTGCTATTTTATGCCGACGACATTTTGTTTTTATTTATTTAGACGCAATTTTCTAACACATTTTTTAAATCTCATTTTTATATTGAACCCATAGATAGGATCCTGGGTAGCCCTACAACGCCAGTTTACAGTGGACCTAGTAATAATGGCGTTGAAGCGTATTGTACACTCATCATTTTCTGGTATCCAAATGAATTCAACTGACTTTATATATTTGTCATGAACACACCTGGCTAATGGGATTTTCATTTGGTATATTGTATGCTCGGCGAGGATTGTGTTTCAAATGAGCCGTGACTATCCGACCTTCCCTTTTGTTTATTTCGGTGTTTATGTGTCAATCATATTTCAAGGCAAGGATATTAAGTTTCATGTTAAATGGATGTGCTATATGTGTTTATAAGTGTTCTATCAATTTGTTTTTGTATTTACATTATTGTCGTCTCATCTTTATTCTTTTTCACTTATTTCTATCTTGGTAAATCTTGCACCACTGTGACAGAGAACACGATGTGAGTGGCGAACGTCAAGGCCTGTCGTATTCTCGAATGAAGCGGGCTAGGCTTTGTCTGACATGTAGGACTGTAGAATCGAACCCGCTTCCTTCAGAATGCAAACATTGGCACCGAAGTCGAGAAGCTACAGTCCCGGATGTAAGTGCCAGGTGCCCGGATGATAGCTATGATGATTCCGGCGGTCGGGTTTGGCTCGAGAATCTGGGGCGCAGACACCCGGATGCTGAGGAGAAACTAGTATAAGTAAAAGTGGGGTGACGACAGGAGTCGAGTCGCGATTTTGAGTTGCTGAAGATTTTACGACGACAGTTTTTTCAGCTGCTGAAGATTTTTGAGTTGATAAAGATTTTTTGACGGCGACGACATAGCCAACAAGTCGAATATTTTTTCCTTCTATTTTTTTACTTTCCAGAACCACTGTTAAAATCGTGACTGTTTGAGTGGAAGTGATGTACTACCCGTATTATTTTCTTTAGTAAATTTGATTCTGCGTCTATAGTTAAGTTAGTCTAAAATAAAATGGCAATTTTGACTTTCAAAATTATTGCCTTAGGCAGCGTTTTCATTCCCACAATTAAATTACATTTTTTCTTCTGCAATTTGATTTGTGTTAATATTTAAGGCTTTTAGTTGCGAATGGGCTTGTTGATTTGAACTGTTTGCAGTATAGGTGGTTCTTTATATTGCATGATTGTCAAAAATTTAGTGGCTTTAATTGTTGGATTTTCATGGATTATTTTCCTATTATATATGTTGTGCTTTTTTAGCATTTATGTGATTATTTATGTGATTATTTAGTTTGTAGTTTGTTTGGCTTAATCGCATATAAACAGTTTTGATCAACAGACAAACTATTCAAACTAATTTCCCAGGTTGAATCATTGCTATGCTCGGACAGACAAGGTTCACCGGAGGAAGGCCGGCGGGTACAACGGCTGAAACCATGTGTTTCTACATATCACGAAGATGAAGACAGCAAGCCGAAAATCAACATAAAACTGTTAGCAAGTTTAACACTAATCCTATAAATATGATACGTATTTGATTATATATTGAAGTACATTTTTCCATTAGCTTTAATGGGGTGTCTTATCACTCTGCATGTGATACAACTAGTGCCACTATCTAAGTCTGTACATATCTATCTATCTATCTATCTATCTATCTGTCTGTCTGTCTGTTCATATCTATCAATCTATCTATCTATCTACATCTGTTTTTATCTATCTATCTATCTATCTATCTAATTATGTTCATATCTATCTATCTATCTAATTATGTTCATATCTATCTATCTATCTATCTATATATCTATCTATTTATTTATTTATCTAAGTCCGTTCATATCTATCTATCTATCTATCTATCTATCTATTTATTTATCTAAGTCTGTTCATATCTATCTATCTATCTATTTATCTATATTGATGATTGTCTAATGATAGCATAATTATAGCCCTCTCTCTATTTTCCTTTCTTTCTCTTCTTTTTTTCTTTCTTTATTTCTCTCCTTCCTTCCTCTCTTTCTTTCTTTTTTTCTCTTTTCTTTTTTCTTTCTTTCTTTCTTTCTTATAGTATTTCTTCCTTTCCTCACAACCAAAACAGATTGGTCCATTATTTATCTGAGGTGATGACAGGATGTAACATACAAACACATGTGTTCATGTCTAATTCTATTAATATTATAGATTAAGTAGTGTAAACATGGAGAAAAAGAAAAAACAAATTCTTCATGAGTGTTCAATGAACTGCTAGTCAGTGTCATACTCTTTTGTAAACGGCTGATTGCACTCTGACAAAATATTTCTCGTTGGTAAATAATAGACAGGAAATCCCATTTCACTGACACCGGGGTTATAACCGTAGATGCAACGGACAAATATGTCAAAACCTTTGTCCTTTATTTTATCGTGGCCAACGATACAATTGTATCTTTGGTTTCATACATTTGCCAGAATCCTTGGCTTCGAACTTGCCACGCTTATTCAGCAGATTATCTAACATTGTGACACCTGTCCTGAACATTTCCTCTCAATATTACAAACTAGCGTACCATTGAGAGATACACTTCATGATATCCTACCTGTAAAAAAATAATAACAATCCACATACTAAAAAAAAAGACTTGGTTTTATTATCCATATAATAAAAAAACTAATATGTCTTCACATGTATGGATCTAAATGTCACCCAGCAAAAATGAGAAACTTGAAAATAAAAGCTGTCTCAAAAAGGCTGTCGAAATGCTGCTACCTTTGGCAATATCATATCTATACGAAACAGCATTTTTCGGCACTTACAAATATGATGGCCAAATGCAGATCTAGACTTTCTGTAAATTCCGTTTGGTTTGGTTAGTTGGATTTTAATGCAATGTCAAACCTTGGGTTAATTCATGCCAAATACTGTTTTGTTTCTTCATTCTTGTTGACTATTCAATTTTTAAAATCTAATCTTAGACACATTTTAAAGACATTTTTGTATTTAACACATAGATTACATCATTTGTTATGTATACTTAAGAGCTATTGATAAAACAGTTCAATATATAAAAAGTATGACAACGAGGCCAATTTAGCACAGTCGGTTGAGAATCAGCCTAGGAATACCAATATTCGTATATGACACGGGTACCCACAAACAGCAAATAAGCTACACAGCTTAGATAATCTGATCTGGGTAGTAAAGTGGGGTGAGCGGACGATAAATATGGCACTCCCTCTCAGCAAATATAATCTCCATGAGGTATAGGCTCCCTCACTGTCCGGTTGATACCGACATTTGGCCACTCCGCAAATTTTACTTTTCATGATAATCTTGATTTAAGTGGAGTGGAATTCTTTATAACATTGGGAAAGTGTAATATAAATGTTTCAAAGAATAGAACGTAAAATATTTATGGCCTATTTCGTCGTTCTGTGCCACTCACAGGGAATGAGTTAACTTGAGATAAACAATGAATGATTGATTTTAGAAAGTGAACACCCTACTAAAATTACTCCAGTACATTATTTAACTACCTGTCATAAAAGTGATAAAATTGAGCCGCCGCTTAATATTCAATTTGTCTAAAAGCTTTAATACGGGTCAATTAGATTAATAGAAAAAAGACGCATTGCATAACGAGACAAAGATATCTTACATTGGAAATTTGAAATGCATTAGTATATATGCAAATATGTCTCAATGAATTGGATGGACAAAGAACATATATCTTACTTGAACCTTTCTTGTTTGATTACAAGGTAAAGTATATAGGGTTTACGCGTATAAAACTCTACATACATCTTTCATTTACAAGCTCTTTTGATCATTCTTTGACTATTTTGAAGAGGCACTAAAACATTTGAATATCATAATTTGTCCGAAGACAAAACTCAATTTTCGTTCTTAGCAAAACGTCTAAGAAAAATATCATGGAGAGTTAATCAATCTTTTATACGTTCTCTTGCAAGGATACTCACATTTTGATTCAGATATATGTATTTTCATATATATATATATATATATATATATATATATATATATATATATGAAAGGGGAATAGTAAACCCAAACAATCGATTCAATTAATATTTCGTCTCTGTAAGCTGATAAATTTCTTCAGATTGACTTTATTAGTTTACACACATTGCTATATAAGTGATGAAATGGTGAAAGGGGAGAAGAGGGAAACCAAAAAAGAAAGTTCGATATATAGTTAATAGGGGCAAAGGCCAGAACCGGATGAAAGTGGTCGAGGATGCAGCGAAGATGAGGGAGAGTAAGGAGAAAGAGTGGTCCAGTATGGGAAAGCGGTAAGATATCAAAAGGTAAAGATGTCAGAATCATGCCAAAGGCTCTCTGAGTATCTGAGAGAAAGCATCGTTGGGGTGGCAATATGTCATTATTGTTTATATATATCAGTACACTTGTAGCGTAATTATTATGGTCTACGGAGAATTTGGGGATTGAAAAGAAAACTGGAGAAAGAGAAGAAAAAGAAATTTTAAAAAAGAGGTTAAAGTTTGGAAGGGTAAACTCTCAACGGGGGGCAGCCATTAACCGACCAATGACCACGGAACTAGATTTAAAAATAAAAACGCAAGTTCCATGTTGTAAGCGGAAGAGGATGTGACCTTCCCCCACACCAGAGACCACAAAGGAAGTAAAGAAAATTCGGTCTCTCTTTCGCCGATCTCGCGAAGGGACGGACGTGTTTGTTGCGGTTCCGTCGTGACATGTCTAGACTAGTAAGAAACAGCGTGTATGAACGTGATTTTCGATAGAACAGCTTGATCCTACTCCCTCTCTCTCTATCTATCTCTCTTTCTCTCTCTCCTTTTCTTTGAAAAAGAACCCACAAGCCTAGAAAGAAATAAACAACCCCTTTTTTTACTTTACGACTTTAGTATGTTGTTACTGAACTAAAGACGGCTACTACTACAAACGACTACTATTACAACCCGACTTGACCCCTATGCAACACACTGTTACGACGGACATCGGGAAGAAGGAATATAGAAGAGAGTGTAACTGAGTGGTACAGACAGTTTTTGAAAAGTCTGTTTGTAAGGAATGGGTAAATAATGTTTGATTTTGTGATTCTAAATATTATCCCTTGTCGTCTTTTTCCTGTTTTATGATTGTTGCCTTGACACTTGGCATTTGAAAAAGACGGGTGCTATTTGATGGTGTCAAACTTTGCAATGATAGCGAAGATTTTTAAAGCGGGTGGACTTAATCAAATGTTACATAATTAAAGGATCCCTAATACTTTTTTAAGGTATTGTAGAAATCATAATGGCGATTAGTACAGCTGATGGCCTTGAGAGTTAGTGACAACGCTTGATCTCACTCTGACCTTGCCTTGTGGGGATGAATCGTGAGAACCGGAACCCCCATAGAAGGCCCTCTTCCGGTTTAAGGAGTAAGCAACTCAGTTAGTCAGTTAGAAGTTAGAAGCCGAGCTAGCAAGGTGTAAGTCGCATTTCTATGCGCATCCTGTCATCTGCGCAGATTGTCTGGTTTGGGGATTTACAAATAAAGTAACATCAACGTAAATCGAAGTCTTGTGTTTATTACCTAAAAACTAACAATGACACAGGGCTTCTGATAACGATAAATCCCAACAGAAACCAGACCCGGAATCCTCAATAGAAGACCAGACCTTAGAAGATATACCAGATCAAGATGTTAGAAGATAGACGATCACAATAGCAAAGCCGGCCAGAAGAAAATACGACCAGAGTAAGAAGTAAGAAGGGTATAAAACGTTATGCTGATTTGGTATAGTGAAAACCCCAGTATGCAACACAAAGTGGCTTCGAGAAAATTAAAAGTGTGGTTGAATTTTAGTACGTGGCGTTTTTTTCTTTTTGTCTTCATCTTAATTGATTGATAGTGTTCGTAGATTATTTTGTTTGACCTACCAAATGTAATTTTGTTTGACCTACCAAATGTAATTTTTTTCCTAATCATCACAAGGAATAGACAAGATGCCTGTGTTGGAGGTGATTAAGTTAATTGCGCGTTTATGAATGCTGGTAAGATCTTTGATAGTCTGTGATGTGCTTTGAATGACTGGTATTCTTAATTCATTTAATTTAGAATATAAACCTTTGTTGTGTATACTGGTGGTTAGGAAGATGGGTCTGTGAGTAAAGGGAATGGTAGGGGTCTTATTCTTTAATTTGTTAGACGACTGTATTTTGAGGGCTTTATTCTAGCGTTTACTTTGAAATATTTAGGGAATTTTGAGGTTTTGAAATATTTCTCTATGCATTTATACTCTTCATCTATGTATTGTGGACTGCATAATCGAAGGGTACGTAAATTAAAAACAAGCGATTATAATATTAGTTACGATTTTGTTGTGGGGTTGGAGTCAATGTGTATGTAGTCATTTTTGTAAGTTGGTTTGCGGTATACTTGGAAGGTTAAATTATTCTAATTAGTAGAATGTCTAAGAAAGAACTGGAGTAGATTCTTCTCCAAAGTTAAGATTTACGGACGGTTCGACGTGGATTAGTTGCATAACTGATGGGTGTACTATCAAATATGCTCAGTTAGATTTGAAAAGAAATTATGTGAATTCAAATCTAGACGGTTTGAGATTTTGATGAACATTTACTAACATGAATTTGACCCCTCCTCTTCCGCTTTTGCAAAACAATTGTAAGTTCTTGCGAGCCACCGAATGATGAAGACGTAATGGCGGGTGGTTAGCTACACATGCGTGGTTAAATGACCGAGATTTAAATTGAATATAGTGTGAATTCACTAAATAAATGCCTTGAGTTGTTAATCAAAAACAAATTAACAACCAATACATCTCGACAATATCTTAAGAAGACAACCAGAAATACAGCTAGGAATACAGGATCGACCACTTGGCAGATAGATCGAGAGACGAACCAGCCATCGACTAAGAATTTCTCAGACCAAGCAGAAGAAATACAAAAGAAGCTATATGTCGACTACAGAAAAGGTAAGTAACAGATTAAGATTAAGTATGAGGGATACAACCACGAGTATTTCTCATACAATAGATACCATCTATGTCCAGACAGACATATCCAGAAGAATACATTTTCTGTTAAGACGGTTATACAACATGACATGGGCTATTTTTATTTCTTGGGGAGAACAATGAGTTTGTATGATAATATTATAGGCAATCTGTATTGAAAGGGGCCATATTCTAATAATTCTAAGACTAAACACACTAAAATTCTACTAGGTAGTTTGCCCATCGGTAGACCAAATTTTCGTTTCCATGTTTATTATAACATTCAACATATGCTATGATGCTTATATGTTCTAATGTGTCTACTAAGGCGTTGAGGGAGAGAGGTTATTTGAAGTTGTCCCTTCCCTCCCATCATCTTCACCGCATTGTCTGCCGCCTTCATCAGGTTTTGTCTTTTGTCATCTCCTTGACTAGTCTCTACCTCTCTCCCCCTTTTTCTGTTTTCTCCCCTTTCCCTGTTTATAATAATATTATATTATGTATAATGTTTTCCTCACTTTTATAACAATCTGTGTAAAATAATAAAGTCATTCTGCAGAAGTTTCCGTTCTGACAGAGAGGAAATATTATTTGAATCGTTTGTGTTTGTTATATGTTTCTTGTATAATCGTTATAGTAAATCAGATTTTCTTAGAGGATTTCATATATATATATATATATATATGTGTGTGTGTGTGTGTGTGTGTGTGTGTGTGTGTATATAAGGTTTGTCAAAAAGTATAGTGATTTTTGTACTTTTGACACACCTTGTATTCTGGAAGAAATAACGTTCCATTCATTTTTTATTTTTATCTTGGTAAATACAGCTTTAAACTTGGTACTTTTTTGACACGTTGTATTCTAAAAAAAATAATTAATGGAACGTTATTTTTTTTCAGAATACAAGGTGTGTCAAAAAGTACAAAAAATCTCGATATTTTTTACCACATATATATATACATAGCCGCCTAATTTAACCAGTTTCAATCAGAATACTCCCGAAGATTCTCGCACTGAATCCAGGGTCGATATATTTTGTTTTTATAGCATATGTAGTAAATACTTTTTATGTTTACTCCTCATTCAGACGTATTCGGTTACTTATATATATATATATATATATATATATATATATATATATATATATATATAATATATATATACCTGTTTACCTGGGAAGTATTTTTTATAAATGGTTTTAAAGGGTTCCTAATATATTTATCTCGTAATATACTTTGTGGTGAGTACGTGAATATCTCGCTGTGATATATCATGTTTCTTTTATTATGGTTACTCATACAAAATCAGATAATCGTAAGAGAGGATAATTGGTTTTAGTACGTCTATTATACAATCATTTCTTGCAGTTCTTTCTATACTGGAAATGGAACTGGGTTGTGCCATTGTAATTGTAGTATTGCATAAAGGCTTTGTTGAAGAATTTTTTTATGTCTTGCTTCCTTACGAGTTTTTTTTTTTACACCCACGTTAGTTTTCAAGTAAGTCTAAGTGACAGCAAGTCTCCTCAGGGTCTCTGGTACTCTTCTGAGTACTCTTCTAGCCAATCTTACCAATATTCTTGTTTGGATGGTCTCGACTTTTTCTCTGATTTCCAATTTATTCAGACTTTTTCCAAGGGGCCGATCTACAATTGATACAAGCTTCAAATTCATATTCTACAATTCTTTCCCAGTTCGTTGGCAAAGACCAAGTATTTGATTATATTTTTGTTTTCTTCTACTTTTATTTTTTGATCCGCCGAGACGGCAAAATCCACTAGAGGATAAGTGCTCTTCTTCTTGGTAATTAAAACTAGGCCTGATCTAAACACTACTTCTGACAGAGATTAGATGATCCGTCTGTATCTCCTAGCAAATTTTAGGGGCTAATTTTCCAGAACGAATTCAAAATAGCGTATAAACTATTTGGTTCTATGGTGAAAATTTAATTTCTTGCAGAATTCCCAGAGGATCACCTTTCACGCCCAGTCATGTTTAATCTTTTATCTATGAGCGCTATTTTGCTGAATTCATTCATTAGATTAGATTGATCGTTTCATCTCTGTATCCACACGCCCCACACTTGCTGTTTTTCTCGGTATAATTATTATTATTATTATTATTATTATTATTATTATTATTATTATTATTTCCCAACTTGTGAGTTTTTCACGCTAGCGTTAGTTGATAGTCTTTTTCTGGAGTCTGAGTGACAACAAGTGTCTTCAGGTCTCCAGGTTTCTTCTGAGTATTCTAGCCGATTTCAACTGTGTTGTTTGAATGGTCTCAATTCAACCTCTGATTACAAGTTCCTCTACTCTTTTTCTAAGTTTTAAGTCCTAATTGCACCAACTACAATTGGTATCACGTTCTACAGACTTTTTCAATTCTTTAGCAAAGACCAGGTATTTGTCTACCTTTTCGTTCTCTTTCAGCTTCACACTGTGATCAGTTGGAACTGCAAATTCTACCATTTGACAAGTTTTCTTTTTTTGTTAATCCCTACTAGGCACACCAACTATAATTGATACCTCTTTACCCTCATATTCCACTGATTATTTTCAATTCGCTAGCAAGTTCCAGGTATTTGTTTGTCTTTTCATTTTCATTCATTTTCACGCTGTGATTTGCTGGAACAGCAGAATCTACCACTTGAAAAGTTCTTTTTTCTTGTTAATCAATACTGGGACAGGTTTCCTGGCTGGGATAAGATGATCCACTTTTATCTCAAAATCCCAGACATTTTTATGCATTTCATTCTCAAGAAAAGATTTTGGTTTATGCATATACCATTATGCTATATGGTGTAAATTCAATTTATTGCACAATTTACAGTGGATAACCTTTCCAACCCAGATATGCCTCGCCTTGTATTATCGTTGTACTAGTTTGCTATATTCACTTAATACATCGTTGATCGTCTCATCTCTGTCCCTGCACACCCTACGCTTACGGCTCTGTTGAGTCTTATCAATTTTTGATTTAATATAATTTCTTCTTATGTCATTTTCTTTTGCTGCAATTATGAGAGATTCAGTTTCTCTTTTGACACTTCTTTTTAGCCTTGTCCATGTCTTCTTATGTGCAATCTCAGCACTTTGTCGAATGAAGTATCCATATAGGTGTTTTGCTTCCCATTTCTGTTTTCAAGTTTTGATGTATTTCTACTAATTGTGTTTTCTGGCTTCTGCAATTAGTCTTTCCTTACCTTTATTAGTGTATTCTTAAAGTGTTCGAATTGTCGCAACTATACAATATTCAATGCTGGTGTGACCCTTTTGCCTTCTCTTTTTGGCTCATATAATATGACTATCTCGTCTCTCGATATGTAATGCCTTGTGCATTGTCAGAGGTTTCCTTCTTCTTTGGTTCCTCTCTTGTACATGTTAGGAATGACCCAGAGTATCTTATTATGTGGATAGTCCAGGTATTTATTCCCCTGATCAGATTATTGCTACAGATCTTTGTTTCTAGGAGCTTTCTTCTGAGGTATTCCTTTTCTACTTTTCCTTTCCTTTCTGTTTGTTTGATGGTGTCCGCTTCCGATATTTCCTGATATTTATAATTCTCCTTTTCCCCAAATGTTCAAATTTATTCTCGATTCAGTAGTTCTATTCCTTTCACTGTTTATTTTGTTTCCTTTCTTTATATCGGACATGGCACGCTTGGCGATGACAAATTCTGTTTCTATATTTTAGCTGTATATTCTTATGGGTTTCCAGTTCTTTTTCATTTTTGGCAAAAATCTTGATGTCATCAAGGTATATTAGATGATTTATTTTTTCTATGATTTTGTATATTTGTATACCATTGTGCATTTCTTAAATATGTGGTTGAGTGACATCATTGCTATGAACAATGGTAATTGTGATAGGGAAGATGTCATTTTGAATTGTCACCTTTGTTAAAGTCTGTCCTCCTGCTGTCAATTCTACTTTCCAATTTTCCATGATTTTATTGATGAATTTATTATTTTGTCTGATATTTTTTATATCTTGAAATACACGATTATCCAAGTTTGTAGGACCATATCGTAAGCGCTTCTGTAGTCAATCCATGCCATGGCTAAATTTGTCGCCTTGTTTTTACTTCTTTAAGGATGTTCTGATCTATATATAGTAGGGTATTTTTTCCTCTTGTTCCCTTGCGACATCCTTTTAGTTCGTCCGGAATAGTCCGTGGAAACCAATATCCATGAATCCGATCGTGACCCGGTGTTTTCCAGTTTGATAATTTTTAAGTGTTGCTCTTAGCGAGTCCATGTGTATGTTTGCCTCGGGTCCCTCTTCGAGTTCTTGCAGTTCCTTTTTTATCTTATGTCTCTATTCATCCTTTCTATTATGTGTTTTCTTTTTCCAAGTTTGCTCCAGAAGTCTTCTATTTCTTTCGCATTATTATTATTATTATTATTATTATTATTATTATTATTATTATTATTATTATTATTAATTACTAGCATAAAAAAACCGCCCTTCGGGCGGTGTAAAAATAATATTTTGAAAAATATAGCCTGAGCCGAGTGGGATTTAAAATTCAATGTCAGAGGGGTAGTATCCAAGTAAAATTAATAAATGAATTGAAGTAATAAAAAACAACAAGCCAAAATATGCCAAAAACTTTAAACGGATATTCAACATTTAATGATTTTAGTAATTAAAATCATCAAATTCATTAAAGGAGTAAAAAATAAAAAATTTGAAATGGAAATTAGGAAAGTTAACTTTCTACACCAAATTTATCCTGAAATAATATTCAATAATAAAATTGAATTTGGTTTATAATGATTAAACAATCAACTATACAAAATGATTTTTTATTGTTTTGATTATTTCTAAAATCTTTGAAATAAAACAATAAATTTTATTTTACATTTAACAAACATTTAGCTTTAGTGTAAATAAATATTATATAAAATAAAATAGAGTAATGATACTTAAATCAATATTTAAATGCTAAATAATACCTAATATTAATTTTTTTTAATCGGAGGAAATAAAAATATCTAATTCATAGATTTATTTTCAACTAAATTTTGTTTGGTACACTTATGTAAAAATATGAATTTTGTAAAAAAAATGTTCAATAAATAAAATCTTTTGATAATAGATTCAGTATCAATTTGTCTGTAACTAAAACTGTCACTGCTTACATCAAAACACTGTCATTGATACAAATATTATTTGATTAATAATCAATAGATGCATGCAACATTTTGATTTGAGGGGGGACAGAAGTAAGTTTCCATTTCAAATGGTTTCATTTTTCTTTACTCCTTTAATAAATTTGATGATTTTACCGATAATACAAACCCTCTTATATGGAAATTTTAACTCAGACAATATCTTTCAAAAATTAATTTTTATAACCGCCCAGATGGCATTTTTTGCTAGTTTATGTAAAAATGTTTGTACAATAAATTAATGAATATAATATATGTTGTTACACTCTTAATTCATTTTCTTAGAGATTTAATAAATTTTATATCCATTAAAGTAAGCATTAAATTGAATAATTGGCAGACCTGAGCATCTGGAAACCCCCCATCTAAAATTTTTGTTTTTAATTTTTTTTTCTTTCTTTTAATGGATTATTATCAATTGCACACCAATCTATCAGATTGTAAAAGAAAAAAAAATTCAAAAAAGTTATTTATTTTTCGCGGTGCTCAGTTCCCCGTATAAGTTTATCGTAAATCGACCCCCCATATCAGAATCGCTACAAAATTTATTCATTTATTTATTTTATTGTTTTCCTTCAATGGATTATTATCGATTACACACCAATCTATCAGGTTTTTAAAAAAAAATTCTTAAATGTTCTTTATTTTTTGAGTTTTCAGGGGTGCTCATGCCGACATATAAGTTTATAGTAAATCGCTGCCCCATATCAGAACCGCTCGAAAGGAAACTGGCGCAAACGTGTCAAAGTTAGG
The DNA here is from genome assembly GCA_023376005.1 of Doryteuthis pealeii. Taxonomy (NCBI): domain Eukaryota; kingdom Metazoa; phylum Mollusca; class Cephalopoda; order Myopsida; family Loliginidae; genus Doryteuthis; species Doryteuthis pealeii. The sequence goes on from CM042139.1 coordinate 125,303,354, forward strand.
GTGGCCCAGAAAAAACAGAACCCAAATTATTTATTTATTTTCCCATTAAACTAACCTTAAACCCCAACACCAACCCTAACCTCAAATCCTAACCCTACCCCCCTAGTTACAATTAACAGTTTTATTACAAAATTTGTGGGTTCTGTTTTTTCAGTGTCATCTTAATTTTGACACCTTTGTGCAAATTCAGCCCAACTGTTCAGGTAGAGCGGTTCCGATATAGGGGGAGCGATTTACTATAAACTTATACGGGGAAATGAGCACCCCTGAAAACTAAAAATATAAAGAACTAAAAAGTTCTTTATTTTTGAATCAGGGGCTCTCTTTTTTTTTTACAATCTGATAGATTGGTGTGTAATCGATAACAATCCATTGAAGAAAAAAACATTTTTTTTAGCGGTTCCGATATGGGGGATTGATTTACAATAAACTTATACGGGGAACTGAGCACCCCTGAAAATTCGAAAAATAAATAACTTTTTTGATTTTTTTTTTACAATCTGATAGATTGGTGTGTAATCGATAATAATCCATTGAAGAAAAAGAAAAAAAGATTTTAAAAATTTTAGATGGGGATTTCAGATGCTCAGGTCCGACGAATTATTTTATTTATTTAATTTTTAAAAACAAAACAAAATTTATATAAACTCGAAGTAAAATGCTATTTTCAATCATCTAATATAGAATAGTATTCCTCTTATTGATGAATGTGTATTGTTTAAACATTGTTTAAACATTGAACAAAATACTATTAATTTCTCGCTACAATTAATTTAAATAAATGATGAAAAATAACATTAGTAATATGAAATAACCGTAAACAAATTTTTAATTAAAAATAAAAGTAAACATCTTTTTTTAATTCCTATTAGGAATAAAATAATTTGAAATAAAAAAAATACTTGTTATATTTGTGAAGGTGCCGCGAAAATTAAAAATATATTTTATCTATAAATTTTTTCATGGTGTTTGTATCATTTGTTATTGTATTTACGTGGCCTCGATTTAGGTAGGGGACATTTTTTTTATCACCACTTTTGTTTATACAAACCGAACTTCGGTTAAACATTGTTGAATAATGAATTTTAAAAGTATTGCGTCAATTATGATAAAAAATAAAGATTAATTTTTAGTTTAAGAAAGAAGCGCTAAGTGTTAAAAAAACAAACACGTAAAATCATTTTTTTGTTTTCATTTTTTTTTTTGTCGTCTGATTCAGACCTACTTGTATTTTTTTTTTTTAAATCAACAAACTATTTTCTGTAAATGGTTGACAAGGTCCAAGGGTATATTTATGACAAATTAAAATTAAAAGATATTTCTTAATTTCTAAATAAATCACGGTCATCATATTTAGCGGAAAAGCATCGCTCAGAACTGGTTGTTATTTTGATTTTAATATTACTAATATGGAATAACCGTAAACAAATTTTGAATTAAAAATAAATGTAAACATCTTTTTTAAATTCCTAATAGGAATAATAAAATTTGAAATAAAAAATACTTGTTATATTTGTGAAGGTGCCGCGAAAATTAAAAATAAATTTTCTCTATAAATTTTTTTATAAAAATAAATTTTCTCTATAAATTTTTTTATCTATAAATTTTTTCATTAAAAATTAACTCTATTAAAACTTTAAAAATATATTTTTTTTTACCGCAACGAAAACGGAAGTAGTCACGGACCATAACTAATGATTTAACGTAAGGCTGTATCTTTATTTTTAAATTAATTTCTCGCAAAACTTTATACATGAAATAATTATAAATACAAATAAAAATTAAAATATCAATTAGAAACTGTTTAGAACTAAACATGCATTTATTAAAAGATTCGTTAAAAATTGGCTATGCAAATATTACAGACCAGATATTAAAAACGCATCTCAATACCTGTATATAAAGCAATTTGTTCCTTTAATATTATGTATGACACAAATTATAAATTGATTATAAATTTGGTTCTCATTGATAAACGCTAGAGTTTAGTTTGGAATATGTGAGGTCAGCCGTGATGGAGTTTCGGCTTCAGACAAAAATGCAGTCTATCTCCATTATATATAGAATTATTATTATTATTATTATTATTATTACTATTATTATTAAACGAATTTTTCATGATGAGGTATAAAACACTTCATACCGACCGTTACATACCAGAAACCCCCAAAACAGTTTATACAGTAACAGAAAAAGAAAGGACCATTGTTTGATTCCACTTTTATGAATTTAATCTAATCATCACATCCAAGTTTATACATGGTGATTGAACTTTAGAAGATAAAAGGTAAAATCTCTAACATATTCGTTTTAATATGATGTGGGAAATGATTTCGTTGATATCTGATGTGGGAAATGATTTTAGCAATTCAATTTTAATAATTTTCTCCAGAACTCTAGAAATATCTTATTTTATTTTATTGATTAGGCCTAAAGCAATTGCAGCAGCCACTTTATTGGAATTAATCTACCAGAATTTAAATGGCGTATACAATTTGCTTTATTCAAAATTTAATATTTAGAAAGATCTCATTCCTGAAACATTTACTTTTAATATTAAATCAGTAATTATATTAAAGGTAAATTCGATTCTTAAAATATATTTTAATTGATCTGTTCGACGAAAAATGATAGATAACCTGTCTTCCATGATCAATTTGCCTTCTTGTTTGGCAAGGTCTACGTTCTGAATTATAGATAAAATGTGTTCACATATATTATTTATCAAAAAATAAACAAAATATTATTTAATTTTTGTTCATTTTCCTCAGTTAAATCTTCCTTAGGAATTTTAAACAATTTTGAGAAATTTGATAAGAAGATATAAGGAGAAAGTTACGTCTGACATTTTGTGTACAATTTTGTTTTTTCGGACCGTTGTCTCATCTCTATTGTGATATGTAAAAAAAACACAAATTTCGGCCGCTGTATCCTCCGGCATTCTTCAAGTTTTTCTATCTATCATATTACAATAAACTGAGGACAGCAGTCCGAAAAATCAAAATTGTACATATCAAGTATCATCTACAACATTCAGACAAATAATGACGAAAAAATGATTATGATTCGCTCTTATGATCCCAGTCTGCCCTATTATTTAGCTGTTTGCATTTCATATAGCCCTTCCAAGGCAAGGACTATGTGAAATGCAAACGGCCTCTTCCAGGATTTAAACTTTGGCCACTGTGTTTATTTCCTACGGCGATAACTATTGTGGACCTATTTAACTCATAGCTGTGGAGATAAGGGGCTTCATAAATATAATTTTTCCGAAAGTAAACGTAATTACGCGATTGGAGTTCGAACAGGCTTACTGAGATGTTTTAATCCAGCATGTTAGCCCCTATGTCACGTGAACTCCCCCAGTAAATCTTTGTGAGTAATCATACATAGCTATTATAACTCCTTTTAGATTGAAAAAAAAAACGACAACATATTTCTTGGAAACGCTGAATAAATTCTGGAAAATTAGAGCGGAATATTTTATCCATGAATTACTATTAGAAACAAATATTTTTCCTAGATTATTCACTTTCTGTGTTTTTCGCTAAAATTGTCTTGATATTGCTCAAGAAAATGTGTCATATCTTTGACAAAGATTCCTCGTCGAATTCATCCAAGATTTAATCTAGTATTTTAATTAAATAACGGTGCTTCGGAATCGATCACTTTAGTTATCTGATAGTGGTGATTGGCTGCATTTAAGATTTAAAAAGAAACCAGAATCAATCAATACGCTGAAAAAAAAAACAGCACTAAATAGAGATGTGTGAGGACATCGCTTGATGTCAGTTGCTAAACTTGCAGAGGTGACTACTCTGTCTTAGTAGCCGATGAAAACACATTTAAATTGAAAAAAAATCCGAGTTCATTTTACTGATTAAAAGGAAGCTGAATATAATAAAGGATTTTAAAAGCCGTCAACGAATTCAATCGATTTTGTTTCATCAATCATTTTAAACTTTAGCATCAGATAACACTCGTAGTTTTCTGTTGTTGTTTGAGAAAAAGGCAATGATATTTCTTTCTTTTCAATCATAGGACGTTTTTAACAAAGGAAAATGTTAAGAATACTTTGCCAAGTATCACTAGAAGTGTCACACTGGCAGTAAATGAAAAAAAAAAAAAAAAAAAAAAAAAAAACAAAAAAAAAAAAAACATAGATTTTGGTTCATGATGTTGGAAGCAAAATTCTAAAGATGTGAATCGAGTTAAAATAATCCATTAAAAATCCAATATTATCATATTTTCTAATCGAAAACAAGATGTGAAAAACAACATTATATAAACAGAAAACTAAAGACAATTTCTATATATATATATATATAGTGTGTGTGTGTGTGTGTGTGTGTGTGTGTGTGTGTGTGTGTGTGTATATATATATATATATGTGTGTGTGTGTGTGTGTGTGTGTGTGTGTATATCTTATTGCAGGAGTCGTTGGTTTACAGTTAAATAAATAAAAAACCTAAAAGCAGCGGTTCGTAAGTGTTATTGTATGCTTCGGCATTTGAATATATATATATATATATATATATATATATATATATATATATATATATATATATATATATAGGCGTGTCAAAAAAGTATAGATAAAAAATATAGGTATATAGGTATGAATATATATATATATATATATATATATATATATATATATATATGTGTGTGTGTGTGTGTGTGTTTATTATAATATATGTTACCTTCGTAGGTAATGGACACGGCAAAACGTGTTCAAGTCCAGGACGAGTCTGTTTGCATTTCACACAGCGCTAATACATTATTATTCCACAATCTAGGAGAAAAATAGTAGCTTTCTAACCTTGGTTATGCAACCAGTCTACGAGAACGTAAACACTGAATTACAATCTGTTCAACTCCGCCTAGGAAATTGATCCTGTGCCACATCCTACTCATGCGGAGGGGTTGGTATCTATCTATCTCTATCTCTATCTATTTATCAATCTATCTACCCCTCTACTCCTCGCCCCCGTCTCTCTCTCTCTCTCTCTCTCTCTCTCTCTCTCTCTATATATATATATATATATATATATATATATATATATATATATATATATATATATGACTGAATATCGACCATATTAGAGGAAATGTATATTCAATGATTGTAAAGCATTTAATCGTAAAATGTAAGTATACATTTGCAATGAATACAATTATATAATCCGCAAGGTTAAAGAGGAGGGTTCCCTCAGAGTAATAACTAACGTGGCTGCGACATCATAGTAAGGGGGTTAGAAGTCCAGTCGCAAAATTACGTTCACTTACGTACTAATAGACTGGAGAAAGGCATGAAACCTCTTATTACTCAGCTATGGGTTAAATATTACAACTACTGTTCTTTTCCAATGATGGCTTTGGCATGAAATAACACATAAGTCGATATACTATTAAACACAGAAACTAAAATCGAAACTTAAGCCTAAAATAACCCTAAGCTAATTGACATGCCGTTAAAATCACCCTGTCGTGTTATTATGTCAGTTATTGTAAGACTAACAACAACAAAAAATTAATTATTATTTACTTCAATTCTAACGGTTTATTATACAACAGCACAATAACTAAAAATATAAAATGTATCTCTATATATAGAGTGAAGTCTGAGATACCTTCCAGTCTGATGATGTGGGATATTAAAGATATCTGATATCTTCTGTTTGAGTCAATCCTCTCAGAGATAATTGCTTCTCGACTGGTCTCTTTAATCTCGGCACCAAAACTTCTGGACGCTAGACGTGATTGCTATGTCAAATCACAGAAACGATCTCCCCGACTTAACTCCACACAGAAATAAACGTATCCCCAGTAAACTACGTTAAAATCTCGGTATAGAGTTAACCAACAACCCAATCAATTACAAGTTAGTGATAACCGAGTGGTGTCAAGATTATCTTATTGAAATTTTGGTATAACTGATATGGGTACGAAAATCTAATTTGAATTAATCACATCGACTTAAAAGCATAAACAGTGACCTGTTCTTTAAGCATGAGCAGACTATTTTAATGTCGTCTCGTTTATAAAATAGAACTGAACAACTGAAATCCTGTTATTTAGTAGACTAACCACATTTTTTTGATTTGCTTCAAGTGAAGTATACTGAGAAGATGTATACAGTGGTCCTGAATGCTGAAACAGTTCATATCTAGCCGCATTCTGCTGAGTTCAGTTGACTAGCAATGACACTTCAGCGCATTTCTAAAGCGTGACTGTCATTTGAGAAGTTAAAATTAGGTTAAGAAATCCAAGATAGATTTGAACTGTAGATTAGTTAACCACTGAAGAGATTCACCAATTATTCATTTATATTCCCGGAAACTCTCAGCAACATATAAGCGGTAATGTAATTCATAAGATGCCTTGAAGATTAATAAAGAAATGGCTGCACAGAAAGTTTCTTCGTATTTGTTATAATCCCACAGAAGACGAAATAACAGAAAAAACCGTGTAATTATTAGTATAGATATTCTTGAAACCATATCATTGTGTGCAAGTTATTTTTATTAGATATAAATACTTGATATCAAATAACTGTGTGCTAAAATCTCCCTAGAAATGATTATTTTAAAAAATGAAAGACGACAGAACAGCAGTGAAGAAATGGAACAGTGTTTAACAGAGAAACGGAGAGGCAAGATGACGATCCAACAATCTTCAGAAACCTCTGATATTATCATAGCTTATTTCTATTTCTTTTGACATAGAATAGAATCATCGTTAATGCTACGTTTTCGATGTTTTATGACTATTTATGAATCTTATCCGTCAGAGTTATTTGATATATGCTGGGAAGGCTTTCATGAAAAATTAAATATAATTTTCATCGACATGAGCAAATACACGTGATTGCGGCTCATAAATAAATTGTCAGAAACCATTGGAAAAAGAAAAAAAGAATGAGTTATAATATTGCAATAGAAATTTCAGGATCCTTTTATTAACGCGAACAAAAGAAATATATTGAGTCATCAGGCCAAGTTAATTAAATAGGGAAAAAACTAAACACATTCTCAGGAAAATCACATTTTTAGAATAGGTCAATGGAATGCATATTCAAACAAACAATTCGGGAGAGCAAATTGGATAGGTTGAATAAATAACGATTCATCACGTAATTTCTTCACATTATTATGAAATACAATTATTAACTACTAGTTGAAAAGCCACCCTGTTAGGTGGCAATCATGCTAGCTCCTGTGGGGGACAGATGATCGGGCCTTTGGTTAAATAATGACACGCCATTCTTCGAGTATATATTCTTTTTTTATTAGACTATAATAATTCAAATAATTGACAGTTTTCATCAATACATTGATGTAATCTATCTAGTTGGAACCCATTGAAAATGTGTATGATAGAAACTCTGTTTAGTTTTCCCATTCAGTTTCAGTATAAATAACTTTCTAATTTCAGGAATGTGGATCCGGATGGTTTTAATTTCCTAATGGAGTCTGTCTTATTCCAAAGGTATAGGTATGATAGGTTGGGGTACTGCCTCTATGAGCAAAGTTGATATGACACACTGATATACTTACATAGTGACATTAATATTCATTATTACAGAATTTCTTTAAAATTATATTATTCTAATCGTTGCCAGTTGTTTACACTGGATTATGCTGGTCCTTTTTAACTCATTTCTGAGTGAAAGCAAATCTCGACAGGTTTGCAGGACTCTTCAAAGTATTCTGGCTAAGATCAACAGTGCTGTGGTCTAGATTGTATCGATTGTTCCTCTGTTCTCTAGTTCTGTTTTTTAGTACTGTTCCAAGGGCTCATCTGCAATTGGTTTAACTGTCACCTTTATGTTCTACATCCTGTAGAGTTATCTAGCAAGATCCGGATATAAGTCGCTCTTTTTTCTTTCTTTTTTTCACACAATCGTCTGCTGGAACGGCAACACCCACCATATGTTAAGTCGATTTATTTTTGTTACCAAGGGCTGCTGTTCTGGAAGACATTGGCTGATTTTATGCATTTTATTTTCTAGGACTGGTTCTGTTTTTTTCATATACAATTTGTCATTATAGTCAAATTTACTGAGGCGCATGGTGTAATGCTTATCATCGTAGGAAATGGACTCGTCCACCGGAGTTTAAGTTCCGGACAAAGCTGTTGGATTTCACATAGCATGTTGTAGCAAGCCACTTTGTATTGGGCATAGCGCTAATACCCTTAAGTCATGTATATATCCAGTTAGTTTCTCTCTAGCTGGTCAAACTGGGATCTTTAACTTAGGTTAGGCAATGGGTCTAGGAGAAGGAAAACCTATTAAACACTGTTTAAGGATTGAGCTTGTGTCAAATACTTCTTGGGTGCAGGGATTGGTAAATAGATATATGACAAAATAATTTATTTTTTGTTAATCAACACTAGGTTTGATATTCTGGTAGGAATTTACTGCTTTGTTTGTATTTCAAAATTCCAGAAAATGACGTACGTCTTATTTTCTTGGTTAGATTCTTGTTTATGTCATTATGGTCAAATTCCATTCTCTTGCACAATTTCCAATGAATAAACATTCCCACCCAGTCGTGCCTAGTTATGTATTCATTTTTATGTCAATTTCATTATTTGTTGCTGTTATTTTTGTTATTATTGTTGATGCGCTTGCCGCTGTTATAATAAAAATAAATGATGGTCTACTTTATGAATTGAGAAAAGGAATATTTCGTCTTGAAGTATTTTTTAAACCGTTAAAGAGCACACTTTGCGCAGATTATACAATTATTTTGATGAGACAATATTAAAGAGTAGATCGTTGCAGCTGATACTAATTACTTCTAATTCTCCAACTCATATGTAGAGAAAGATACAGAGAGAGATTAAGTTAGAGCTACCTGTGTGTACGAACATAGTATATATGTTTGTGTGTCTTTTTGTATGTGTGTGTGTAAATATATATATGTTTTTTTTCTAATTATTATTTCCTAAATATTACACTTTCTTAATTATTTTTCCATATGTACCAGAGGCAATATATTTATTCAATTGTTCTGTTATTCCTCATTTTTTCGCTTTGGGCAGATTATTACAAAACCTACTTCCAAAATAATTCCCGAATGACTTACATTTTATGTTCTAAGTTATTCTTAATCTTGCCAATCATATTAAAGAGGTGACAAAACATAAGCTGTCTTTGATTATACTGCCTCTAATGGTGAGGTTCTAATTTTCGAGCTCTGCGGAGTATGGAGTACCATTACTCATACGTTAACTCTGAATGCAAAACAATTGAATATCCATCAAGAATGAATAAAACAAAGATTCTTCTTTTTTTGTTAGAAAATAACAAAACAAGGGTTAACATGCCGAAAAATCTAACCAACCAACCAACATTTTGGTATGATGATTCTTAGCGTTATACCCCAAATGACATACCTATTGCTGAGATATAAGTTATAAGGAATAAAACAATGCATTGTTTAATCAGTAAGTATCTAAATAATACGGTTTTGAATACCTATATTCTTTATTAAGGTGGGAGTATACAGATCGATATAAAAGCTGTAATAACTAGCAATATCAAATGCTGTGCAGTATAAGGTTAGTAAAGTACAACTCTTCATGTCATTAGAGCATTATAACTTTATTCCAATGGCGAATATATCACTACATTACACTTTTTGTGTGACGGTAACAGATCCAGATGCTAGTGGATTTTGTCATTCCAGCCGCTCACCAATGGAAAATAAAAGATGAAAAAATAAATGATACTTGGATCTTGCTAGAGAATAAGAAAAGATATGGAACAAGTTGATGAGGGTGATGAACAAATGTGATAGTCTCGAAATATACCGGGGGAGGCTGGAAATGAGCAGAACAATCAAGACGTTGAAGACGCCAGCATTTTAAGATATGATATAATGATTAGAAGAGTCCTAGTGACCTAATGGAAATTTCTGGCGTCCAAGCTTCAATGCAAAATCACCTGTGCGAGCAGATGTGAAAACGCTCATAGAGCGAACATACTACTACTACTACTACTACTACTACTACTACTACTAATAATAATAATAATAATAATAATAATAATAATTATGGAGAAACCTAGCGCAAAGAGAGTACAAGAGTGGGCATAACAGGATGGGAAATGTGATCCACTCGGAACTGTGCAAGAAAATAAATGTTGACCATATTAATAAATGTATAGATATAACATAGAATCTGCACTAGAAAATGAGACGCATTTTTCTGAGATTTTGAAAAGCAAATGTATTACTTAATCCCGACCAGATGACCTAGTCTTAATTAACAAGAACAAAAAAGTATGTTTCGTGTAGTGTGTTTTGCCTTTACGGTGGACCCTAGAATGAAAATGAAAGCGAACGAAAAGATTAAAAACTGCTTAGATCATATCGAAGAATTAAACAAAATTGAACATATAGATTACATGTAGTTGGTGCTCTTAGGAATATTCCCCAAAGTGTTGAAAAAAACTCGGGATGAATTGAAAATCAGAGGAAGAATCGAGACCATCCAGATCATGGCATTGTTAAAATCGGATAGAATTCTCAGAAGAGTCTTGGAGACCTGGGGAGAGTTGCTCACACCCAGCCTCCAGTGAATGACCAGCAGCTAAGTTGTATAAAATTCTCAGAGTGAAATACTACTACGAGTATTATTATTATTATTATTATTATTATTATTATTATTATTATTATTATTATTATTTCACTCCAATCGAGTTTTTTCACACCTGTAGAAGCCGGTGGTTCACTGGAGTCTGAGTGACAGCAAGTCTCCTCAGGTCTCCAGGAATATCCTGAGTATTCCAGCCGATCTCAATAATACTGTAGTCTGTATGGTCTCGATCCTTCCTCTGATTTCCAATTCACCCGGATTCTTTTCCAACCCCCTGGGGATTATTCCAAGGGCCCCAATTACAATTGGTACGACCTTCAACCTCATGTTCCACAGTTTTCTCAGTTCTCTGCCAAGGTCCAAGTATTTGTCGATCTTTTCGCTCTCTTTCATTTTCACTCTGTGATCGACCGGGACACTAAAATCCACGAGATGACAAGTCTTCTTCTTCTTGACAATCAAAACTAGGTCTGGTCTCCTAGCCGGGATTAGATGATCCGTCTGTACCTCGAAGTCCCAGAGAATTTTGTGTGTCTAATTCTCCAGGACAGATTCAGGTTTATACATACATTCAGGTTTAATTATACCATTTAGTTGAATGAATGGTGAAAATTGAATTTCTCGCACAGTTCCCAGTGAATCACCATTCCCACCCAGTCGTGCCCAGTTTTGTACTCTCTTTGTACGAGTTTATTGCATTCGCTTATTATGTGATTGACAGTTTCGTCTCTTTCCCCACACATTCCACATTTGCAATTCTGTTGTGTCTTATTATTATTATTATTATTATTATTATTATTATTATTATTATTATTATTATTATTATTATTATCAATAATAATAATAATTATTATTATTATCAATAATAATAATAATTATTATTATTATCAATAATAATAATACTAATAATAATAGGGTCATTCTTAAAATGGACAAAAGAAGAACTCAGACAGATTGACCAAAGGACGAGAAAATTAATGACCATGCACAAGGCCCTACACCCTTAAGATGATAGAGATAGACTATATGTATCAAGAAAGGAAGGAGGAAGCGGTCTTGCCAACATAGAAGACTGCGTAGAGGCACAATCCAACAACTCGAAGACTACACAAAAAAGAGCAAAGACCGATTACTTATGGCGGCCAACAATAGTAGATGTGACATATGGACAAACAGAAAAACAACAAAAACTAAAAAACAAAAATGGAGAGAAAAACAATTATACGGACATTTCAAACGACAAATTGGAGAGGTTGCACATGAAAAAAAAATGGATATGTTTAAGAAAAGGAAACCTTAAAAGAGAAATTGAATCACTAATAATTGCTGTACAGAATAATGCCATAAGGACAAACTATATCAAAGCGAAAATTGATAAGGCCCAACAAAATAGTAAATGTAGACTATGCGGTGATAGAGATAAGACTGTAAACCATGTACTATGCGAATGTAGCAAACTAGCACAACGGGAGTACAAAACTAGGCACGACTGGATTGGGAAGGTGATTCACTGTGAATTATGCAAAAAATTAAATGTTGACCATACAACAAAATGGTATATGCATAAACCAGAATCTGTTCTTGAGAACGAAACGCATAAAATTTTCTGGGACATTGAGATAAAAACGGATTACCTTATCCCAGTAAGAAGATCAGACCTAGCGTTGATTAACAAAAAAAAAAGAACTTGTCAACTGGTGGAATTTGCAGTTCCAGCAGATCACAAGGTGAAGCTGAAGGAAAATGAAAAAATGGACAAATATCTGGACCTTGCCAGAGAACTGAAAAGTTATGCAATATGAAAGTCAAAGTGATACCAATTGTAGTTGGTGCACTTGGAACGGTCCAAAAAGGATTGGAAAATCTGGAAATCAGAGGAAAGATTGAGACTATCCAGAATACTGCCCTGCTGCAATCTGCCAGAATACTCAGAAGAGTCCTGGAGACCCGAGGAGACTTGCTGTCACTCAGACTCCAGTGAAAGACCATCAGCTAACGCTGATGGGAAAAACTCAAAAGGAGTGAACATAAAAATTATTATTATTATTATTATTATTATTATTATTATTATTATTATTATTATAGTTTATTCGAGCGCTTGAATTGTCGCACCTATACAATCTTCAATAATGGAGAGACTCCTTCATCCATTTTTTCTTGACACATACAATCTGTCTGTATCGTCTCTCGGGTGTATTGTCTTGTGCATTTTCAAAAATTTCACTGCCCTTTGGTCCATCTATCAGAGTTACTCCTTTGTTCATTTTAAGAATGATCCCGAGTAGTTTACAAGTAGGTTGCCCAGGTGTTATTCCTATGATGAGATTTCAGCCACAAAGCTTGCTTTCAAGAAGTTTTCTTGTCCTTCTGAGATACCATTTCCTCACGTTTTCTTTCATCTCTGTTTGTTTGATGGTGTCCGCTTATTATTACTATTATTATTATTATTATTATTATTATTATTATTATTATTATTATTATTATTATTGATGTTTCATTTAGAGGTAACGATGGAAAACATAAGTGAGCATTGCGATAAGTTCAAAGTTTATTGTAGCTTGAGTGTTATTGTAATGCGAATGGTATTAACCGGTTTGGCAGTTGTGGTAATTTTAATCATGATCAAATCGCGTTACTTGCAGAGAGAGAAATAAATGAAAATCAACAAAAAACAAAGACTGCAAAAATAACAGCCAGCGTTTGGTTGATTACAATATCTGAAATTAGAATCCGCCTCATTTGCTCTAACCGAGTTAATCTGACACCTTACTAAGAGCCACACAGTACATTAGAGTTCCGAATCGATTTTCTGCCTTTTCGGAAAAGAAGAACAATACAATGTGTTAAGTAAGCTAAATATTTTGACTTTTATTTCCTAATTCACACATAGACACCTCTTCCCTTTTCTCTCTCTCACTCTCTCATTCTCTCTATCTCTCTCTTTCTCTCTCCCTGTCTCTCTCTTTCTCTCGCTTCATATGTTTCTCTCTTCCTCCCTCCTCTCTCTGTCTATCTTTGTCTGTCTGTCTGTCTGTATATATGTCTGTCTCTCTCTCTTATATCGCACAAAAATTAAGACACAAACCTGAATAGTTTTTTATGGTTCTATTGAAAGCGGCTCTTCTTTTTGGATGAGGCATAGAACTTGTTGAAAGGCTCTCATATATATATATATATATATATATATATATATATATATATATATATATATATACCAGTTTTGTATAGCGGTCGTTTCTAGCTTTCGACTGACACTACTGCCAAGTGTGAAGTTCACGCAGTTTTTCGTTTTTCTAATGCAAAAAGCAATATACTGATTGAAATTCATTGCCAATTAATTGACGTTTATGGCGAGTCGGGCATGGATGTCAAAAACGTCTGAAAACGGTGGAGGGAGTTTGCACCGTCGACGAGGTTCAACGACATGACAGCGTGATGGTATGAAACGGGCATACAAATACATGTATACGAAGGTCGTTCAAAAGGTTATAACAATCACCCTAATACTTTATAACTGCTTTTATACCTTATTAGACGTGTCGAACATCTCTCACACAATTAGTGGGTTTACTTGCATAGAAATTAAGACAGAAATCTGAATTAGTATTTATCTTTTATATGAAGTCTCTTCTTTGTAGGCGAAGCTTAGAAATTTTTCAACGCCCCTCACGTGTATCTCTCTCTCTCTCTCTCTCTCTCTTCATATATATATATATATATATATATATATATATATATATATATATATATATATATATATATAAAGGAGATATTTTGGTATGTACGTGTCGACGTATAACGCTAAAACGGGAGGTCACTCAGATTCAAAATCTTGTATACGCATTGATATCGCTCTAACTAAGAAGCACTCCGCATTTAGGTATTGATTTTTACTGATTAAGGCATATAATTAATTAATCAAACAAAAATCAAACAATTTTTAGAAAGAAATCGTATAGCTGCTGCTGATATTCCAGCTACAATCAGCACGCATGCAAGCTGCCTCTATTCTGCGTTGTTGAATGCGTTTGCAGAAGCTTGCGTGCTGATTTTTTCAGCTACCCGAAGAAAAAGAAGAAAGAAAGAAATATTTATTTTATAATCTTTCTATGCATTTTAAAATATTTTTAAATATTTGGAGAGCCGATTATATGAAGTAAAATCATACTTCGTATGTTTTTGAGACTAACTTTTAAAGTAAAATCAAATCTTTGTCCACAAGTTTACGGTTACATTTTTTAAAAATAAGATTTTAAATGTCAATAAAAATCAGTCACCAGTATAGGGTTGTATAAATGTAAATAAAATAGAAATGAAAACGTTTTTATCAATATTTTTAAGGATACTTTCATATTTCTTAGAATAAAATATATCCATTTAATCGTTGTTATTTTTGTTGCTCAAATAAATAAATAAATTACAATGTTACATTTTATTTCTAACTCAAACAAGCAATTAAAAACAGGGTAGGTATTTAACACAATGAAACGTGAATAAAGGTTAATTTTATCTTCAAAATTACGAAATTCACACAAACACTTATTTCCTTATTATGTTTACTTATTTTAAATAAGTAAATAGTGTTTGTGTGAATATCGTAAGTTATTTACGAAATTCTTTTTTGTCAAACAGTAAAAGAATGATAAAGAAATATCTAAATAAATACATACATATAGTTGTCGAAAGTTAGCATAACATAGGTAGACCCAAATTGGGTCTAAAATGCGTTTTTGACAAAGTGACTTTAGCTCCAAAAAATAATTTACCAAAAATCAGGGAATTATCGGATTTTAACAAATTTTTCAGTGTTTATTCATCAATGAACGATCTTTATAATAAATTACTTATTTTATTTCAAAACCTTCTCATTTTTTCAGGTCACTTAATTTTGACCCCTCCATTATGTTGGGGGCGTAACATTTTTATGTTTATAGTTTACTAATTACAGTATAAATAAAGAGGGCTGACTTCTGATTTAGGTCGGAAAATTAAAACGGAAAGTTTTTTTGGTGGTACCCAAAGAGAGTTTAACTACAGTCTATGAATTAACTATGTATATTTTCAATTAAACTTAGTTTTAAAAAATATTTTTCAACATTAAATGTATAGTCATTTGTTTTTTGTTGTTGTTTATCCCCCCCCTATATTCAACACAATGAAACTTTCATAAAAATTAATTTCATCTTGAAAAAACTCTTTCCATTCGAAAGAAGAAACATTAAACAAACTACTGATGATTTAAACAAAATTTAAGCTTACGGAAATAATGAAAAATATGACTGAAAAAAAAAGTCTTTATATTTGCACCGTTAAATCAACTAAAATTTAACGTAGCCAAAAACAAGTTACGACAATAATTTTTTTAAAAAATTCTATGAAATGTCAATTAATGGTCCGACTTTCATGAAAATTTCAATAACTATTTACCCTTGGATGTAAATATGTCTGAAAACACTCTGGTGTTCCTATTTTTTTAGTCCGGTCATGGACCGGGTAATTTAGCTAGTATATATATATATATATATATATATATATATATATATATATATATATATATATATTTTATATATCTATCTTTGTGTTTGAGTTTAGTGTGTGTATGTGTATGTGTGTGTGTGTTTGTGTGTGTGCGTGTGTGTTGAATGTAATATTTCTCTGTCACTTTCTATGAAATTATTAATCAAAATCGATGATATCCCCTAGTTTAATATACATGTATAATGGATATATGTTGAATAACTCTGATTACTTAGCAGAAATTAAGAACAGTAATCGATTTATTGACCAAAGAAGGATGTTCTGATACTAACACACAGAGAGACAAAGAAATGTGTACGGTCAGATGTTCATTGATAAGGGTAATGATGTGAATTTGATTTTTTTAAGTTTTCACGAGGCGTATGACAAATTCCGTAGTAAAGGGGAGTCAATAGGCAAATACCGAGCTAAACCAAAAGGGATATGATTTGTTAGTTTGTTTTTTTCCTTTCTTTATTTAATCGTATATTAAGCTTCAAAGTTTATTGAATGCCAAAGCTATTCTTTTAGGAAGCAAGTGGTACTATTTAATATTTGCTGGAGGATGGGGGGTTTCATACGTTTCCCAAGGGCATTAGTCAGAAAGAGAACGTTATAGCGTGACTGAAGTTCGAAATTATTTAGTATATTCCAGTAGTTACGCACTTTAGCCACTACGAGAAATGGACACAGCCTTAATTAGTTGGTCCAAATGTGGCGTGTATATAGACAGAACAAGTATTACAGTGTGTTCTTCATGAAAATTAAAATGAAATGGCACTATACCCCATGAAGTAATCATGAAATAATTATAAGATATAAAATAAAACAATTCATGACACAGAGTCTCACGAAAACTATTTCAGATGAGTCTTTCCAATAACGCCTGGAGTCTGGATAGAGGACATTTTTCACCGATAATTTGAACTAAATTTTATCGAATGTATATATATATATATATATATATATATATATATATATATATATGTGTGTGTGTGTGTGTATATTATATATATATATATGTATATATATGTATATTATATATATATATATATATATATATATATATATATATATATATATATATATTTATATATATATATATATATATATATATATATATATATATATATATACCAATCCGTCCGAAAGATTACGATGCTACACAAGGTCAATTTCTTACGGGGAGTTTAACAGGTTTGTATTCAGAATTTTTATTCTCATAAACAGGTTGCCATAACAATATAATAGGGTCCACTCCGTCCTACTATTTACTCATAGTTGGATGGAGATTAGTCGGATGCGTATCTTTTCCTAAAGTATAAGGGCTATAGGAAATGCAAACAACCTTCGCAATGATTTGAACTCGGGTCGCCGAATCCATTTCCTAGGACGATAACCATTACACCACGTGATTTTACGCGTGATCGATCATAGAAGAAACAAGTGTCACTGAAACTTTTTGCTACATATAATAGGAGGAAAAGATTTTAGTTAATGCATTAGATGAATTTTCTAACTGGCTTTCACTGTTTAATCTCTCTTATAGTTTGTGTACAAACACCACCGAGATATAATGTCAACTTTTTTAAATTCTTTGTCAATGAGATAAAGTGAAAGACAATGTATCGGATTTGATAGCATCTCATCGATAATGCATCATGAAAAGACAGGTACCTAAAACAAATAAATATGAATAAAATAACTACATGGGATTACATAACTGCCGTAGAATAACTAAAGAAGTATTGTGATGAAAAGCAACAGAAATAAGATGAAATCCTAGGCTAAGAGAGAATGTTTCCACTAACAATGATATCTATTTATTTTATTAGCAAGTTGATTTCATTCTGGTTTCTCTGAATTGAAAGTTTAATTTTCATTCTAATAATATGCATTTGTACATTCATTTATATGTTGGCATCCTTCCATCTGCGGGGTCCAAATTTGTTTTGGACTACGTAGCATGGTCGGGTTGATATGGAGGATGATGTTTCCCAAGCAATTCAGCGTTACTCCATCTTAGGGACTCCGCCTTCGGATTTGTTTTCGGGGTTTACACCAATAGCCTTTCCTCGGGATCATGTAAAACCGCTGGTTTTATAACATACTCTTCCTTGTACTAGATGGGTTGATCAGTGCCAAGGAGACTTATCTACCCAATTTGTGAATTTACGTCTGTAGTAAGTACGCCAATCTCACTACTGTTAGCGGGAATCGTAGTTGGCTCCCTTAGAGTTTGTCGCTCTTTTCCAGTGACTTTTTTTTGGAGTTTTTTTGTGATGGTGGTGTTTACTCACCCTCTGCTCTAGATAACATAGACGTATCTATTGAGAGTACCTGTTTAGTTTGTGTGTAGGATGTTATGGTAGTGCAATTTAAAAAAAAAAATTTTCTGGCTTGAAATCATAGTTTCCTTTCTCCTAGACTGGTTGCCAAACTAATTTGAAAAAATAGCAAGTATATCCTACTATTTACTCATAACTGGAGGTAGAATAGTTGCATTCATACAGGATGCTGTCTCGGTTACATACTCAGAACGATACCCAATAGGAACGGATGCCAAGAAATAGTTAAAGAAAACCATGGTGTCGGTGTGCCTTTATAATGAAGATGATAATAGTGATGTTTCTTGTCGAATAGTGAGTTCAGGAAGTAGCTACTAGCTTTTAGACTCTCTATTAAAAAGGCTTTCTTTAACGCCTAGCGCTATTACAAAGAGAACATTTATTATTCCAGTAATGTAGTCAGAATTGCTTTGCATAGGATTTATATTTTCATTTTCTTTTCAAATTAGACTGACTTAGTTCAAACCGTACATTGTTTTCCTTTTTTACAAATTAAGCTAAACGTAGCGTGAAAAAATATATTAAACATCAATGGCCAAAAGAAAAAGTCTAGACTTTAAAAATATTTTTTCAGACCGTATGTATATATTTACTTTACTAAGTTTTTGTTAACTCTGTCTAGACATTAAATAACCACAACGACAAAACTGTTTCTATCAATATAAAATGAATGATAAAGCGGTTCTTGGCTACAGGTTACTTAAATTTAATAAAAAAGTTGAAAAAAGTTGAGTAGACTATAATTTTGTCAACTGATATCTTCTTCCCATCTCATCAAACAGAAAAATCCAAGTCAACTTGACAGCCTACATTTAAACATAATTTAGTGAATTACGTAAACAACAAATTGTTTGCGATATAGATGATAACAGTTCAAATGAGGTGACTAAAGTTAGTCTTATATAAATTATCGATAGCTGTTTCCATTTCACATAGTACTAATACTTTTGGGAAAGGTTTTACTCCAACTATTCTCTCTTAAGCTAATTTGGCATTGGCATTACCATTTATACCATGTGGCCACTCAGGCATCAGTCAGAAGACACAGACTTGAAGGAAAACTGGAACAGAAAAACAACATGCAACGCAGTGGTATATTTCGGGTTTTTCCAGCATCGGGTTTCATTACAAGCTCTCGCCAGCGTTCATTGTTCAATCAGAGAGAGGGAGAGAGAGAGCGAAAGAATGTTACGATTCGTTATTGGCCGATCAGAGAGAGAAAGAATGTAAGGATTCGTGTGGCCATTTTTAGGCTGTATGTGAGAGCAGTGGAGATCCCTTGTGGCATTAAGTTTGATCCGTGTTTAGCAGAATCCTTATCCTTTGGTCCGTGTTAACTAGAATCCTATAATGCTTGACCGTTCATCCGTGTATCCAGAATCCTAAAATCCTTGTGTTTGTCCGTGTTACGCACGAGAAACTGAGTGCCAGTCTACCACCGTTTGAAATGCTTAACCTACCACGTATTCGAGCGTTTTGATTGGCCGATTCAATCCACGCAGTCTCGACGAGACTATAAATTTAAGTTGTGATCTCTAGCACACCTTATATACACAAAATATTCCAACACTATATTTTCATATTTATATGCCTACTTCATTCTCACTATTCCTGTTTCTCGTGGGACCCACTCTCGATTCGACCTCGTTTCATGCATATGATCCTCTTCAAACAACTTCAGTCACTTTTTTACTTTCGCCTCTGGTATCAGAGGGCGAGTATATATGTTTCCAGTTTTAGTGTTTCTGGAACACTTTCGAAAATTCTACATTTGCCCAGAAAATTCGAAGCTTCTGGGTTTTATCTAGTTATTTTGGCCTAATTACTAGTAGTCATTCACTAGTGAAAAGCTGATGTAAAAGTGAGTGGTCTGGCCTGACGCAGGGGTCAATTTTCAAACGGTCGCTCAGATTCTCTATCTACTAAAGAACATTACTTTCTTTCAATTTTTTCTCTTTCTTTCTCCCAAGAGATTAGATTCTCATTTTATTTTTATTCAATTAAAATTTACTCTAAGCCATCCGTTATATTACATTATGGTTAAGTATATATAAGTAAGGATGAACATGTGTGATGTCCTCCGCTACACTCCTACACTTGGACACGCCAGGAATAGGACTAGGTGGCACGAGTTCAAATCCTGGACAAGGCCAGTTAAATTTCACATAATGCTGATACCCTTGGGAAAGGTATACATTCAACTATTCTCCCGACCGCTATGTGTAAATAGTAGGGGATATTGGGCTCTTTAACCATGGTTAGGCAACTAGTCTGGATTGAAATCTGCTAAACTCCGCTCAAGAAGTTGACTGTGCCACATACTTCTCGTGTGTAGGGGGTGGTAAATATAATTATAAATTATCGATATTCATATTATATTAAATATTTTAAAGGTTTCTTGAATTTAAATGTACTTTTCGATCGATCAGATTAATGAGAATAAAGTAGATTTCATTATAACATTCAAATGTGTCATCGTTTAATATATCAGTGGAAGTTTTTCAAAATATATGGTTTAGTCTTAGTATAATTTACCAAATTGCGTTTTTTTAGTCCGTCTCTCAAGGACAAAGCAATGGTCATGGAGTTTTATGGTTCCTCTTTGAATTATCTCAGTAGTTAGAGTACCTGCAGAGAAATGGTAAGGTTCCAGATTCAATACCAGCCCCTGCCAACTTTGTTAATCTGATCGGTACAGTAAAGTGAAGAGCTGACAGAAAGTGTGACTCTCTACCTCTGCTAAACAATTTCCCTGGTCCTCTTTTTGAAGAATTATTGGAACTTTTAAGGGGCGGCCAAATAAACATCCGCCCCGGGCGGCAATTGTACTAGGTACGCCATTGCTTCTAACTCTAATTTTATCTTTTATGTCTTTCTTCTCTTGAGGTGTTTGAATGTATGAAACATACAATCCACTCTCAGCCAACCATAGCTGATGTATATAATTGCAATAAAAATGGTTTGTGCAAGCGTACTAGATATGTAATAGAGGTTTTAAGCTTCGCTGGCTTTGACACAGGATGTAAGTACAAATTATCTTATGATTATTGAACTTAAATCATTAGTGAATGAATTTGCGAGACTTGCTTGGTAGCCATAATCTTATGACAGGCGCCACAGACGAAATATCCAATTTTATTCATATGCTGTGTTTTGTAAGTGCTTTGATTTACGCATGCAGTTGCTTCTAAGACTGCATCATATATGAACCGAATTCAGCATATCCAATTCGTTTTGAAAATATACTCATTATTCTATTGAATACATTTGCTATATCTATATAATATTGTTCTCTCAACTACCTACTGCAATATATATATATATATATATATATATATATATATATATATATATAATATATATATATATATATATATATATATATATACACGTTTAGGTATGTAAGTGTGTTTATGTATGTGTGGGTGAAAGAGAAATAGAGTATGCGGATGGGGGCGTCTGTATTACAGAGAAATCATTGTCTTGGGAATAAATCACTTCACTAACTTCACTTTTAGATTTAGAATAATATTACAACTTCTATAATTTTGCGAACATTATGGTTGCATTGAACGTTCTGATAATACATAAATAAAAAAAGTAATTTTCAGCTTTGAATGGGTATCAATAACCGGCTACAAAGGAAAATAATAG
>CM042139.1:125330480-125417980 GCA_023376005.1 Doryteuthis pealeii
CTTTATAAGCCAAAACAACAAAACCAAACCCCTCTTCCCGTCAATATATATATATATATATATATATATATATATATATATATATATATATATATATATATATATATATATATATATATATATATATATATAATGGGCACTTTGATAACAAACAATTCAAAATCATAAATTATTTCTTTCAGTTAAATTGAGGTTTAGTTTGTCTTATTTATTAACGGATACATTAACTCATTATTGGTTTTTCAATGCCGAAATGTTATTTATTTATGAATTTTACATGATACAAATATTGTATTTTCATACTGATTTTCATAAAAATTGAAAAATAAAAGATTTTGCGTCGCATACACATCGACGTATCAGGATTCAACCAAACACTAATACTCCCTCCAATCGGACAGAATACCTCAGAATAATGATATACAAAAACAATAACTTCTTTAAAAGCAGACGTGTTAGCCAAGAGCTTTTTGCCGCATAAGTAAGCGATAAATCTATTCTCATAGCCGAATTGATGCAGTTACAGTCGAGATAAAAAAAAAGCCATATTACTTGTTGTCTTCTAAGTTCTTCTTAGAGAAAATATTTATTGGATTTTCTTAGGGAAAATGGAGCGTGAAAAGTAAACAGTCTTATTCTTGGTAGGTTACACAATAATAAAAAAAAATACAGATTCGATATGAAAAAAGGGAGAGAAAGGATATTTAAAGAACACAAATTTAATATTCAAAGAAGAAACTTTGGGTTGCATTCATATATCAACTAATATACTCGGTAGAGTGAAATGTCAGTACTGAGTGACTAAACAAATACAAATCAAAGCGAATAGTAAAGTTGGTAATATATTACATATAAATATTGCGCGCTTAGCGTAATGGTAATTATTGAAAGAAAAGGGAATTTGTAACTCGAGTTCAAATCATGGAAGAGTCTGTTTTTGTTTCACTCTGTGCTAATGCCCTTGGGAAAGGATGAATCCATTTCTTTTCCGACCCCAAGCTATGGATAAATAGTAGGATATACTGGATTATTTAGGGTGGCTTAGGCAACCAATCTAAGAAAAGGAAAACCGTCAAGCCAGTAATACTCTTCTCAGATTATCCCTGTGTCGTATCCTGCCCATGACGAAGGTGTTGGGTAAATATCAGCAATAAATACTTATTTATCTAACTATTTATTAAATAAGTTTTACTGCAAAAATGTGTTTGTTTTGTTTTGTCTTACGGCGTACCAACCGTTGGCATTTAATGCTGGATCATTTAATTCTAATAAACAAAGAACACAGATTGGTTATTGTACCTGCTGTTGTTTAGGTGGTCACCCATTTAATTATTCAACAGGCAAATCACTTCTTAACTTCAGTGATCTAGCGGGAACCGGTGCTTAACTGCAAAAATGTGACTTGCCAAATACAAAGAGTTGAACACAGAAAACGATAACCACTGTTCCTAATAAATGCTATGAATAACATATAAAACAGCAATGGACTCCCTTATCATCGTAGATCAATGGAGATACATCGTAATACATTATACAGAAGCAAACAAGACAAAACACTAACATTTTCAAAACTGTAAACATCATAAATGAAGTTAGTAACCTGAACTCAAAGCTGAGGATCAATTATCTAAATAACTTTTAATCAAACAAAGAACACATCTATGCATGGAGTTATCTCTATTGGGTAGACATTCAAGAATATCAAAATCCGATGAGTAACGATGTGAACAGAAATCTCACTGGAGTTTCATTGAAGATTTTTAAATACAATCGATGTATTTATCCACCCCATTCACAGTGGGATTTAATTTTTTTGAATTCATAGTTTTTTTTCTCTTAGGTCGGTTGCCATAGCAGGGTTAAATATCTCAGTCTGCTCTACAATTTACCCATATCTGGAGGGAGGATAGTTGAATTCATAACTTTTCGCAGGGTAATGACGCTGTGTGAAATGCAACCAGCCTCGTCCAGGATTTGAACGTTAGCTGCCGTGTCCATTTCCTACGACGATTAACATTACATCATATGCACACGAGTTTCAGAAAGTTGTAAATTAGACAGGAAATTTAATCATTTCTTAGATATAGCCTTTCGAGTTTATTAAACAAAAATCTCTAGAAAGGTGTTCAGATGTGTCGGAATATCAAGGGGTGTTCCAGTGGCCTAATGGATAACATGCTAGTGGGCTACATCGTAGTAAGCAATTTGGTACTCTTATGCGCTATTATGTTCACTTTCGAACTAATACCTTATGGAAAAGTATGAACACTCCCATCCTACTCTCTATTGGTTAAATACTGTTCTTTTACAAGGATAGCTTTGGCATTAAATAACCTTATGCTATTAAACAGGAAAATATAACCAAACCAAATCTCAGGGTCAAAACGAACACTTTATAATACTTTGGACTGGGGCACGGGGTTCGGTTTATGTATGTATGTTATGTTATGCGAACGATGCTCCGGCTAAGTACTACAGTCGTTTTGTTGGATTATACAATACTATAGGGCCCTGACGGAAAGCTGTTTTTGTCTCTGTTCCAACTCGACTGAAATAGGATTAAATAACCAAAAGCTGTCAACGGATCAACAAAACAATTGAACAAAACGCTTTTTGATGCTTATGTAGAAAATATATACATTTATTTTACAAAGGAGCAAGGTGATTTCAGATCTACAGATAGTTTTTGGCTAAGTTATCAATTTTGTACGGAGTGGCAAGACATCAGAGTGTATCGGTAAAGTTGTGGCAAGGGCACCGAGCTATGGCAAGCTCCCTGGTTTCGGAGTGTCTGACCCTGCTTCTCTCTTTCCCTTCTGTCTCTCTCTCCTCGGTCTGTTTCTTCGGTCTGTTATTTATGGGATACATACTTCCCCACCCCTAACATATGTCTCTGATTGGCCAGCCACTCGATACTATTGTCTACGTGTCTAAATGGCCTTGTGCCAGCCTACCTTGTATCTTTCCATTTGGGGTTTTCCAACTCCAACGAGTCAAGGCCAACCATTGTTTTATTTATCTAAGTTTTTGAAATTATTGACCAACTTGTCAAAAACTGGAATCTTATTTGTTAAATAAATTTATATTTGTAATATAAACAATTATTATTATTATTATTTATTATTATTATTATTATTATTATTATTAACAGACCACCATATTTAATAATTAGGGTAGTTTTAATTAAATAGTAATTAATTAACAGATCGCCAATCAACCCATAACACTCCAATAGTGTTACAACTTGCTCTTGAAGCGATGATCATAAAAAAGAATCTGAATATAAATAGGGACTAGAAAGGGTGGTAGATTTTAGGCAGAATAGTGTAAACAAAACATGGATGAAGATATTGAAAGACAGGGCCAAAAGAAGACAATAACAACACAGGGACATTTAGGGATATTATAGGTCATTAAATTTCATGGTGGCCGATCTCGTAATATCTATGGCATATATAGCCAAAAGATTGCCAAAACACGGCTAGGGGGAATATTGGAGAATTGGAGATCTGTACAAGAATTGATCATTTCTAGAGAAGTTCAAAGTTAAGCATAATGAGAAACTTACTCGGAAGTATTATAAACTGAAAGGATTTGTTATTACAGACTTCGTTGTATCGTTAGCTATACATCTGCTCTGAATATGTACATACAATAATCCATCAAAACTGGTTGGATTATAACTGTCCTGAAGAGTTTTGAAAAGTGTTTAAACGTATAAGGAGGTCTGAAGAAAAAAAAAGTGACATTACTCAGACAAATATATTATTAGAATTTTGCCTACCAAATTAAAATTGTGCCTACCAATTGATTCCCTGTTGCAAAATGACCAAGTATCATTCTCAGGGTTGGTTCACGGACAAAATGAAAGATGACAGGGGTTTACACTTAGTGATTTTTCAGTGTACAAAAATGGACACGTTCGGGAGCAATAAATCAATATTTTAACTGGCCAAGTACATTTCTGCAGAGGAGTAAAATTCCCCTCCATTCTCCCAGCTGTTGGCCATGGGTTACAATGCGTGATGCTTAAGGACGGGATCCTGGTGACTGAGAAGTCCTTGACATGCAACACTTTGGCCCTTACTTTGACTTGACAGGTGTTCCGAAAGGCCTCTTTCGGTCACGTCAAGCCCTAGTACCTATACGATCGTCCCAACACTATTGCCTTTATGGCAAATACAAATAAGTTTTTTATCATATATGCACTCGGAGGCGGTGACTGGGCGTCTTAGTTTCTTGTATATGACATTCAACTGCATCTAGTAGTAAATTTCTAATCCTGGTGCTCTATGGAGTGTGGGGTACCTCTTCATCACCATTCCTCCCAGGTCCACTCTGACCCGGAATGGTAGACCATGTTAGGGTCATATCTATGGTTTAGATAGATTAAAATGAGTTCAAATATATTTAAAAAATTGAGTTAAAATAATTGTATACCCAACATGAATGAATCAAACAAAATATCTTAAGCATAAAATAACCCCAAGATTTACCTGATGTAAAAAACAACAACTAACCAACCAACCAACCAACCAACCAGGGTATGTGTTACAGAATGGTGACTATCTTTTCTGCTCTGGTCAATAAAAATCTTATTACACGACACATATGATAGTGTTTTCCCAAATCAACAATATAATACAACTTTATGTAGTTTATCATTATTACGCTTTAATAATAAACTATTTTATGAGTCTGTTTTTATTCTTTGTTCATAGCACTTAACAGGAACAGAACTCCTAATAATATCTCTAATATTTTTTAGTATATCTGAATTTCAACGAAACTAAACTGTTAAAATGCTCAAGGCTAGAAACTATAGCAATTTTTATTGCTATTAACATAGTAATAATTGTGTGTGCTCTCATTTTGTGCTAACCCCAATAATGATCTGGTTGATTTGTTTTAATGTCTAATCATGGGAGATAAATCATAGTTTCATTTGCTTCAATTTGTGATTACTATTCCAGAGTTAACTGAAAACAAGCTCTAAAAGTTTAAAATGTTTACTTATTGAAATACTCCAATATATTTAAAGGTGCCAGCATAATATGCAATTTAATTAAAAAAATAAAAGTATTATATATATATATATATATATATATATATATATATATATATATATATGTATGTATGTATGTATGTGTGTGTGTGTGTGTGTGTCATCCAGAGACACCGTATTCCGACGTTTCACGTCTCATAAGTGTGGCTAGACTCAGCAACTAACTCCAACCAGATTGACTTTTCATTAGCCCGATTCGTTAACCTCTACGCTATCGCCAGCTGCCATTAAGGTGCAGTGTTTTATTTTTTTTAATACATACATCTGTGTATATAGTTTACGATCACCAGGGGAGATCAAATCTGTAAATAACAGATGATTATTGTGTTATGCTGGCGGTGAAAGTTAATTAAAGTATTTCCTAAAGAGCTCTACCGGGTTTAGGGAACATATATATATATATATATATATATATGAAGTAGTCAAACAGTATGTTTGAAAATGGTGAAGGCCGACGATTTGTGGGAGAACATGTGCTTAATTAAAGTCATACCTAATTTTGTTAATTAATTAATTATAACTAAATGAATTAGGCGTGCATATCGGTTTAAATGTAAAGCGTAAGCAAATCGAGAAAAAGTCATCTCTGTATGTATATTTCAAGTGCGATATACATGCCAGTTTAAAATGAACGAGAAATTCTGGGGAAGCCAGCTAGTGTAGTGGTTAGAATGTCCGCCTGTCAGCCTGACGGGTAGGGTTCGAATCACGCACAATGCACTGTCCTGTCTATAGCTCTGCTGATGAGGCCTAATGGGATGAAATGTACATACAGAGATGACTTTTTCTCGATTTGTTTACGCTTTACATTTAAACCGATATGCACGCCTAATTCATTTAGTTATAATTAATTAATTAACAAAATTAGGTATGACTTTAATTAAGCACATATTCTCCCACACATATATATATATATATATATATATATATATATATATATATATATATATATCAAACTGTGTTAGTTGAGTTCAAATCTTGGACGAGGCTAATAGCGATAATACCGTTGGGAAAGGTTTCCATCCAACTATTCTTTCTACAGCTATGGGTAAATAGTAGGGAAAACTGGGCTCTTTAACATTGATATGGCAGGATTGAAAAATTTGAATCCAAACCTGATAAACACATCTTAAAATGGACCTTGTCACATTCTGCTTGTGCGGAGATGTTGGTAAATATATACATATATCAAACCGCGACACACAATAGTTTGAAAAGACTAGGATTCACAAAATATATTTTGTCCACATATGAATATAAATTTTGTTCGTAAGACAATGTAACGCCAAATTACCCCCAAACAAAAATCTTCGTCTGACCTGTTTTGTACAAACAACCGGCTCAGCTACTTTATTAATGGTCCGTGTCGGGGCTGCAAATTGGGACCAGTGATTTAAACTCGAATCCTTGAGATTTTTCTTCTTTTAATAAGTTTTACGCTATTATAATGGTTTGGTAACCCTCACATCGTTTACCGTAAAGAACTGTGCCATTACAAAGACTTCAGACACTATATCGTTTATTTCATAAGAGCATGAACTATTTTGTATTGATCCGGACATATATTTAATGTGCCTGACTGGACATTTTATCTTCACTTATTCTTATTATATTTTTCTTCTTTTTCATATCCCACTCTTTTCAGTTCGTTTGTTCTGAATATTTGCAGTCTCTCATAGTTTTGATAACCTTGCGTATAGTAAATAAATACCAGCTAACTTTTTTTTAAATATACAAGTAGTGTGCTTGTTTCTTTGCTTTATGTTCTTACAACAGAAAGAAGATACATGAATGATATCATTTAACTAGTATTTTCTTTTGTTGTTGAATGCTTATTCTCACATTCATATCTACATTTTACAATGTATCAGCTCATTGAATATTTTCATTTTATTTTATTACATCGTTTTCACTGTTTTGAATTTCATTAGTTCTTTCATTTTTAATATTCCCCATGTCATCTTTTCAGTTTAATGTTACTTCAACCCTTTGTAAAGGTATATCCCCCTGCTATGGGTTAAATAGTAGGTAATTTATGAGGAAGTGCGTCCCGGTCTCCTGCCTCAGAAATTGCTACCCGGTGTCTATTAAAATAACGTCCCCAGCTATGTCGTCTCGGTGGTGTTACTTGAAAGAAAACAACCAACTTAGGTCGTTAAATGTATTTTTTGTTGTAATTCTTATTTATTTATCATAATTTGCTTAGAAATTTATTTATAGAAATTTGTCGAAATTCCTGTTTATTTATAGAAATTTGTCGTAATTCTTGTTTAGATATGAAGATGGACATCTATCTATCTATCTATCTATCTATCTACCTCAATTTGTTCATTTTTTACTTTGTTTATATCTATCTATCCACCCATCTCCATTTGTTCATAAAGAGAAGCCTCCCCCCCAAATACATTTAACGCCCTAAGTTGGTTGTTTTCTTTCAAGTAAAACCGCCGAGACAACATAGCTGGGGATGTTATTTTAATAGTCACCGGGTAGCAATTTCTGAGGCAGGAGACCGTGACGCAATTCCTCATTAATTACCAAATAGTATACCTACTGTTCCTCTCCACGTGGCTTTAGCATTAAATAACCACCGATGGATATGCAATTATACAAAGAAACCAAACCTATAAGCAATGGCAATGTCGACATATTATTGTCAATAATAATATTATAAATTAGATAATAATAAAAATATAATTATAGGTAATAGTGATGATAAATAAGGATATATACACATATTGCATATGTTGTCTAAAGTTAACGGTACAATTACCGATAAGTAGAGTTTAAAGTACTAATATATATATATATATATATATATATGTGTATGTGTGTGTGTGTGTGTGTGTGTGTGTTTGTGTGAGTGTGTGTGAGTGCATTTACACTTATGTACTCCCACAGACATATGCCTACACACACACATATATATGTATATGTAAAGGTTAATATATATATATATATATATATATATATATATATATATATATATATATATATAGTCCGTACATATATACATATATGTGTGTGTTTTTTCTTTTCAAGATTCTATTTTCAATGTTAATCATGGACTACGGTAAATAAAAAATAGCTGAAAGGAAGTGAAGAATTGATTAATATTAACATGATTTAACAGCCAGTTTATCAATATTTTCCTCGAATTTGTCTGATAATGAATAAAGGACTTCTCATTAGGGGATCAAATAAGTTGATCAAACTCGTAAAAGCTATTTATAGAGTACTTCCATATATCTGTAATTGGCAATTATGGCATGATTTTTGTTAGGGTCATGATAGTGTAAAAAGCTCTCCATCAATAATAAAGCAGCTTCCAATACAACACGCAACATTTTATTATTATCTATTATCTATCTGTGATTAATTGAAAATCCACTATATTTGTAGACTTGTATGTGTGGAACATAATGTGCGTAATTGATTTTGAATAAACAGGTTTTAGTTCGATATTTTAAATCTTTCTTCTATTTACTTTTCCTCTGTTTTTTGTTTTCTTTTATAATTGAGTTTCCGTCTTCTCTAATTTGTTTTTCCAAATTCTATTTCATCCACCCCGTCTTTTCCAACTCGCCTATTCTCTGTCTTTTTTTTCGAGTAACTCATATGTCTATCTCACTCTTTTGTGTCTATGTATATATTTCTGTTTCTCTGTTTCTGTCAGTCTGTCTGTCTGTCTGTCTTTCTCCCATATTCTGAATGTTTTAACTTGTGCTCTATGTCATTAACTGGACAAGCGGAAGTGAACACGTTGTTCCATTGTACGGCTATTTCTGTCAGCCCGATGCTCAACTAATCAATTGTCTTGACTCCTGCTTATTTCCATTGTTATTCGTCTCTTTTCCTCGGGTTCTATTAGGTCTATGCTATTGTGAAACGTATATTATTCAGACGAGCCAAAGCAACACATAAATGTGATGTTTTATATGCAAATTCTGGATACAAGCATTCTTCTAAAAACTACTGCAACTCTGTTTATGCTGTAGGCTTTAGAGGTATTTCCTTAACATCCATTGACAATGTAAAATTACTTCAATAATACCCAAATGCTATTGGCATCTACTGTGAATTGAAAAGGCGTAAAACAATATTGTTTGAGCTATTTAGTGCTTCTATAAAAGGTGTATGTTTAAAAAATATTTTTAGAAGACTATGACTAGAGTAATATGTTTGACCATCTCTTCGCACTCTTTTACAATTTAGACTTGGGCTAGACTATTCGGATTTTAGTAAATTCTTATCTATACGAGTATGGAAAGTAAACGCCAAACTTGGAAAGGGATACACATTCTTTAGATGGATGAATCCATTGTTTAATGGTTATTGTCGTAGGAAATCAACACGAGGATACAAGTTCAAATCCTGGATGAGACTGGTAGCATTTCAGATAGCATCAATACACTTTGGAAAGTTATGTATCCAGCTATGATCGCTCCATCCATGAGCAAATAGTAGGGCAGACTGGGCTCTGGTATGCTAACCAGTCTACAAGAAAGAAAACGCTGAATTCAAACCTGGTAACTCTGATTAAAAATATACCTTTTGTCAAATCCTACTCGTACGGAGGGGTTGTTAAATACATATACATCTACATATAGTCTTTTTGTTTTATTTGACATCATCACATTTGGCAAAAACATAAAGAAGAAAAAAAGAATTAACTCATATCTTTCAAATAACAGTCTAGAATTTTAGATATCATCACCCCGCTCTGTCAGCTGGATGTTTATATTACGCTAACTGCACCCCTGTAGAGGGGTAAAACCCCACGTCAAAGAGGTACCCAATTAGTCGTGAGTGGTGCCCCATAATATCTAAGGACAGGATCATGGTGTCTGAACGGTCCGTTAACCGGATACTAAAGGATCCCATGACATGCAACTCTCCATCACGGCCCTTACTTAAGAGAGGCGGGTGGTCGGAGAAGGCCGCTCAATCAATCAGCTCTAACACCGATACTATTCTCCCCACCGTATTGTTCAAATTGTTCATATGGCAAACTTCCAGCATTGTTTATCATATAGGTGCTAGAAGGCGGTGACTGAGGGTTAAGGATCATTTTGTCAATACACATGAAATTAATGAAAAAACTGTTCTACCAATTTAAAACATCACGTCAAACAAATATATTTACCCACAGACTATTCGCTTACAAATCATATAAACAGAAAATCAAGATTTGGCATTTCAAAGGTTGATATGACGTCAAACAAAATAACCGACCAACAAACATCATCACCTTATAATATAAGTTGTTTAGCTGTGCACACATAAACATTTAACTAGTAGAAATATATAATTTCAATGTATATATGCTTAACAACGCCATATCTAAACACTTGTTTTGCACAATATCAGCATTTCTATTCCAGATATACATAAGCCATAGCTTAAGTGAACATATACACATACATTCAAGCATACACAAACAACTACGTGTGGATTATTGGGCATACATAATGATAATCATTGTTTTGCAACGCAGATATTTAAAAAAAATAAAATAAAATAAACAGAGAAATAAAATTCATTTCTGAACTAAACTAAAATATATGAGTGGGCCAAAAATAAGCCTGTGTCATATCTCTCTATATATTTGATTAACCACTATATAAAAGCAGAATACGCCACAAGGTCATTTTTTAAGCGGAGTTTAACAGATCTGAATTCAGAGCTTTCCTTCACTAAAAGGTTATAGAACCCCGGCTGCCTTACTATTTCCCCATTCCTGAAGGTATTAGCACAATTGTGAAATTCAAACACCCCTTCCCATGATTTGAACTCGGGTCGCCATAACAATTTTCACCAACTATAACCATTGCACAACAAACACTTGCCTGGGTAAATCTGTTAACATACAGATAATACGAAGCAATACATTTAATATGTAGACATAATTATTCCTTTAAATATGGGATGCATTTACCATGAATTTCTTTATAGCAAATGAATTATTTTAGGCATGCTGTCTATCAGCTTCTTACACCGTTCAATAGAAATATTTTTCACTGACTCATTGTTTACCATAGTGTCTTCCATTAGAAAAAATCTTACTGCACAGATTTTGTTTTATACTCAACAGAGGTTACAAGGGATTTTTGAAAACGCATTTCATAAATTTTAATTTAATTCAGTTTGCAAACACTTCCGTTTATAACAAACAGTAATGCTTAAATAGTATCATAGGCTGATCAAATTTACATTTACTGAATTTATATTTTCTGACCAATAGGAATCTTTGCAGTGATCACCAAACTTTAATTACGAACAAAAGATCACTGAGTTAAAGAAAAATAGCATTTCAACTTTCAATTCTGTCATCAACATGTTTAGCACAATACAATAAAAATCCAAATAATAAAATACATTACCATTTTTATCTAATTAGAATCCTAATTCCGGAATTGTTCTCGGTAATGTTTTTATCCTATTTGGAGCCGATGAATTCTTATAAATAGCTGCAATCAATTTCAATAATCAATAATTGGTTGGTTTTCTTCTGAGATCACACGACCTGTATTATAAACCGATTGACTCCTTTCACCTCTTTATTGTTTCAAAAGTAATGATTTGAATATTTATCACTTTTCAGTACATCACATTTTCCACTGATAAATTATCGATATTCACAAATTTTAATGAACTCTATTGAACAAAGTCATTTCAGTTGGTATTTTTCACTACTCTCTCACGCATACATGTATGCATACATAATATTGAGTAATATTTTCTCCCACGCATTGACTAAGCTATATGAAATATTGACCCTTTCCCTGAATGAAAATTCCAATGTTCTCAAATAATATATGCCTTATATAGCTCATTTATAAGGTTCTCTTGTTTTAAACAAATGATCTATCTATCACCGAATTTTAGTAGAAACGTTATAAGGCATTAATAACACTATTATAGTATAATAAGTTTACTGGCGAAATTAAATTAAATATTTAAGGTTAATTATGATAACTTATTAAAAGTTAGTTACAATAATTTTGTGAAGCTAGTGTAAAAAGAATAATCATAAGAATTATTGGGTTTATACTTGTGAAGGTCCCTTAACTACCTGGGTTCATTTAAGGTCAAATCTATAGTTCCTGTTTGAAAATTCTGGGTCGTTTTTATTAAAATATGAACATTTTGAAAAGGTCAATGTTTAATTTTTATTTGGGGCTATACATAAATATCCCTTTGAAAAGTTAGATGTCAGGCAGTACAAAATTGATCGGTAATTTACAGCTAAAATTGTGGCACAGGGCCATGACACAATACTAGAGTATAATCGAGCGACTCAACAATCAACACAAATTGGGGTGGAGCTTTTGCCCCCACCTCGAGATGTACAACCTAAGACCATAGTTTGATTTGGCTGTCCAATGAAATGTGGACGTCCGGGGCTTTTCTACCCCCCCCCCCGATGATTACTGTACGAGGCCATTGGTCCAGGATTTCTATTATTATTATTATTTTATTATTTTAATATTTGGCTATTTAAGCATTCATGTCTCACTCAATGATCAAGACGTTGTGTTTTGGAATGTGTTGGTCTAGGGAAGATAGCTCATCGCAAAATGTGGTAAAGTCTGTTTCGACATTTATGGTGATTCAGCATGAGACGAGTGTTGTGCAGAGGTTGCCATTAAATATGGTGCACATCATTATCGCTTGCATTTTTAGTGACTTAGTAATTTTAAAGCACGACAACAGAGAAGCATTCCTATACATCCTATGACGGCATTGACAGATTTGTTTTTCATGCAGATACCGGCACAACGACCCATACATTACCTGATTCAGGATATCTTACTTCTAGTACGCTATAGTAATATATATTTTCTTGTGCGCATATAATATCTATATTCTTATAGGCTGCAGCTGCTGTTAACACGGGTAGTTGATTAATTGACTTTACTGTTTTAACGTTAAACATTGCTATGTTGAATTGTTTGCCTCTAAGTCAGTTTATCTTGTATTTGTGTTTGTGTTTGGCTCTGTAATTAGAGTTGCAAAGTGACAGCCAAAACATCTAGTGTGAACCTACGACAACAATAACACTAATAACCCTGCCGCATAGGCGCCGTCTGTATTGACTGGAAAAAATAATTAAATTACGAGGGCAATAGAAAATTAATAATCTTCAAAAACATTACATTGTCGATATGATAGTAACATCTCCTGTATCAAGAGAAAGTCGTCAGGTTCAATCTTCTAAAATAAGGTTTGAAAACTACGCGATACAGAACAGATTATATATTCTGGAGAATGCTAGCAACGGGAAATAAAAATATCAATGATAAAAGTAAGATAAAAACAGTGACATATTCAATAAAACAAGGCATATTCAACATGATTCTTGTCGAGGGGACTGACTCGATCATTTGAAGCTCCAATTCTTGAGTAAATTTTGCAGTGTAACATAGTATTCCGTCTTCCATAAGTGAATATTTGAAAGGTCCATAAGGTAGTACAGATATATGTATTATTTGACTTCATGTGATTTTATAGTTTCCAACACTCAAAAATGATACTAAGTTATTGTGGCACTCAATATGAAAAAACAGTCACACATAATGGTGGCAATGATGTTATCACTTAGTTACAAAATGTCTGATCTAGTTACTTTTCTCATGTTCCGATGTCAAGGACTTCCGCTTAGTTCTCTGTTACGTATCATTAGTGGGTATTGGTATTTTAGTTGTATTTTATTTTGTAGCTGTGCCAGACTGTATTTTCGAAATTATGTGTTGTCGATGTTAGAACTTGAGTACTTGAAATGATGTGCTGTGAGTTTTCAAAATGGTTGTGGATTTCCAGATGTATTCTGGTAGTGAAAAGAAGCAAGCACAAAAAAGTGACAATATGCTACCATTAACTGAGAATCTATATGCTGGAAAAAATTGGTGCAATGGTAAGAAAGCTAGATTAGCAGAACATTGATAGTGAGATGATTTGATGGAGTAGACAGACGGAAAACATTTAAAACGGTAGTTCTTTTTATGTTTCCCTTTATACATGGATACGGAAATAATATTTACAATTAGACAATCATTGCTGATTCTTGAAACAAAAAGACATGTTTAAAAAAGCAATATATATATATATATATATATATATATATATATATATATATATATATATATATATTCATCATAAGAATATATAGCAAATATATATTTTATCAATGGATATTTCCTCTGTGGTTTTGATACCAACACATACTGGACTTTTAGCGTAAAGACAGAAAACTAAGTAGTGTTTGCAAGAAACTGGGATCCGGTCAAATTACAGATATAGATAAAGTGTGGGGAAGATAAAGCACAATGAAAAATAGAAAATACGGCAAATCATACTTGATTACAAAAAGTAAAGTGAAACAGGATCACTATAGTAAATATTTTTAAAAATCACCACACAAATCGCTGCAAGACTATGAAACGATTACACATTCTATGAGTATAATGGAACCAAAAGATAAAGAGGATATGAATAGTTTAAATCAGGAAAGGAAAATTCCGAGACGTTGTCACCAAATATTCCACTCAATTCATTGCCGATTTTACAACTCCCGCCTGGACCGGTCTCAAAAGAGATTGAAGCGAAGTCGTATTTCCAAGTCGAGCAAGGAAAGAACTATTTTTTTTACAAATCGTAGCCCATTTCCAGATGGGGGTTATGCGTTTTTGTTACCTCCGAAATATGGATCGTTATGTATCGCTTTACCGGTAACTAATTAACTAACCCTTTTAAATATTATCAAATCTTGTATATGAACTCTCTAGCACCCACCCTGGGAGTTCTTGTTATTGACATTTTCTTTTCGGCCACATATTTGAGCACCAGACTCCCTCTTGAGGGGAAGGGGCCGCTAAATTACATTTGTGTTTTTATTTAATATTTTAATCTTAACTTTTGACCTGGTATTCATTATTCTTCAGGTATAAAATATCAAAAAAGAGAAAACCATTAATTTATTCAGAAAATAGTAACCGGAAATGGTCACACCGGATCAAAGCTATAAGCAAGGGTGACATGTTTCCCATTGATACTAGGGGTAGTTGCGAAGGCAACGCAACGAAATGTAATTGTTAGCAATCTAATCTCATAGATCCATTGATACTGAATAGCGAATTCGATCCTAGCTGGTTGACCCATACTTGTGCCACTTTGTCACAGCCAACCCGTAGCGACCGGGGAGGATAAATACCTATTCGGGATAGTTACCAAATACCTTGTTTCCAAATATGAGCAATTCTAAAAAGGGATTGAACAAAAGATGCGCTAGAGAAAAGCATGAACATGAAACCTAATTGTCTCCATAAAATTTAGAATGTTAATAACTTAAACTATATCCTATGAACTTGAGATGGTTGATTAGAAAAACTGGGTGTTCGCCATTAACATGATCAATATTGTTTATCAGAAGATGTTAGAACTGTTAACACCGTCATCATTATTTTAAAAAAGTAATTATCTCACGACTGTAATAGTTAATCTTTCTATCACTAGAATTAGTAATAACATCGATCGATTGCTACATTATTAACGATATAAAAGTGTCCCTATTTATCAGTTACACAAATTATATTATTGTTTTCAGTTTTACCAATATTTCCAGCATTATTATCATATAACTTCTTGGGAGTTTTTCACACCCACGATAGCGGGTGGTCTTTCATCTGAGTGTGAACGACAGTAAATCCACTCAGGTCTGCAAAACACTTCTGAGTATTCAAGAAAATCTTGACAATTTATCATCATTTTATCACTCTTTACGAGTTTTTCACAATAGCGTAGGCCGGGGATTTTCTCACTGGAATCTGCGTTACAGAAAGTCTCCTCGTGACTATTTGGATTATTTTTTGCTGATCTTAACAATGCTGTTTTGGATTGTTTTTTTTTTTCGTCCACTGATATCCACTTCCCACAGACTATTTCCCCAGCCCTTGAGAAACGTTCCAACTACAACTGGTATTATGGTTTTCCACATTTTCTTTTAGTTACCTGGTAAGGTCGAAATATTAATCTATATTTTCGTTTTCTTTCATTTTTACTATGTGGTCTGCCGAGACGGCAAAATGAACTAGATGACACATTTTTCCTGCTTGTTAATTAAGGTCAGGTCTTCTGGTCGGAATTAGGTGATCGCATTATTATTATTATTGTTATTATTATTATTATTATTATGGAAATTTTTCACCCTCATTTAAATGGTTGGTCTTTCACTGAAATATGAGTGACAACAAGTATCCTCAGGTCTCCACGACCTTTTCAAGGGTACCAATTACATTTGGTCTCACCTACACCTTGATGCACCACAGATTTTCAGGTTTTTGGAAAGATCCAAGTCTACCATACAATTTACTCGTAGCTGGGGGGGGGGCATATGAATTCCTGCCTTTCCTAAGAGCATTAACACAAAGTTAAAGGCAATCATTATATGTATGCGTGTGAATGTATTTGAAAAGATTGATTGCAGGCTATTAGCAAATTTCCTCATTAGAAAGATGTAGTTAGACCATTGATAATGTGATCAGCTGCGGGAAAATAAGTCAGTAAATCCTGATAAGTAGTTTTTGAATGAGTATATAGCATGTACGTCCAAAATAGATGCGCGTATGTTTTACCTTAAATTTTAAACCGGTTTAAAATATTTAAATACATTTTTTATGAAAATAAAATGTCTTTGATTGCTAGACAAAAACATCAAATTAATCACAACTTATAAAAAGATGCATATTTTTGCATTCATACCAATTATAAAAATTTAAAAAAAATAATTTTAATAAAAAAAAAAAAATCGGCAAATTTAGAAAAAGTCGGCCATTTTTTATCACCAGTAAAAACAACTCGATCTCCGACTTTTAAAATCTCCGCAAAACCAATTAATCTTGTTAAATACATGAAACCAAATAAATGTTTACCTTTAAATAGAAATAAAATACATACTTTCTATATATCATACTGATGATTATTGCCTCCGAAAAATATCAACAAAGAACGGAATCCATTTCAGTGTTAGTGTTGTGAGGTGTGGTTTCGTATTCTCTGTTGTAGTAGTATCATAATTTTTCGAGCGTAATCGTAGCTCAGGTCTTAGCATCAGGTCGCTAATCTTCCACAGTCCTCTAAACAGTCTCTATATATCTCCTGCTGTAATACACATATGTAAATGAGATAACACGCCATTGGCTATCTCACTACAGTTAGTATTTTTAGAACTGTGGGTGACCAAAAAAAAAACTATCATTGAGTGTACGTTCAGATTTTTATTTTTAACGGATCTACAACTTAAAAATAATAATCTTTTTATGTGTATTCGTAATTAGCTAGAAGTAATAAGACATATTTAAAAAAAAATTCTAAACGTAAATTTAACTTTTATTAATAACGACAAAATAATAACTTTTAAAACAATAAATCTTTTTTAATAAAAAAAATAATAAATATGATTTTTTATAAAATTGAATTTGAAATTACAATTATATAATTCATATATATTATTTAAATAACTGCCTTAATGTAATTGTTAAGAAAATTAAAAATCTTTAAATATAAATTAAATTATAAAAAATTATCTAAGAATAAAAAATAAATGCATATCCTAAAAATCTTATAAATTTCCCCAAAATTAATCGATAAAAATCTGATATAAAATAATTACTTTTAAATGATGAAAAAGTAGTTTGAAATGTACTCAAAATTTGATGAAAAAAAGTAATAATAATAATAATAATAATTATAATAATAATAATAATAATAACAATAATAATAATAATAATAATAATAATAATAATAATAATAATAATAAAGAAATGAATCAATATTTTATACAATTTAATACGAGCAATAGATTACACGTCTCTCTTCCTTATATATATATCCTGAAAGAATGAATACTGTATATCAGAGGGTTATAATTTCATCAAATTTATTTCTGTTATGAACACCATAGATGAGACGTCATGTATACATTGATTGCGCAAATTCGATTAAACGTCCCTAATGCATAGGAAATATATAATATAAATAAAATTATACATGTACAGCTGTCGTTTTTGTTGTCAACGCTGTATACTTAATATTAGATGGAAAAACCTATTTACTATGAGTACTGTTGACAAATGAGTTTAGTTCATGTGGCATTGTGGCTAACGTGCTTGACTGCGACATCGTATTAAGCAAGTTCGAACTCCAGTCCCACTATTACGTTCACTTCCGGGTAATACTCTTGACAAAGGTTTGAATCCCCTCAATGGGTTAGATAGTACCAAAACTCTACTTCTACCAGGATGGCTTTGGCATTAAATTAACCACGAAGTTTGTTACCCAAACTAATCTTGACAAAACCTCATTGTATGGGCTTGTAAACGAGATGGAAAACATTACACAATAGTAAACATAATACCATGAGACGCCCATGAAGAAAACAGGAAACTGGATTATATTGAGACTTTTATTTAGGAACGAAAGGCGAAATTAAATTAGAATATACAGTAATTTCCGTAATATGGAGAATAAAGAAAGTTCAACGCGATAAAAATTATAAAATTATCATTGAGTTACAGTTAAACGTGAAAAAGCTAACGGCCATGATATTGCTCTGATAAAAATCTCGCTACGATCTGTCATTTTTTAGTTTTCGCTTTCTTTACTGGGTTATGGTTACACAAACATTATATCCGAACATATTGTTCACAGCATGTGGTGTAGTGGTTAGCAAGCTGGCTTAGCAGGTCATTGTTTGTGAGTTTGATTCTCAGGTGTGTGTGTGGGGGGGGGGCTTATTTTCGGACTTCCATCTAAGTCAAGATTCGTAAATAAAGATGAACGAACACATTCTATAATATCCAAAATATGCCATTACGTACGTATTTACATGTAGATGGTGTATTTATTTTTTGATAAATGTATATCTCTAAACTCCTTTTTTTTCTTTTTCTCCTTCTATTTTACTCTCTTTCTTTCATGCCTCAAAACTTGCAACTTTTTACATCAATTCTTTTTCCATCTGTTCTACTTCTTTAAACACTCGCTATTGTGTCTATTTTATTTTCATTTCGTGCAATATCTGGCAGTGGTAATCAGACATTGGTTCCAAACCCCATATTAACTGAGCTAAACAGTTTGTTTATATACTAAACTTCCCTCAGTCTGGCACACGTCCACAAGTTTTTACAATATCTGGTGTTGCTAAATAGTCACACATGCAAGGAGTGCTCGATTATTTAACTGTATATTTTCGGCGAAGATTCAAGAACAGGTATAATTTCTGCAATATAACTGTGATGATAAAATAAACTGCTCATTAGTGATATGTAGAATTAATGAATCTACGAAACAGTTTAATATAAATTATCTCTTAAGAGTCATGCAATCTTGCCGACAACACGAACCTCCATTACTTTCCTGCGCGTCCTGTCTTATCGCTGTTGAAAGGTCATCTGCACAGCATCCAGTACCCGTGCAGAGTTGATAGATGTGGGTTTTTGATGTCCAGCTCACGTTTCTTTGTTCATGTGTAGGTACCCAGAACGTCATTTAAAAGTTGGTCCTTGCTTCTCCAGAAGTGTGGAGCATGTCTTGTTCGTCTTACGTGGGTGGTTTGTGCGATAGAAAGCAAGATGCCCAGCAGTTACTCTTTTGTAGGCTGCTGAATCCAGGATTTCTTCAAGACAGCACGAAGTATCCTTGTCCAGTTCATATTTAGCTTTATCCCTAAGCGCTTCGTTAGTCGATGTTGTGGCTTTGTCATATCAGCTTTGTTTAAATCAATCATCTAGAACACGCACTGTGAAAGTGAACCTAAGGGAAAAGCTGGAATACTATAGAACAAAATATAATATATGCTATGTTGATATATGGATATATGGAGGCGGGTAGTGAAATGGTTAGAGTAGTAGAAAATGGACTCGTTGACCCGAGTTCAAATCTTGGACAAGGTTGTTTACATTTCCCATAGCACTAATACCATTGGGATAAGTATGCATCGAACAACTCTCCATCTAATCATAAGTAAATAGGGGAAACTGCTTTTTAGCCCTGGCTTGATAACCAATATAGGAGAAGGAAAACCCGAGATTCAGAACTGTTAGTGCGCTTAAGAAATTGGCCTTGTGTCACATCCTGCACCAGCGGAGGGGTCAATATATATATATATATATATATATATATATATATATATACACTAGGCTGAGTCAATGATTTTGCAATATTTCAGGTACGTGCTAATTTGTGGTAAGTATATTGCATGACCGAAGCAGATTAAGACGTGAAAAGTACTCGCTCTGGTGGGCAGTATCGTGGTAGTAGGTGCGCTGACACGTACATTGCTTACCTTCGTGTGTGATTTGAAACCACAGAGATAAACGTGCAATGTAGTCCAATTTGGGGATGTATGCTTACGTATTGAACTCGGCTATAACGCCGTGTAAGCAACTGATGCGTTTTTTGTTTTGTTAAAGGTGAAGTTTGAGTTGACCACGGTACAGTAAGCAGACGCCTAAATTCTCTCGTTCGGGATGCAAGAAACAGAACTCTAAGGCAATGTATAGTGGCTTAAAAACGGGGATTCGGAGGCTGTTCTGCAAGCCTTATAGGCAATTCCGGCGAGTAGTACCCGACAAATATCAGTGTGGGTCGTCAAATTGATGACCTCAGCAAATGCACCCGAAGCTGTCAAATTGTGTCTCACATTATCAAAACAGTGCAAAAATTTGACACACCCCATTAATGTTTTTTTTCATGTTCTGTAAAGTTGAAACATAGGAATTACATGTTGAATAAAAAAAACGAATAAGGAGTAAATGATAATATCAGGTTTGCCTACTTACGAATGATATGAAAATGGTGTAGAATGCTTTTCAATATGGCTTAATGTAGGCAGAGAGGAAAAATGTAGAATGACTGGTCGTATGAAGCTGAAAGGTGTATATTGTGTTTGAAATAGTGTAATATATTGCCTTGACCGGCGGTGAACTCGGAGGATGATATTGACTCACACAACCAGTCGTAGATAAAATTAACAAAATGTCTACCGAGTATCATACCCACGCACTTTCTGTTTAGAAAGTGCGTGGGTATGATACTCGAAACATAAGTAAGTAAAGTCGACGGAGTGGCCTATTGTTGGTATCAGCCGGACAGCAAGGGAGACTATCCCCTTTCTCACTAGTGCTAGACCAGGGTAATTGTTTTTACATCTGAAGTAGACGCCAGACTTACCCTCAGCTCACCACTTTACCACGCAGATCCTTGTGCTACTCATACGCTGATTTAGCGAAGGCCAATATTGCAACTGGAAACTTGTGGTTCCTAGCCGGGGCTCTACCGACTGAGCTAAACCGACAAACACGGGATATGTGTGGGTTTAAGCAATGATATTTGTGTGCGTGTAATCTATGCCTAATGGAAAACAAGCATCGCGTGAGTGTAAGCAATGACCAATGGAAAACATGCCGCGTGGGCGAAGAATGTGGCCATGTGGTTTGCGTGGGAGTTTTAAGACTATATAAAGTCTAGAATTTGGGATGAAGTTCAGTTTTCGTTCGCTATTCAAATTCCCGACAACCCCTTTGTATATGTGAACTCTCTCCGACTACTCTACTTGTTGGTTCATTTTATGCCGAAGATTTCTTGCTTGATGGGTATTTAAATTTTGTTTTAAACTCAATGTTTTCTCTTTAACCCAATGATGGGACCCTAACAGGTATTATCACTGTGGGTCAGAGTGTACCTGGGAGGAATGGCAACGAATATCCGCATTCCCCAGGGCTCAAAAATTGGAACTTCAAATTAGATAACATAGATGGTATCCTAACAAGTACTATTACTCCGATACAGAGTGGACCTCAGAGTACCTCAAAGTGTACTCCAGACAACCCAGATCACATAACAGTTTATTGTCATACTTAGTACACACCATTTGTAGAGGGTATTACCCCTCTGCATGGAATAGAGTCCGCATATTCCGACGCCAACCACAGGACTGTAGTAAAGAAATCAACATATGAGAGAGCTACAAAAATATCTAAGTTATAGGCATAAACTTACACGAGACGGGTTGCCATGCAGTAAAACACAATCAATATTTCAGACAATCCATCCAGTCAGTTGGGGCAGAGGGAAATGAAACCCATGTGCTTTATGTGGTCACTTTTTTTATCGTTGGTGGCGATTCATATTGTCTAAGGACAGGACTGTGATGGCTGAACCTT
Organism: Doryteuthis pealeii; assembly: GCA_023376005.1. NCBI lineage: Eukaryota > Metazoa > Mollusca > Cephalopoda > Myopsida > Loliginidae > Doryteuthis > Doryteuthis pealeii. Next base: position 125,352,768 of record CM042139.1, read on the forward strand.
TTGTGTCCCGGGTACTAAATGGCTCCGTTTAATGTAACGCTCTACTTCGGCCCTTCGATATTTGACTGTTCTTGTCAAGCCCTAGCACCTATATGATTGTTCCAAACATATTCTTCAATCTACTCTCACGGCAAACACCCAAACCATTTTACCATACATATAAATTCACCGTACCCATACCCACGAGTAATGTGCGACACAAGGTAAAGTTCTTAAGTGGAGTTTTTTCAAATTCATTGATACACCTGAATACACTTCATATGAAGTTAATGAAAAATCAAACATAAACATTACTTCTGCCTATTTAGTGTCATGTGTATGACGTTAAAATGCATCTATTTGTGAGGTTTCAATTTTGGAACTTTTGCCATTGTTCCAAGATCCACTCTGCCTCGAAGTGGTAATACCTGTTAGAATCCTATCTATGTATCATATATATCAACTTGCAAGTTAATTATAAATCTAACTTGAAAATGATTTCCAACGACTTATTAATACACATAAAGTTAATGACAGTATATACACCAATCCATTGAAGTTACTGAAAAATTTAACATGACTATTTGATTATCGGTCTAATACCCTTGGGAAATGCATGAATTTACTTAGCCTCCAACTATGGGTTAAATGTTACCACTACTACTCTTCTACAATGATGGCATTGGCAGGAATATACCCAAGAATATACCCATTGATATGTCATTAAGCAAACCTAATGTTCAGTGCGAATCAACAAACTAGCAGAGTCAGCGCAAAGATTGTAATATTTTTTCATATATTTAAATATATATAATCCTTATTGAGTTTTAAATGTAAATATACAAACACTTTTACATTAATCATTCAATGATGTTAAAGACTTTCATATGAATATATAATTACACCCATTTAAATATTTGTACAATTGGATGAATCGGTTCTTTGGAAGATATCATATAGGAAATAGATGTTCAAATGTTATTCCGTCGATATTTAATTACATTTCAAGTTTCTATGTATACAGAAGCAAGTAACGTTTTAATGTCTGTTTATATAGAATCTAAATGGCCAAATAGTTTTGTATCCTTTGCCAAAATATGAACGTCTTTCCTTAAGATTTGTGAATAAAAAATCGAAGTCAAATAATTTATTTACAGGAATATCGAAAAACATATAGCTACGATATCTGAAAAGCTCAGAGTTCATTATATTGACAGTAATTGCCGATGATTAAAATCTTCTCATCGAGATCTGGGCATTTTATACGCCAATTTCTGTTTTGTTTGCCGATTTGGCCGTTTCTCAAGCCATAAATATAATCATTTAACGCGACATGAACTTAGATATTTTCAAACCAACATAAAACAAACCATTTAAAATGGATTGATAAAAGGTCATAACATACATCATATTATTTTGGAGCAGGTTTTATTTGTCTGGTTCTTATGCAAAGTATGACGATGGGGTCAATAAACTTATATGAACATAAAACGAAATAAAACCGTATATAACCCAGATAAATTGACTATAATATCTGAGTCACCAATTGATTTTTCTATAATTTATATTGAAATAGGGTATATACAAGTATAACTTATGCACACTTAAAGCTAAAAATAAATTGTAAAGAAATGCAGCTAATAAGAATAATTAGCACGTTCCCAGGGGCAGTTCGGATACTAGGGATAAAGGCTGAAATTTGAAATTTGAAAAGAAATTAAAATCGTACTAATACATAAAATAAGCGTTTCTGCTACAATTCCCTATAAAAGCCGGATAGAAATAAATTATCGAGAATTTTCTGCTCTGATATGTTTCCTGCACTAATTGTAGAAACATTACTCATTTGTAATTATTATTATTATTATTATTATTATTATTATTATTATTATTATTATTATTATCATCACTATTTCACACCTGCCTAAGCTGGTCGTTCGTTGGAGACTGAGTAACAGCAAGTCTCTTCAGGTCTCCAAGACACTTCTGTGTATTCTAGCTGATCTTAACAGTACTGTTGTTTGGATGGTCCCGATTTTTCAGATTTCTAATTCTTTCAGATTCTTTTCCAAACACTTGGAAACCGTTCCAAGGCTCCCAATTACAATTGGCACGACCTTTACCTTTATGTTACACATTATTTTCAACTCTCTAGCTAGGCCAAAGTTATTGTCTATCTTTTCGTTTTCCTTCCTCTTCACTCTGTGATTCGACGGGACGGACAAATCCACGACATGACACGTTTTCTGCTTTTTGTTAATTAATACTAGATCTGGTCTCCTAGTCGGGATTTAATGATCCGTCTGTATCTCAAAGACCCAAAGAATTTTGTGCGTCTCATTCTCTGGGACAGATTCTGTTTTGTGCATATACCATTTAGTAGCATGGCAAAAATTGAATTTCTTGCACAATCCCCAGTGGATCACCTTTCCACCCAGTCGTGGCTAGGCTTATATTATTATATGATTAACCGTTTCGACTCGGTCTCCGTCTATTCTACACTTGCTATTGTTGCGTCTTATCTATTTTTTCCTTTATATAGGTTGTTCTTATGGCATTGTCGTGTGCTGTAATTATAAGAGATTCAGTTCTTTCTTGATGTCCATGTCTTCGGATATGATATCTATTGAGTTTGACGCTTGAAGTACCCATATGGTTGTTTTTTCTTCCATTTCAGTTTTCTAGTTTTTCTATTATATTTCTGTATTTTTGCTTGTCAAAATATGTTGCAACTGCTTTTCCTTGCTACTGCAATTAGTCGTTCCTTACTTTTATTAGTTAACTCTTCAAGTGCTCGGATTGCCGAACCTACACTATCTCCAGTGTTGGTGAAACATCTTAACCCTTCATTTTTTGGCACATATAGTCGGTATATATCGTCTCTCTGGTGTAATCCCTTGTGCATTGTCATAACTCTCCTTGTCTCTTGCTCCATCTGTTGGAGCTCCTCTCTTGTCTATTTTAGGAATAGTACCGAGTATCTTACAAGAGGAATAAACTATGTGTTTATTACCTTGATGAGATTTCTGCTACAGAGCTTGGTTTCTAGGAGCATTCTTGTTCTTCTGACGTATTCCTTTTCTTTTCTTTTTTACTTTTTTCTTTCATTTCACTTTGTTTGATGGCGTCTTCTTTCAATATTCCCAGATATTTATAATTCTCTTATTCTCCAACTTTCCTAATTTATTCGCGGTTCGGTAGTTCGATTTTCTTTCACCGTTTAATTGTTTCCTGCTTCATTATGAACATGGTACACTTGTCGATGCTGAATTTCATCCGTATATCTTGGCTATTATTATTATTATTATTATTATTATTATTATTATTATTATTATTATTATTATTATTATTATTATATCACGCCTTGTGTGTTTTTCACACAAGTTTAAATTGGTAGCACTTCACTAGGTCTGAGTAACAGCAATTCACCATATGTCTTTAGTTAATACAGCTGGATTATTTAATTATCATTTTAGATATTTTATCTATTAATATTTAATATTTTCAAATATTTCCGTTCTAAAATATTATTCTTTATCCTATCATCATCAGTTTTATCGGAAGGAGGGATAACAATTTTTTTTTATTTGCTTTATAGTTACTTTGTCATTTTTTTGTTTTTGTTTGCAACCAGTTGTTATTTCGTTTTTTGTTTTTTTCATTCCATCTTTTTCAATTTTTCAAGATTTTTTAAATTATCCTTTATCAAGATCTCCTCAGTCACATTCCTTCTGAGTTATGTGTGAGAGCGTGTATATGAGAGAAAGAGAGTTAGAGAGAGTGTGCGTGTGTGGATTTTGAGAGAGAGTGTGTATGTGTGAGAGAGAGAGAGAGGAAAAATTAATTTTGGCAAACTTTTTTAATTTCTACATTTCATGGATTAAATATTTTGTTTGAAATTATTAAGGCACTTCAGAAATATTTTCATTTTTTACAAGTCTTTTCTCCCAAGTTTATTTCAGGCTCACATCTAAAGACTATAACTTTACTATGATAAGTATATTTATGATATATATTAGGGTATTTTGAATGTATTTTTGACAGATCTTTAGTTCACGTCAAAAGACTATGACTGTATTATGTGAATTATATGTGAATGTCTGTTGAGGATTCTACCTGATTATGACAGTGTCGTGATCTAGTTGGATTAGATTCTTCTTCAGATTTCCATTTCGTCCAGTCGTTTTTCGAAGCCTTTCGAATTCGTTTCAAGCGCACCAACTACAACTGGAAACACCGTCACCTTCATGCTCCATAGTTTCTTTTCAGCTCTTTGGTAATATCATTGTATGTGTCTATTATTATCATTGTTGTATTTATTTTCAGTTTTATTTCCGGTTTCTTACAATCTTACAAAATGTACCATTGATCAAATAACAGGAGCAAAAATATGATGTCTATACTGGATTGCATACGCAGCACAAAACAATATGTTAGAAATTCAAAATTGTCATTTTATTTCACACTAAACAACTATAGACACAGAATTAAATATATGGATCACGGTAAGTTAATGCTTGTAGAACAACACTTCGGCTCATTCGTTCATTTTACCAGATACTCTATCACCCTCATAGAAAGATTTGAAAAATATATTGACATAAAATCAGTAATTGAAAAACGGGAGGACAAATGAATCAACAATTTAAAACCTATTATTCATTTGGGTATAATATCTAATTTAATTGCCTATCTTATAATGGACAGTGAGCTTTTGTCTGTCTGTAACCGAAACTATTTCACTAATCAAGTCACAATTCCCTTACTTATTTATGTCACATTCTCTATGATTATTATTTTTATTTAAACCGCAGTTATTAATAAAATTGTTTTACATCATTGATACTGTTGGCCTTATCTACATACTAATATCATGCAAGTGTATTCATATATTCAACGAAATAGCGGTTTACAATATGAACGGTAAGTATATTGATATTAAAAATTTAATTATAATAAATATGTGCTTGTTATTATTGATTTCTATTTGTTTTGTTTTATTTTAATAAATATGAGCAAAAATATCGGGGATAAATCATAAAAGAAATCCAGCAACAAGACGAAATAACTGTAATCTTATTCTTTACTTCCCAATTTAACTAAATTGTTACATTAGGAAAATTTAGCAATGAAAGACGGGAGTGATGGAAAAGGTTGACTAGTTAGTTTCACAGTTGTTCTATTCTTCGATTACATCCCCTCTGCTTCAATTATTTTATTTGCATTCTTGTTTAGTTTCATTAGCCTTTCTAATTTAATAAAATATTTTATTACATCTAAACTTAAATACTTGCACCCGGAGGGTCTATATATGTGCTAGTACTAGAAATAATATGGGTATACTTCAAAAACCTATATAAAGAACTAAAACAGTCACTGATCATCCATGTCTAACTTAAAACAACCTACTCCCAAACCTAATAATAAACACATTAGCCATGCGGCCTCGTGTCATGTGTATATAAAAAGTAACTGAAGATAATATGACCAGAAGATGTGTTTACTCAACAAATGGATATGTCTCATCACAAGTAGATTTGTGTTGCTTCATTTGGACCATAAAAACTATTAGAAAACTTTCTGTTTCTTTTTTCACAAAAAGCTTTTTCTTTTGATGACGATCTAAAGTTGTAATTAATTGAGGATAATCAAAAATAAAATAAAATGTGTCTTATCACGTTTTTCATTATTATATATATATATATATATATATATATATATATATATATATATATACTAAAAAAAGTATCCGGTCCATGACCGGACTTAGATTATTTTAGAACACCAGGGAGGGAGTGGGTAAGATAGAGAATAAGAGGAAAATTATTTATAGAATAAAGAATGTAATCCTTAACTTTTGAGTGTTTTGAAAAATAATTTTCTTTTCTAAAATCTGTTTTTTGCATATGACAAAAACATAAATTCAGTTCTTAATTGCTTGTTGCGTTAAAGTGATAAAAAATATTAATCTAATTTATTTTATTTTTTCACCCCTAAAAAGTAGCAATTAAAAAGAGCTAAGTACTAAACATGTGTCTTCATTTATTTAGTTCTATTGACTGAGATTGTAGACTACGCCAACAGCACCTCTGCTGAGTAAAACCTCTTTCCAATTGTCCCACCTTTTTATTCGTAGGTGGCGGCCCGTAATGTTTTTGAACGGAATTCTAGTGGCGGGGCAGTCCATGGCATGCAACACTCTACTTTGGCCGTTACTTGGGCTAGACGGACAGTCAGAGAGGTCCCTCCAGTAAATCAGCTGGTCATGCCAAGCTCTAGCACCTATTTTATTGTCCATATCATATTGTTCTTATGGTAACCCCGCCTTCCCCTTTTCATCATATATCTGCTAAAGGGCGGTGGTTGAGGGTCTTTTTGTCATGTTTATGACGTTAAACTGCATCTAGTGGTGAGGATCTAATTCTAGATCTCTGGGAAGTGTGGAGTACCCCTTCATTGCCATTACTCACAGGCCAACTTTGACCCGGAGTGGTAGTACTTGATAGGCCTACCAAGTACTACCACTCCGAGTCTTATATATGGGTTAAATAGATAAAAAGGAGCTTTTAAAAGTATGTTTGAAAAGTGAATTAAAAATAATTTGAATACTCAGTAATAATGAATAAAACAAATATGACTTCGGTATAAATTAACCCAAAGGTTGAGATGCTGCAAAATCCAACCAACCAACGAACATGTATTCATTTGAAGGAGGAAATTTTGTATTTATTCGAAGGAAAATTATTCGTTTATTAAATATTTAACGGTAAGTAAAGTTAAGAATTCGGATATTATAATATTCCTTTATTTTAGGAATAGTATAATTTTCATAAAATGTCCGAAAGAGTATTTAATTACTAAATCAGGGAATTATCCAATTTTAGTGTTGAATTACCAATGAATGAATTTTATAATGCATTAGTTATTTTATTTCAAAACTTTCTGATTTTTTTCAAGTTCCTTCTTTGCCCCCCCCTTATTTTTGTGGTGCAAAATATCGATGGTGTTATATAAAATGAAACTAAAAGCAGTATTACTTTCTTTTGTTATTGATTTCTAAGAATAAAATGTTATAAATGTTTAAAAATCTTAACGTTTGTTTTGTACGTAATTTACTTCACACCAAGCACCTGTTTGCATCAATGTTTTAACAGAATTTTATTTTTAATATGTATCAAAAATGAATTACATATGTAATATTCTTTTGCTTTTGTAGTGAGATAGCCAATGACATGTTATCTCATTTGCATATGTCTCCTACAGCGGTAGATATATCGAGATAGTTTGGAGGACATAAAAAACGAGCTACGATACGAAACTACACATCACAACAGCTTTTTTACTGGTGCTTATATTAGTACTTTTCGACTTAAACAAAAAATTGACTTGAGCTTAAATAAATTGAATTGTTGATACCTTACGTATGAGTAAAAATCATTTACATTCGTACGACCATATACTTAGAATAGAATTATTTTAGAAATAAAAAAAATTGTCTTTTTTTAAATACAGTTGGGTTTTATGGTGGATTAGTCTGTTCTTAACGCAAATTCAGAACCCCTGGGGTGGAAGGTCTGTTAACAGTATTCATTTTTTTTAGAACTCGTCTTTTTTTTATTACTGTGAGGAACTGGGTCGTCTGTCGCCAGTCCAAAGTTCGATTTGTGCCAACGGGAGGTAGGTGGTGGAGAAATCTGTTAGCGGTAGTTTTTATTTTTTAGAAATAAAACATTTGTATTTATTTCACAGAGTAAGTGGCTAGGGTTTACAAAACTTTAAATTTCTGAAAACCCAATAATACTTGTTATTCCTTTCAAGTCTGTATAGGTTTAGAATAACATTAAATAATCAGAAGACAAACAAAATCAAACAGACAAGTAATGAATAAATTATACAGGTCATTAAAGTGTAAAGAGAATATTATTTTAGAAAACAAAATCTGTAATACAATTACGAATTTTGACAAAAGCTCTCTATGTTTGCTTAAGAACACCCTTATGCATTTAGAGAAAAAAAAAACAACATAATTTCACCCCGAAACATGTATTGTTTCCCATCATCAGATATCCTGTCACAGATATACTACGATGTTTAGAGTCAAAGTATGAGGGTGCGTGAATGAACCAATTACCCTCAAATAATTAACTATTCCAAGCATTTGACGTAAAAAGTATTTACCACATAGTTAAATCTGACTGAGGCTAATTATACAATTTATGCGAATATAAAATCCGTAAGTCTACTGCTGGTCACAAGACTAAATATATCAGTTAAAACTATTGATATATGTATACTGTCACATCTCTGTATTAATGGCTGAATGCACTATTTTCTGAAATGTTAGAACCAAATAAGAACTTCCTCATATATTAAGAACGCTGGACAGATGAATTATATGTATTTTAAAAGGTTGATACTTGATTTATACAAATATTTAAAGGATGTCATCAGTTAAAAGTAGGTATTTTCAACTGAGCTGCAGGTTTACAGGGAGATCTAATTAAGTATATTTCATGCAATCATTAAGACACACTCTTTATAGGCACACAGATATATATATATATATATTATATATATATATATATATATATATATATAGAGAGAGAGAGAGAGAGATAGATAGATAGATAGATAGATAGATATAGAGAGAAAGAGATAGATAGATAGATAGATAGATAGATATATGGCAATTGTATGGCATACATATTTAAACGTAAATGAAGGACATTGTTGAAAAGTACTTATAATTAAAGTACGTAGAAATAAAAAGCATGAGAAAAAATAAATGTAGATTTTGATATGTTTTGGGGTAAGTTTACCCCTTTTCCTTTGGCGAATAAAATAAAATGAAAATGGACGGTGACCTTGAACTAGGAGTAAATCAATTCGAGATGTTTACTGACATCTCTATACCAAAAATATTTTTTCTTTTTTGTTTTATTATTTTATACAGATGGTTCAATATCTAAAAATAATTGTAAATTATTAATATTACTAGCAAAATAAAAAAACGCACCTCTATAAAGAAGTTATAATATATAGACGAAATAATTATGCGGAAACACAGAATGTTGCCGTTGCAACAATATTCATATTTACCATTCATAGTACATTGCGACTTTTCCTGTTTCCTAAAGAGGATTCACCGTGGTGTAGTAGCTAATGTATTAGACTGTAACATCACAGCAAACGAGTTCAATCTCGAGTCGCGTCATACCGTTTACTTTTGGACTAATACCCTCATACTCCAGCTATGGCCTAAATAGACCCATTACTGATTATTCTACAAGAATGGCTTTGGCATTAAATAACCCACGAAAAATGAAAATTGATAAACTGATACCAAACCCAAACCTACTTCCAAAACTGAAAATTCCTCTCAGGTGTTCATTTTTGGGGTCGTGGAGAACAATAAAAAATATAACACCATGCAACTTCACACTATTCAAAAAACGGAGCTCAGAGCTGCTCCGGTGAATTAAAAAAAAACTCACTGGAATAAGCATGTTGAATGCTTTGGTCCCTATTTCGAAGGAACATTGTGTTTCAATTATTGTTCACATAGTCTTGCTAAACACAGTTTCAGTCTTTTTGTTAACATCTCATACATATTTCCCAACCCCTCCACACGAGTAGGATGTGATACAAGGTCAATATCTCAAGCGGAGTTTAACAAGTTAGAATTAAGTTTTCCTTGCCTAACCAAGGTTAAAGAGGCCAGTGTGCGCTGCTATTTATCGATAGCTAGAGTGGAGAATATTTGGATTCATACATTTATCAATGGTATAAGCGCCCTTAGAAATACAAACAGACTCATAGAGAATTCTAATTCATCTCGCCGTGTCAATTTCCAACGTTAAACATGTCCCACGCGCCTCCATTACACAACGAGTTAACATTTCATATACGCATGTATCTAGGTTTATTAACAATTAGATGCTCTTTAGATGCAAGCAAAAATTCAGACACATCCTTGTATTTGGGGAAAATGATGCAATACATGATGCAACAATTTTTGATAAACGCGTAGCAAAATAAATTAGATTAAGTAGGTTTTATCCAGATACCTAGCACTTTATTTGCTGTAGAGTTCCAATATATCATGTCGTTTTAGCGATAAATATTCATTTTCTTAATTCTCTCTAGCATTTTGTTCTACGTTCACATAAATATGGTGACGTATGTATTTTTACCAGACCAATGCTATCTACGTACAATATGATATTCAAAGTGCAGACACATTTATCTAATGGGAACATCTTCCTTTAGCAAACAACATTGCCAACAAAGCCAGAGACCTCGCTTCTCTCATGTGAACCACGTATGTGCTTCCACAAGAACATGAATATTGATCTTTGAATACTTCCAAGTAATTCCGTTCATGATTCTGCTCTGGTAGTTTTGATGGATTAGTCGTAGAGATTCCGAATATATTCTTCGGGGCAACGATCTCTGATCCATTATGATCTTCCTCGTGCAGTCTATATTCGGCAATGGGCAATATTCATATGACAGATTAAAAAAAAAAACATAACATCTTCGTTGAAGGACGCGAACATTTGCTGAGCGTGTCAAAGGGTAGGAAAATATTCATAGTGTTCTAAAATAATGAGACTTGCGACGATTCGTCATTTTAGCAGATTGAGAAAATATCCAAGTTTGACTGAATCTGAATCTGGATCTGGATCTGGTCAAGTGATTTTTGGGATTATATATAACCGTTCCAATATGGTATATTCAGTGGGATTATGTCAAAGTGTTCTTGTAAATTTAACCGACACTTAGTTTAATAAATAAGTAAATAAATACACACAAATACACGCGCGTGCGGGCAGACACACGCGCACAAATACACGCGCGTGCGCGCACACACACACACACACACACACACACATATATATATATATATATATGTGTGTGTGTGTGTGTGCGTGTGTGTAAATCCGACAAAATGTCGTTGAAAATAAAGGAAAAATGCAGATAAAACAAAACAGCTACAATCAAATGATAGCGGAGCGAAATATCATTTGAATTTAGCTGTTGTGTTGTTTTATCCGCATCTTTCCTCTATTTTCAACCACACACACACACACACACACACACACACACACACACACACACATATATATATATATATATATATATATATATATATATATATATATATATATATAGTAGACGTCTAACATATCGAGGTAAAAATGAAAACTAATATGCGTGAATATTGAACGTGCCGTAATATCATGGCTTTAATAGATAACCAAAGGTTATTTTCATGACTTACTTGTTATCCAGTTTCTCAACTAAAACACCTCACCTTAAACCTGAACGTGAGTAGTACCAGACTTAAAGACCCCTCACCTTTTCGACAGAGCCTATAATGCACTAACTAAATCCACTCCTGAAGGGTAATAGACTCAACCCAAAAAGGGTTGTCCTGAGTATGAAACTGTTGTGATGTTAGGCCCAAAAGAAATCAAGTCGAGATAGGGTAAAATAAGACAAGTGTATTTACAATCAATGGTACATGTACGACTAGCTTGTCGTTAACGGGAACAGTTCTACCTTTCCACTCGGTGTCTCACTATTTATAGTGAGAACCGGTGCATGTTCTCCACTGTAGGAACGGCCGGTACAACACCCCCCTTTGAAAATATCCCGTCTGGGGATTAATAACGTTTTTGTTTGGGGTTCACCATAATCAACTCAGTCGATTTCCGTTTTCTTTTTGATCTCCTATTCTCAGGAGTAGTCTCTGGTATGGGCACCTGAAAAGTATCAAACACTGTGTCCATGATGTCCTCTTCGGGCGATATGGTCACCACACTGTTCGAGTGTCTTTTTCCGGATTTGGTTAGTGTGACGTTTGTGCACGAAATCTGGTCCCTTAATCATATAGACCATGTTGCCTATTTGTTTATCCACAGTGCCGGACTCCCAGAAAGTCCTATTGTTTTTGTGAATCTTAAAAAAGACTTTTTCACCAACTTTATACCGTTTTTTTGTTATCGTTTTTTTTCGCTTGGGATTATAATGTGCCAGAAACAAGTCGGGCGTTAAGATATTTTTAATTTTCTTTCTCTTAACATAAACTGTAGGTGAACTCCACTCGCTGTGATCAATTTTTGAAATGACACCCATGTTTTCGAGTCTTTCTTATTCACCGTTTATTTGCTCTATAGCAGCGTATGGAACATTTCTTTTCTTTCTGAACACTGGCTGTTCATTCAATTTGACTTCAAATCTTGCAACCGCTTTCCTACACCTTCCAAGACCCCCTGAAAATACGTCTGGAAAATTTTCTTTTAATTCCCTCTTGAGTTTTTCTGCCTCCACATTTGAATCCTCAACCTTTTGGCAAAAAGAACTTAAAGGCAGATCCCATAGTCTAAACTTTTCGATCAGATCAGTTCCAAAGAGGTTATTTGATTTTCGCATGACGAAGATTTGGGCTTTTTCGGTCTTATTCTGGAAAGAAATATTCGTCAATAATTCCCCCTCGAAGGTTATTTTTTCACCACTGACACTTCTCGTAGTTTTTTGTGATTTGATCATAGTGGGTCGCCCAAGCTTCTTCCATGTCTGTACATTAAGGATGGAAATGTCAGACCCACTATCAAGCTGAAGTCTTACTTTCCTTTTAAAAATGTTGACCTGTACATATTTCCGGATATTTTATTCCTCAGGTTCAATTTTTGTCAGTTTAATGGATGTCTTTCTACCAGATTTTCTTTTACAACATGATGCCTTATGACCCTTCTGGTGGCAGTAGTCACATTGTTTAAATTTGTAGGGACACTCATTATAGAATTTTGTAGTAATTACTTATTTGTTAATCCTGAATCCAAAAATCTGTTTGCAATGACGAAGATGTTTTCCGTGAAGATCTTGTAATTTAATCACTTTGGGTGATTTTTTTTCAGTGACTTCGTTTCGATTTCTCGCCGCCAATCTGTTGTGATGTTAGTCCCAACAGTAAAAAGAAGTCAAGTCGAGATAGCGTAAAATAAGACAAGTGTATTTACAATCAATGGTACATGTACGACTAGCTTGTCGTTAACGGGAACAGTAGTACCTTTACACTCGGTGTCTCACTATTTATAGTGAGAACCGGTGCATGTTCTCCACTGTAGGAACGGCCGGTACAACAGAAACTAACCTACATCTGATGATGAGGATCCAGTTCTAGATATCTGGGGAGTTTTGTGTATCCTTCTATTTCCCTTACTCCAAAGTTAACTGTTGAGTGATAGTAGTAGCATGTGTACAATCTATGGGTCAAAAATATATGTTTAGAAATGAATTATACTAGATAGGAATAGTTGATTAGTATAACAGTAGATTATATGCATTAAGAATATTTACTTAAAGCTATAATTGCTAAGGATTAATATTACCATTTGATTAGAGAAAACAGATGACTTTTACTTAATATGAATAGATACTTAAAACTAGATGATAATCAGTATTGGATAGGAATACTCTAAACCAAAAAACTGTGTGTAAATTATTCGTATAAAATAGCAATAATGAATATCATCACTGTGTACAAAAAAACTTGACTATTTGCCTACTTTAAACCGTTCACAGCGACTCTCCAACCACTGGGATTCTACCGCGTGTCAATGAAAGCTAGTTTATTATAACTGAGCAGTCTCAGATTAGAATATTAGTAGGACATTATTTGAATAGAATGAGTTCTGATGTGATAGATAGTGAACATTGAAATATCCCATCGTACAGTTAAAAATACCAAGAACATTTGGTATAGCCGTGGGGAAAATTTGGTAGGCAAAGAGTTACGAAATAACATTACAAAGAATGAAATAGGAATGTACAATGAGCATAATTCCTTAACCTCAATACATCAAATAACCCCCGACTGGTTGACATACCGTTAAAATTAATCAATTGATTAAAGTTCTCCAAAAATAAATATTTTTATAGATGCGACGTAGAGAAAATTTTATCATGTAATGAATTCACCAGCTTATTTTTTAACGCACGATGATCGAAATACGCGCTAGTGTCGGCTAATTAAAAGTTGTCATTGTAAACAAGTATTTTTATATTCAAAATGAATTGAGAAATCCTAAATCGTAGTTTAGGATATAAAAGATATTCCCAGCTATGTTGAACAATGCATCAACCGATTTGCTCAGTAAAATGGTGTCAATACATATAAGTTAGGGTAGCGAAAACATAAAGTCAACTGCCCTTGGTAAGTGTCAGTTTCTCGCCAATGCGATTCTAAAATCGAGTGTATAATATATATATTCGTATTTTCCTTATATTATGCTGTGTGTTGCAACAGAAGAAGGCTGGTTATGCTTAGAATGAATGATGGAAAAACTGGTTTAGTATTTGAGCCTTCGTTGCATTATCTTATGCCGAAGACGTTTTGTTGTATTTATGCTTGATGGATATCAAATATTTTTTAAACTCAATTTTTTAAACACATTTTTGAAAATCATGTTTTTTTCTATTTAACCCAAAGATGAGACCCAAACAGGTACTACCACTCCGAGTCAGAGTGGATCTGGGAGTAATGACGATAAAGGGGTACTCAAACTTCCTAAGAGCTCCAGAATAGGGATTCACAATCAGTTAGAGCTTAACGTCATACCAAGGACACTGACCTTCAGCCACCATATAGGATAAAAATGGTTGGGATCTGACACAACGCCAAAAGGGCCAGGAAACCATATAGGTGCTAGGACTAGACTGATCGAAGGAGGCTTCACTGACAGCCTACCAAGCCTAAGTAAGAGGCAAAGTGCAGTATCATTAAGCATCACGGATTACACCCCGGCCAACCGGTAGTCCCATTGGGTGAGGATTCTACACATAAAGCCTCTGGTGACAGGGCTGGTGCCATTCTGGGAAAGGCATTCTAGTCTAGTATAGTAACAATTTCGGAATTTGTTTCCTTATATCTCCTCACTTTATATATATATACATATATACATATATATATATATATATATATCTTATTATAATGGAGATTGTATGTTTTTTTGTCTGTAACCGAAACTATATTACTATACAAATCACAATTCCCTTTGGTATTTAAATCACATTCTCCATGATTTTATTTTTATTTAAACCTCAATTATTAATAAAATTGTTTTACATCATTAAGACTGTTGACCATATTCACATACAAATAACATGCAGTTGTATTTATATATACAACAAAATAGCGGTTTACAGTGTGAATGGGAAGGCTAATTTGCATATTGATCTTAAAAAATTGATTTTAATAAATATGTGCTTAGTATTATTGATTTCTAATTGTTTAGTTTTATCGTATTGAATATGAGCAAAATTCTCTTCAATAAATCTTAAAAGAAATCCCTTAACAAAAAGAAATAACTGTAATATTATTCTTTACTTCCTAAATAGTTAAATTAGGAATAGGAGTAATTGAAAATGATGGAAGAGTTAGTTTCAAAGTTGTTCTATTTTTCAATCATACCCCCTCTGTTCCAAATCATGTTATCTGCATTTTTATTCAGTTTCATTGGCTTTTCTAATTTAATATGATATTTTATTATATTAAAACTTAAATACTTGCACCCGGAGGGTGCATATATTTGCTAGTATATATATATATATATATATATATAGAGAGAGAGAGAGAGAGAGAGACAGACAGACAGACAGACAGACAGAGGCAGAGGTAGAGAGAGAGAGAGAGAGAGAGAGAGAGAGAGAGAGAGAGAGAGAGAGAGAGAGAGAGAGAGCGATACAGACAGACAGACAGAAAGCGTAAGAGACATACATTAAAATTCAGCTAGCCAACAAACTCATTAGATCAAATAAACCATCCAAGTTAGGCAAACAAGACAAGCTAGATAACTGCGGTAGAAGTAAGGACGAACACATGTGTGACGTTCTACTTTGGACATCTACACACATTCTCACCAGAGTGGGCCGACAGCAAAGATTTACATTGATTAGCTCGATGCAGAAACAGGATGTAGTGGGGAGGACTTGCCAAGAGCGATGATCAATAGGGACGGGTGCCGAGAGAGATCACGTAAACCAGTTTCGTCAGAATGGCATGATGGTGATGATGATGATGATGGTGATGATGATGATGTTGATGATATCACAAGGTACCCAGAGACTAGTTTGAAACAAATAATATAGGTTTATTTTTTGTTTTTGGTTGAACATAATCACACACATTCACAAACGCCATACGCGCGCGCGCGCACACACACACACACACACACACACACATATATATATATATATATATATATATATGAGTAGTAACGAATTGAGCAAATCCAACAAAATATAATTTAAAATAGAATAAAATGCGGATAAAACACAAAACAATTAAATTCAAATGATATTTCGCCTCGGCATGTTACGAATGTTTATCAAATTCATTTTTAAATTTGATAAAGCTTCCTAACATACCGAAACGAAATATAATTTGAATTTGAATTTAGTTGTTTTATGTTTTGTCCGTATTTTCCTGTATTTTCAATCACACACACACATACATATATATATATATATATATATATATGTGTGTGTGTGTGTGTGTGTGTGTGTGTAGATGCTTTTCGAATTTGAAGTTTTTATTTCAATGTTTTACATAGGACAGATTAAGTTATTTTCAATCGTTATGTTTGTTAAATGATTCCGATGAGAAAATGAATTCCCACTGTGTCCCTGTATCAACTTAGGTTTAATATTTCTAAAAAATAAGAAAATCTTCAACATAATTTTTCCAAATAATTCACCAGTTAAATCGAAAGGAAATTTCCTAGAATAGAACAAAATATTAAATAACTCTTAAAGCCAAACTGATATTTTAAGAATATCACATTTTATCTTTTCAATATTCTTGTAAGGTTTAGGTTTTTTCAATTGTAAGTTATTTCCTTCTGAATCGCTAGCATCACGGTATTAATAGACACCATTGAGGCCTATTTTGTTTTAGTGAGTAATTTTCCCGGCTTTTATATCGTTGAATAGATAAATATCTCTCCCAATAACATCAAAGCATTGTGTTAAAGAACGGTATCAATATTGTCTTGTCCTTTGAGTATAGCGTGTCCCAAATTTTTCTGTTGCGTCTCCCAAGGTAATACTTTGTATATTGATGCTATAATGCATGAGAACGTGACTTGCTACTAGTTAACAATTAAACAGCAACTTATACATTTCAATTTGTACATTGGTTTGGTTGGATTTAATTTGTACATTGGTTTTGTTGGATTTAATTTGTACATTGGTTTGGTTGGATTTTACGCCATATCAAACCTTATTGGGTTATTTTATGCCGAAGACGTTTTGTTTTTCATTCATTCTTGCTGGGTGTTATTTTTGTTTTGAATTCAATAATCTTAAACACATTTTAATACTAATTTTGATCTATTTAACTCATAGATGGGACCCTAATAAGTGCTACCACTCCGGGTCAGAGCAGTCCTGGTCGTTATGGCCATGAAGGGGTAATCCACGCTCTCCAAAGCTTCAGAATTGGAACTTCCCCACTAGATACAGTTTAATACTTATTGAATGCCTTTCGTGTATCTATGCGCGCGCTCGCATGTGTCTGTGCGTTTGATAAAAAATGATGTAATCTAAAATAGAATACATTTGATTTGACATTTTTTGCTCGATCAATGTGATAAATATTCACTAGGAAATCATGTGCATTGATAAGTTAGTGCATTATGGAAAAATAAGAATATTCCTTTTGTAATTATCATCATTAATCTAAGGATTGCATTATGCCAAGTCACACAGAATTAAACAAACATAAGCCAAATCGAAAGAAATATAATTCTGTTGATACACATCTCTTATATATGCATTATATACTAGCAGTGCAACCCGGCGTTGCTAGAGATTTTAAAAAGTTACAAATAAATCTATATTTGTGTTATTTGGATTTTTCAGAATGTTGGTTTCCTCTTTATTGATATAAACACAACATTTTGGTCGTTGTGCCCTACGGCCTTCTTCTAAATGTCTTGTCTATATTTGTCGTTCGATTAATATAAAGTACTTTTTATATATTTGTTTCATTATCTTTTATTATCTTTTATATCATATTTTATTAACTTTTGTATTATCTTTTATTCTTTATAGTTGTTTATCTTTGTTATTCTTCGTTTTTAATATTTTAAATTTTATTTATCTTTATTAGCAGTTTATTATATTTTATCAGTATATCAATTTATTTTATATTTAATCATTTTGATTAATTGTTTTAATATATCATTGATTTATACATTCGTTATATCTTTATTCAACTTTTCTTGTAGAGAAGGAGATGTAAAAACTTTTAATAGACTCTCGGACAGAAAGTGTGAATTTTATTGGAGTTTCTTCTTTGCTTTTGTTTATAAAAGACGTGAGCTTACCCATATATATATATATATATATATATATATATATATATATATATACGAAAGATTAGGTATGTTCATAAGTCGGTGTGTAAGTTTGTTTGTACAACGACTAAGTTCACGTTATTATATATATATATATATATATATACGAAAATTAATCAATCTTTTGAAAATCAATCTCTATCTCTCTCTCTCTCTCTCTCTCTCTCTCTCTCTCTCTCTCTCTCTCTCTCTCTCTCTCTCTCTCTCTCTGAATATTCTTTTACTCATGTTTATATATATATATATATATATATATATATATATATATGTAATTATGATTGGAACCTTAACACTAGATATATGCATCTGTTTTCACAAACGTGAATGATCAATACTTATATAACGTACGAAGGCGTACATTTTGAAAAATGGAAAATAAAAATGGAAAAATTATTGCTGAAATTATTTCTTATTATATTCAAGTAATGGTATATGAATATCAATAAATTAATAGCATTGAAAATCGCTATTATTATCCTATAGTTCTTCTCACACAATCTAGTAAAAGCAAAACATAATAATAATAATAATAATAATAATAATAATAATAATAATAATAACAATAATGATTATACAAATTGTATCTACATTTACGTAACCATACATATGCAAAAAGGTCTTCGTGCTTTATATATATAATATATATATATATATATATATATATATATATATATATATTGTAAAAGACGTGGGGGTCTTTCAATGCGTGTAATTGTGCATTTATATAAATGTATATAAAAACTCTTTAATAAAAAAAAGGGAAAGAATATATCTACATTTTTACTTTCCTGCGATGAAATTCATTCACAACGTTCCTGCGGAAAGAAGTAAAACATGGCTGACAATGTCAGATCTTGAAGCTGTGCACTATTTTGAGACTGAAGAATTCTAGAAAACAAGAAAGCAACACCCACATCTCTCATTCACTTCCAAGGACGATCTCACAAAGAAACGCCTTATTTTTGAGTTGTGAATAACAATGTATTCAATAAATACATTTAGCACTGCAGAAAATATTAGTTTTCAAGTGTAAATATTATATATATTGCTTCAAGTGAAATCAGTATTCTGCAACATATATAAAAAGTACTGCGGGGTTTTTTGTGTTATTTTGCTTAGTAATATATTTCTTTGAACATTTAGCACTGATTAAATCTAGAAAGAGGAAGAGTCGTCATAGCTAAGTGGCTAAAGACCTGGACTGCCTCATCGTAGGAAGTGAGTTCAAACCCCGTCCACTTTGGAACTTATACACTTGGAAATAGTGTAAAACCTCTACATATGGGTTAATAGTTCAACTACTGTTATTCTCCAAAGATGACTTAGTCATTAAATAACACATGAAGGTTAATAAGTCATTAAACTATCCTAGTTAATAATGTAGCCTATAACCGGTTTCAGCAGGCCACCGAAAAAGCCTATCTCCTTTTCACTAGTGACCAAGGAGATTGTTTTTGCGTTTGAGGCGGAACGTCACACCTAACATCAGTTCCCCACTTTACAGCACAAATACAAACTGTGCTAGTCATGCGATGAGTTGGCGAGAGTCGGTATCGAACCCGGAATCTTCTGTTATCTAGTCAAATGCTGTAGCGGCCCTAAGCAAAGAAACAAAACAAAACCAAAGTTGTGAAAATGGTATGTTCGCTTGTAATTTACTACAGAAGAAAGTTACGAGCGGGTTGTAGAATGCTCCTCGTTCCAATAGCAAAGCCGACGAGAATTTCAACTCCATGATTGTTTTTTTTTTTTGTTTTGTTTTTTTGTTTTTTGTTTTTTATGTAATTGGTTTTGGGGTCATCAGGAGAGAATGTTCACCGATTCGCTTGTAATCTACTACACCAAATATTGCAAGAAATTCTATGTTATTTCGCTACTTTCTCACGGTCAAATTTGAAGTCTATTTTCTTTTGTTTTAACATTAAATGGGTCTAAGATTGATGAGAATACTTCTGAAATATATAGGAATTACTTCTATGTCAGATGTCAAAAGGCGTAATTATCTGATAAGTTATTTTCAAAATAAACTTACGATGGATATGACTGTAAATATATAATAAAGTAAAGTGAGCTTGTTACCGTGGTTATGGCAAATAATACAACGAACTATTTAAAATGCAATAATATACGGCTGTGTACGAGGATAATTAAAAGTGTCTAACACCTACGGAGAGTAAAAGTTTTATATAACACAGTAATATAATTATGATATGCCTTGTCAATGTGGTTAACACATCGCTATCTTACTGACTACATTGATTTAACATTATAAACTGAAATAATGCAAATTAATTTACTAGTAACTATTTACTGCCTTTTTATCCACCCATTCTTCCCTTTCTCTCTCCCCCCCTCTCTCTCTCTCTCTCTCTCTCTCTCTCTCTCTCTTCCTTTTCTCTTTTTTTCTCCTTTTGTCTGTATCACGATTTATGTTTGTCTGTATATTTTTCTTTTCCCCACTGTTTCCCTCTCGCTTTCACTATATATATATTATATATATAATATATATATATATATATATATATATATATTTCTAGAAAATACGTGACCCCTTGGGTCACCCATTGTGCTCGGTTTCTTTTTAAACGCTTTTGGGATGAAATTGATTATCTAAAAGTGTATAAAAAAATTAGATATGTAATATTATTTTTATTTTTTTGATAACCATTATGATAACCATTATGCATATCGCATAAATGCGTCTTGACCTCCTGCTCTAAAAAAACAAAAAAAATTAGCGGTGCCTGCTTATCGACATGTAAATGTATATACACCTTCCTTTAAAAATATAATTTTTATTCTGTATTGCCACGAATTTTTAAACAAATACAACCGAGTTTGGCTTTAACTTTTCGGAAAAAAACGCCTTAAATCAGCTATAGAATAATATAATAAAGAAGAAATATGGCCAGATATTTTTTTAAAATGTAAATGAATTTAAGTAGAACTAAATGTAAATGGCAATTAAAGTAAAGGAAAATAATTTATTGGAATTGGTATGAAATTATTAGTGAGACCTGTATGGTCTTACTAATAATTTCCTTTACCTATTCTTTTAGTAAATAAATTCTGTCGTAGCTGACAATTTAATTTTAATCAACTTATTTTCTAATAAACTCTTGATTTGTTTTGTATTAAAAACTGTAGGAAAGATAAAAAAAATTTTATAAGAAGTATATATTAACATTACCGACAAAAACTTAGTTACCATAAAAAGGCATTGGTTTGTTGGTGTGTGTGTGTGTGTTTTTTTTACTCATTTAATTCATACAGTTTTTAATCTCAAAACATCGTAAATAAGTTAAACTTGCAAATCGTCGTCAAAATTAAAACGGAAACTTATTTGGTGATATATGACAGTTTAACTACAGTGAATGAATTAACTTTTTTTGCGAATTCGGTTACGGTTTAGGGGTTAAGGTTGTTTTTAATTACATATTTCTTAAAAAGACATTACTATACATTTAATGTTGAAAAATAATTTTTTTAAGAACATGTTTAGTTGAAATTATACATTGCAATAACACAAACAACTGAGATGAATGTGCCTACCATTGGATTCAATAATTAATTTCAATGGTCAATTAAATGTATAGTAATTTGGAATTTTTTGTTGTTGTTTTTGTAAGCAATACGTAATTAAAAACAACCTTAATCCCCAAACCCCTAAACCGTAACCCAATTCACCAAAAAGTTCATTCATACACTGTAGTTAAGCTGTCATGGAACATCACCAAATAAGTTTCCGTTTTAATTTTGACGACGATTTGCAAGTATAACCCAATGCCTTTTTATGGTAACTAAGTTTTTGTCGGTAATGTTAATATACACTTCTTATAGAAAATTTGCGAAGTTTTACCCACAAATCTTGATTTTATAACAAAATAAGTTGATTTGAATTATTTCGCAGCTTAATTTATTTCAATTTTTCGGAAAAGAGAATCAAAGACAATGTATCTACTTACCAAATAAGTTGATTGATTCACTAATTTAGTAATGAAAAACTTGTACCGTTTTAGATTTAAGATAGATAAATTACCAAAAATCAAGGAATTGTTTAATTTGAATGAGGTTTTGGGCACGTTATTCAGCAATGTATTCTTTTAGTTTGTTTTAGTTAAAAGCCTGAAGAAAACTTTTACTTAAACTGTGGGGGAGTCAACGTTTGCTCATTTGAATAAGATTCCATCACATTTAAATATATAACTACTGTTTTATTAAAACAAAACCAAAAAAAAAAAAATTCTCTGTAGCCTGGAGAAAGGGCAGGGGGTGAATCTACGAAGGGCTAGTGGGTGTGAGGAGGGGTCTCTGACTAGTGTTTTTTTAGTAATGAAACTATTACGTGCTGTGAGCTCTCTCACTCCCCTCAACTGACATATAGAGGGGAAGAAGAGCGTCATGTATACTATTAGACAGGGATTGGTCGGTTGTTGACTTTATTGCTAATTACGCCTAATTAAAACCAACTAAACTGAATTTTTTTCAAACAATGCTTAGTCCTAAAACCAAGGAATATCTAAGTATAAATATTGTGTCCATAACATAAATAGAAACAAATCATTTAGATATTGAAAACTCAAAATCTCAGCTTTAGTATAATAATAGATATATATATCGGCTTAAGCGATTATCATTTTTTCCAAAACCGTTGCATATGCGACGATGTGTCTACGCTATATATATATATATATATATATATAATATATATATATATATATATATATATATAGCGTTGACATATCGTCGCATATGCAACCGTTTTGGAAAATGATAATCGCTTAAGCTGAAGAGGCATGATATGCCGAAACACGTGTCTGTGGATGACTTATTAATTATTAATATATATGCTCCCATAAATTTGGTAATGAGCTCTCTAATTGGTAATTTAAATTAACTCTCACTACTAAGCAAATAAGCAATGATCATTTCTCCGGAAATTTGATCTCTCAGTGACCGAATGATACATACATTCGTATGTATTTAATAGTTTAAAAACACCAGTCCCCGCATCAGCTGTCAGTGGGCGAGGGGATAAGACATCGGACTACCATGCGGTCAGTCTGAGTTCGAACCCTACCCAAGGATAGTTGTGTCTAGCCACACTGAAGAGGCATGATATGCCGAAACACGTGTCTGTGGATGACTTATTAATTATTAATATATATATATATATATATATATGTGTGTGTGTGTAGTAAGTAAGTTGCAGTTCGCGGATTTTCTAAGCTGACAAAAGCCGCATAAGCGGCTTAAGCGATTATCACTTTTGCAAAACGGTTTCATATGCGACGATGTGTCTACGCTATATATATATATATATATTATATATATATATATATATATTTATATTTATATATATAAGTAAAGTGAAGTCGACGGGGCGGCCTAAAGTCGGTATCAGACAGTCAGAGTCTATCCCCTTTTCAATAGCGCTAGACCAAGGATATTGTTTTAGCATTTACCACACAGATCACTGTGCTACTCATACGCTGAGTTGGCGGGGACCGGTATCGAACTAGGAACCTTGTGGTTTCTAGCCGAACACTATATATATATATATATATATATATATATATATATATAATAAATAAGTAATCCACAGACACGTGTTTCAAGGTTTCACCTTTCATCAGTGTGGCTATACCGTAACAGCTACCTCTGGCCGGGTTCGAGACCCGAATGAACTTTCGTTCGCCAAACCTTTAAACCCGTACGGCCAGAGGCAGCTGTCAAATATAGGAGAATATAGAAGAATAATTAATCGCTACATTTCTAAGCGGAAATGAAATTCACTAGAGTCCTCAAACGTTTGTAAACAAACGCGAGGGTTAGCTATATATATATATATATATATATATATATATATATATATATATATATATATATATATATATATATATATATATTATATATAGCGTAGACACATCGTCGCATAGCGAAGACACATCGTCGCATATGCAACCGTTTCTGAAGCTGATATATATATTATATATATATATATATATAATATATATATATATATATATATATATATAGTAAGTAAGTGGCTTTTGTCAGCTTAGAAAAGCCGCTAACTGTGTCTATGCACTATCGTAACTTAGATATATTTTCTCTGCCACCGATATTGAGAACTATTTATTTATTAATATATCAAACTTCATTATATATGTGTGTGTACAGAGTGTTCGGGATAAATTTGACAATTTCATAAGGAAAAAGAAAAAGTGCTTAATAACTACAACATTTAATGGATTGTAAAGAAATTTAACAGGCACGGAAATTACACTACTGTTAACAAGTTTCACTTAAAATAACCGCCATTAGCGTCCATCACAGCCACAATCCTGCTCCGGAACCTGGAGCAAGCTGATGTTAAAGTTTCCATGGGAAGGGTCTAAAAACTACCTTAATTCTGTCGATTAACTGGACTTTTGTTGTACTAGCACGGCTATTGGTGTCTTTCTCAACAGCGTCACATACATAATAATCTATGGGGTTAAGATCTGGTGAGTTCTGCAGCCAAATATTGGGACTGGTGTAGTCGCCGACAACAATTTTTGACTTTTTCCCAGAGGTGTGGCAGGGGGCAGAATCCTGCTGCCATACATATGGCCTACCATTAGCTACCCTTATTATACAGGGTTTGACTAACTCCACGTAGGCATCTGAGGGTCCTAAAACACTTTTTTCTCCAGATTTTCGAGGAACTATGCTGTACGAACGAAGTCAGATCGTTTGTTATGTTGCTTTCTTCGAGCCACATCCTCGTAGTCTCCATTGCAATTCTCCGGTTCACGCCTCATTGTTTTTAGAGTGTCCAGGGAGCATTGGACAGCAACCATAATCTCCCAATTTGGATGGCCGGCGCAGATCATCATGATACAAAATTATTCTCTTACATCATTCAGGTGAGTTCCAGTCATCTTTTCTATCTCTCATCACATCACGTATATGAATGAAGAAGGGTCCCAGCTTTTAAATGAAGTGTAGTGTGCGACAATACCTCCAACCTACAGAGAAAACTAACCAAATATAAATATGTCAAAATTCTCCCGAACACCCTTTATATATATATATATATATATATATATATGTGTGTGTGTGTGTGTGTGTGTGTGTGTGTGTGTGTGAAAAAAAGAGAAAGAAGAAAGAGAAAAAGATATATCATATCAAACGAAGGAATTACACGCTGTGTTTTGAAAGATACAGACAATAGAATATATTTTTTTACTCTCAATTCATAATCATACTATATATTAATCTAATTATTTATTTTCGAATGCATGATCACCATATTCTCGATGGGTACACCATACTTATGTTGTTATTTCACAACTAAGGTCAGCTTCCTATATATACATCTATATTATCACGTGGAAACCTGCACCTAGGCATGACACTGCGGGCGGTCAAGGACCTACGTCAATCAGCTCTGAGTAGATTGTGGATTGTATGCGGAGGATCTTTCCGGAGTGATGACTGACACGACCGGTTGGCGCGAACTGATAATATGATATGATATGATATGATATAATATATATATATATATATATATATATATATATATATATTGTTCTACACAACACTTCACCACGATAAACTATTCAAGTGTTGGCAGACCAATGAATCATATGTACAACTGAACTGCTGGATCCTTGTACATCGTGATCGACATGAGAGTCTATCAAATATAGGTATATTGCTTGGTTGCCGGGTTGCTTTGTGTATGTATGCATGTGTGCGTACACGTTTTGTGTTTGATTGTGCAACACTACGTTTATGTATATATATATATATATATATATATATATATATATATATATATATATGTATATATATATATATATATATATGTGTGTGTGTGTGTGTGTGTGTGAAAGGGGGTATTTGTAATAGAATAAATTCAAGTTTATTTATGTTTGAGCCAAAATACAAAAATGGGAAAATTCTGTGTATATTAAATTATGTTTTTAATAGAAATAAAACATATTTTTTCATCTACTTGGCAATTTCTCTGTTGGTTAATTTTGTAATGGTCTTGCTGGAATTAATGTAACATTCAGTATTGTGTAGTGTAAACTGTCTCATTGGCACTACTCCAGTACGCTAGAACGTATTTGCTCCCGTAGCCAGATGAAAATATACGTCCATCTTAAGATTCATCGAGCTGAGAAGGCGTATGAAAGCACGGAAATGTTCTTTAAATTCACGTATACTTTGCCATGGCAGCTAATTCTGTTGCCTCTGAACATGCCAAGTAAAATTCCTCTCGTAGAGAGGGGATCTAACCTCATCCAGAAAAAAACGAAGAATAAAAGATACATCCTAAGAAAGAAAGAAAGAAAGAAAGAAAGAAAGAAAGAAAGAAAAACATAGACAAACAAACAAGCAGAGGGACAAACAAACATACAAAAACAGGAGAAAGAAATACTGAAAGATAAAATGAATAATACCAAACAAACAAAAATAATTACAGATCACAAGAAAGAAAGAAAGAAAGAAAGAAGAGAAAGAATGAAAAGGAAGAAAGGAAGAAAGAAAAAACAGAAAAAGAAATACATAAAAAAAGATAAAATTAATAATCACAAAGGAGCGCAAAGAAAGAAAAAAGAAAACGAATAATAAAAGACAGATAAATTGGTAGAAAGAAAGAAAGAAAGGAAGAAAGAAAGAAAGAAAGAAAGAAAGAAATGTTAAATACATTTTGTTAGCCTAATAAATCGTATATTATATTTGGTTAATGCTACTGGTGGCATTCTACTACGCCGAAGTGGTACAGAAACTGTAGTCAAAGCATTTTGTACAATATTTCTGGTGAAAAAATATTTTTGGTATTCTTATATTTGGGGTCCTAACTTCTCTGGTGTTTATAACTGATTTTCCAGAGATGTTGGGTGTTCATGTAACAAACCTTATTTGTGAGTCCAAAAGTTGATATTTCGTTTTTACTTGACATCAGAGAGTTGACTGAATGGGTATATCTTAACCATCATCCGCGAGTGGACGAATCTGTTTTATTTTAGTGTTTAGCTTATAGACATTTTTAACACCTATTTATACTCCTGAAAAATTGTACATGATCCTGTAAAAGACTGTCCAGTGAGATACGTATATCACATTTATTTCATAAGGGAGCAAAGAGAGAAGTAGACTTCCGAAAAAGAGGCTTGAAATTGTGATTTTTTTCCTTTAATATCCGGATGTATCGTTATGACGACTACATGTATCAACGGTTGTCAAACAATTCATCCTGTAGATGTAGGTAATTAAACATCTAAATATATGAGGGTGAGTAAAAAAAATATCCGTACTCGTTGAGGATAACCCGCCGGTTCGCCATACCATCTCCCGAGCTTACCATCATTGGTGAAGGTTGACAGACGTCCTGCTCCTTCTTCGTTTGTCCAGGCACTTTTAAACTTCTATATCCACCATACACATTTTCACGCGATAGTGCACTGTCCCTATGTTGTGCTAAAAGCCTCCGATGAATTCCAGACCCTGACGCTACTTCCGACCAGAGAAATCGGGTTACTGCTCTTTGTTCTTCCCTGGCTCATACTGCTAGTAGAGTGGCCATGTTTACACTCCAGAAACAGCCTGCAAAATGCCACTATTAGGTCCAAACTTCACTCATGTGATCACAACAGTCGTAACTTTAAGCACATATGTGCAGAACGCTGTTTGACAATATCATAAATATGTTATGGTGAATGTGCGGATAATTTTTTAATTTCCCTCGTATTATCTCTCTATATTGTGTTATCGTCTAACTTGTGACACTACTACGAAGTATGGACAAAATACGTCAATATATTTGCTTAGTTAAATATCCACATACAGAGTGAGATGTTAATGAAGACACTTGTGTAAAGTTTACCATTCAAGGAAGTGGACACGGTGTTTGCATTTCAACAGGCATTGATACCCATGGTAAATATATGGAAGCCATTATTCTCCCGCCAGCCATGGGCAAATAGTAGGGCATTTTAACCTTGATTGGTTGGTTGGGAGGATTTTACGGCATGTCAGCCCTTGTTAGAGTATTCAATTCCTTTTATTCATTATTAGTAGGTATTCCTTTTTTAAACTCATTTTCCTATTTAGGTCTTAGATGGGACTCTAACAGTACTACCACCCCGGGTCGGAGTGGACCTGGGATTAATGGTGATGAAGGGGTACACCACAATCCCCAGAGCTCCAAAATTGGAACTGCACCATTACTAGTAGGATGTAACACGAGGTCATCTTATGCTTAAAAGAGTTTATGAGGGTGGAATTTGAGTTTTTCCTTCGTCTATCTCGGTTGCCATACCAAGACAAAGAACCCAGTTTGCCCTACTATTTACCCATAGCTGGGGGAAGAATATATGGATTCATATTTTAATAAAATATATTAGTCTCAAGGGCCGGTTTAGCTCAGTCGATAGAACATCTGCCTAGGAATCACAAGGTTCCGGTCTCGATACCAGCCCACGCTAACTCAGTGTATGAGTATCATGGCTTGGATCTGAGCAGTAAAATGGTGTGATGGTACTAGAAATGGCGCTCCACTTCAGGCACAAAAAATATTCCTGGTCTTGCCTTAGTGAGAAGGGGATAAACTTCCTCGCTGTCCGGCTGATACCAACAATAGGTAATTTCGCCGACTTCACATTACTTACTACTTACAATGCAAACAGTCTCATATATATCCGCTCGCCATGTTCAATTCCTACAACGATAGCCATTACAACACAAACGTCACATGTAAGGTGTAATACGAAATAATAATCAGACTTGTAATAATTACCACTGACATAATATAAATTGGAGTAGACAAACATGTTTTTGGCGTCTGATTGCTACCTGCGGTTAACGTCACACCAGCTCTCACGTTTAACTAATTTCTGCAAAAGTAAAAGTTTATGATATTAAGGGAAATTAGATGATCAACAAATAAACTGTGGTTTTTCATTCTGTCATATATAGCAGAAATATCCTTTACCAAAGTGCATACTATGGAATGTAAATGAGGTTCGGATTGTGAGTCAATCTTTAGAAATCAATGCAAGGGAAATTCACAGAACGTAGCTATTATAATGGAATTGTAAGTCTTAAAATGCATTTATATAGTTTATCTGGAAAAAAAAAAAACGAAAAAGAAAAACATTTAGTAGTCTATAAATTGTTGTGTTTTTTATTTTATTTTGGTAAATATGTACGAATGAAGTGTCAGTTCTAGGGAAATAATCGCAAACACACACAAACACACAACACACACGTTCTCTCCTCTCTCTCTCTAATACACAAACAAATAACATACATGCACACAAAAAACCTATATATATATATATGTATATATATATATATGTGTGTGTGTGTGTGTGCGCGCGCGCGCGTGTGTGTGTGTGTGTGTGTGTGTGTGTGTTTTGTGTGCAGGTCTGTTATATGTTTGTGTATTAGAGAGCGTGAGAGAATATGTGTGTGTAGGGGTGACATTAATTAACCTTTCACTGTTTACCGATTAAGCAAATATTCGCCTGTTTACAGACTGGAGTTCTCTGGTGATTGTAAAAATATACATCCTCTAAAAGCTTGTTTGTATTAGTCAATTGTTCGCCCCTGATTGTTCCCGATAGCCGAGAGAGTAAGGAGCTTGACGGAAGAAAATTCTATCGGGTTTCCCACCCGACGAGGTAGCTGTTAAAAAGACGAGCCGCACTGATGAGAAGTAAACTTCGAATCACGTGTTTGTGGATGACTGGTGTATATATATATATATATATATATATATATATATATATATATATATACTTAGGCAGCATTTCTTCTTTTAGGGATATATCTAAAATGGCTGCATTGTTCAATAATATATATATATATATATATATATATATATATATATATATATATATTTAGGCACCATTTCTTCTTTTAGGGATATATCTAAAATGGCTGCATTGTTCAATAATATATATATATATATATATATATATATATATATATATATATATATATATATATATATATATATATATATATATATATATGATGCAAATATTGAATGAAGAAACCATTTTCAGTTGTTGTAAGTTACAGAACTCAAAGTGTGGTGTTATTACCAGAGTCAGAGAGCAAAATTATTTTAGGAAAAATAACAAAGAAGAAACATCATAGACTATTGCAGTATACCTTGAGAAATTACCTTTCAGTCCCAATCTTCTGATGAGGATTCTTTTATTATTCTTATATCAGTTGAATCCATTTGTTTTTTTTTTTTTTTTTTTTTTTCAAAGTCCGGAGCATGTGTGCTGGCCACTCCTCAAAACAGCCAGTAATAAATTAAATTCTTATCCATCCGTTGTCTGATAAATTGTCAATCCCTAAATGTACATTTCAACCTAGTATGTCTCATCATCAAGGTTATATGCATGGGAGACTGCTCTGTGTGTGGCTCGAAACCTCGACTGCCAAGCTGACAGGCGGAGATTCTAACCACTACACCAGCTGGCTATTCCCAGTTTCTTCGTATGTTTTGAACTTGTTTATATTCCACTTTTTATTGACTTGCTTCACGACAGTATGAAAGTACGTAAATAAACATTGTGTTTATTTGATATGGCTTTTAGCCGACAATTTTTGGAGGATATGTGCTTAATTGAAGTCATACATAATTTTGAAAATTAATTAGTTAATAATTGATGAATTTTAGGCGGGCATATATGTTCAAATGTAAGGCTAAACAAATCGAGAAAATGTCAATCCATGAATGTGCATTTCGACTTTGCCATATCAAATAAACACATTGTTTATTTACTCACTCTCATATATATATATATATATTTGTTCAGTTAGCGTCCCCTTGCCTCCTATGGTAGAGACGCCCCAGTATCATTGAAAAGTGACAGGCATTTCTCGGTGCTGTATCGGTGGCTGAAGCAGTATAGTTTCTGACTATCCTGCTGAAGTCCCGGTTTCGATTTCTGTCGGAGGGAGATCGTTAGTATAGAGACTTAATGAAGTCGAAACAGCTGCTGTACGATGTTCTACACGCCGAGTAATTCTTTGTGAGATTCACTTGTCAATATTATTTATCTTCTATAATTATCGAATTTTATGCGATATACCGCATTGTAATTGCCTTCAAGCAAAAATATAAATATTAATATATATATATATATATATATATATATATATATATCAAATTTGTAAAATATACTAGAGCGTTAAATGTAAAACATGAAGAGCAAATATCAAAATGCATAAATTTATAAATAAATATATCCAGATACTACTACTACAACAATATCAACAATAATTACTACTTCAATTATTACATCTGCTCCTGTCGGAAATCCCGGTGGTGTTATGGCTAACGTGGTGGGCATCGACATCTTAGTAAGCAATTGCGTACTGACGTCTTGCTGTTACGTTAATTTTCGGAATTATATCCTTGGAAAAGGTATGATCCTCTCATTTCCCTACATATGGTTAAATAGAACCACAACTGTTCTTCTACATGGCTGATACAAAATAACCAACAAATCTTCATAAAAAAGAACACACTACTACTACTACTACTACTACTACTTCTTTAGTTTCATCAAGTAGAGTGTGTATATATATATATATATATATATATATGTACGTGTGTGTGTATGTGTGTGTGTATGTGTACGCGCATGTATGTGAATCTGCATGCTATCAGATATTTTATGAGTTCATGATATCGTGTCAAAGGTAATATGTAGTAATACTGCACACTGTGATGGCGACATCTTACTTATGTTGTAAACAACAATATAACTCATTCCCCATATTAGTTACACACAAACCCTACATAAATCCCTAGTCCTGACGAAAAGACCTGATGGCTGTTCAACAACAAGTTTTGGCGCGTACAATTCCTCCGAGCTTTACCTCTTGCTCAGTTAAAAATAAATATATTGAGTGTTGCAGAAACACACAAGATGAAATAAATTCTCGATATATTTCCGCTGAGTGAATATGTCCTCATACATCAACCGGATCCGACAAACTCCACAGACAGAGTGTCGCGTTGATAATGTCCAACGAAATATCATATGTCATGTCAGGAATCTAGGAAATCTATTCCTTTAGAAATTAATTGTAAAATAAAAAAGATACTAATGATTACTGTAATGTAAAAGAAGAACACGTAAAAATTGCAAGAAAAGAATACACAAAACCTCATTTCGGTAAAAAAGTATATAATTATTTCCGTGATTCTAACAATGAAGAGTAAAGAGAAAAATGCACAATAGATTAAACATGAAGAAGAAGAAGTGAAAGAAGGAGGCGGAGAAGGGAGAGGAGAAAGGGGGAGGACATATTAGAAGAAGGAGATGACGGGGAGGAGCGAAATGTTAGTTACAGAGGAAGAATGAGGAGAAAAAGGTCAGCAGCAGCAGCAGCAGCAGCAGCAGAAGAAGAAGAAGAAGAAGAAGAAGAAGAAGAAGAAGAAGAAGAAGAAGAAGAAGAAGAAGAAGATTCTCATAATAGCAATGCTGATGTTGACCACTTTTATGCAACACTGCAACCCATAAAAATCATGTTTGGAGCAATATACATGATTCTTGGAATTTCCTTTATAAGTATGGAAAAATGCAAATTCACCTTGGTTCTAGGTTGTCTGAATATTTGGCTTAGGGAGCAATAATTAAAGAGAAGAAATTCTCTTTGTTTCATCAATAATTTATTATCAGTTACAACATGTTCCAAAAATATAAATAAGAGAGACAGGTCACTCGGATATCACAAGATGGATAATTCAAGGACCGAATTGACGACATCATTAGTCAACAGGACGAAAAGTCCAAAACAAACATGCATACTAGAAACATTTTCCAAACAACGAACCCAGTCAAACCGATGGTGTGACAATAAAAGCGTGCTCAACGTTTGCTATTAGTAGAAAGATAGGCAAAATCCATGACAGAATTGAGGATATGTGAGTGTAAATATGGGTAATGGACCCGTGCAGGTTAATAATAATAATAATAATAATAATAATAATAATAATAATAATAATAATAATAATAAAACTAAATTTCGACCCTACATCAAAATGGTATATGCATAAACTAGAATCTGTTTTTGAGAATGAAACACATAAAATTTTCTTGGACTTTGAGATAAAGACGGATCGCTTTATCCCAGCCCGAAGACCAGACCTTTTATTTATTTAGAAAAAGAGAGAACATTTCAATTGGTAGATTTTGCAGTTCCAGCAGATCACAGGGTGAAAATGAAAGAAAACGAAAAGATAGACAAATATCAAGACTTCGCAAGTGAATTGAAAAAGCTGAGGAGTATGAGGAAGAAAGTGATACCAATAGTAGTTGGATCACTGGAACGGTCACCAAAATCTTACAAAAAGGCTTGAGGAACTGGAAATCTGAGGAAGAATTGGGATCACCCAAACAACAGCATTTTTTAAATCAGTTGGGGCATCCAGGAGCGTCCTGAAGACCTAATGAGACTTGTTGTCACTCAAACTCCAGTGAAAAACCATCAGCTGGTGTAAAAAACTTTAAAAAATAATAAACCATTGTACAAATCGAAGTATATACAGCTAAGATATAGGCATGGAATTCCACATCGAAAAATGTACCATGTTTATGATGAAAAAGGGGAAAAGTGAAATAATAGATGGAATACAACTACAAAATCAAGAAGATATAAGAACACTTGGAGAAAACGAGAATTACAAATACTTTGGAATTTTGGAAGCAGAGGCCATCAAATAAACAGAGATGATTTTTTTAAAGAATGCCTCCGAAGAACAAGAAAACGTCTAGAAACCACGCTATGCAGCAGAAATATTATCAAGGGAGTGGATGCATGGGCCGTCCGTTATAAGATACTCAGTTCCATTCTTAAAATCAACAAGAGACAGATTGACCAAAGGACAAGAAAATTAATGAATATGCATAAGGCATTATACCTGAGAGATGATAGAGACAAAGGTGATTTTGCCAACATAGAGGATTGCGTAAAAGCCACAATCAAAGACTCGAATAATACATAAAAACAAGGAAAGATTAATTACAGCAGCCAATAATAACAGCTGCAGCATATGGACAAGCAGAAAAACAACAAAATCAAGATGAAACAGAGATGAAAGAAAAAGTTAAAAACAAATAACCCTGAAGAACAAGAAATCTTTTAGAAACCAAGTTCAACAGCTGAAATCTTATCAAAAGAATAAATAACTAGACCGTCCCGGTTATAAGATACTCTGGGCCATTCTTAAAATGGACAAAAGAGCTCAGACATATTGACCAAAAGACTAGGAAATTATTAACTATGCACAAGGCTTTACACCCTAGAGGCGATAGAGATAAGCTATGTATATCAAGAAAAGAAGGTGGAAGAGATATTGCCAACATAGAGGAATGCGTAGAGGCCACAATCCAAGGACTCGAAGAATACAGAAAATAGCAAAGAAAAATTACTTATGGCAGCCAACAAAAGCTGATGTAATATATGGATAAACAGAAAAACAACGAAAACTAGAATATAAAGATGGGAAGAAAAACAATTATATGGACACTTCAAACGACAAATCTCAGAGGTTGCACACGAAAAGGCTTGGACATCGTTAAGAAGAGGAAAATTAAAAATAAAAACTGAATCACTAATTCTTGTTGCACAACATAATGCCATGAGAACAAAGTATGCCGGAGCAAAAATTGATAAGACACAACAAAAACAATAAATGTTGACTCTGCTTTGACATAAAATGAAACTATCTGGGACTTCGAGATAAAGACAGATCACCTTTTCCCAGCAAGGAGGACAGACGTAGTGTCGATTGACAAAAACGAGAGAACTCGTCAACTGGTTGACTTTGTGGTTCCAGCAGACCATAGGGTAAAGATGAAAGAAAACGAAAAGGTGGACAAATACATGGACCTTGCCAGAGAATTGAAAAATCTATGGAATAGGAAGATCAAAGTGATACCAATTGTAGTTGGTTCACTTGAAACGGTCCCATAAAGCTTGCTAAAAGACTGGAGAATCTGGAAACCACAGGAAGAATTGAGACCACCCAGAATACTGCACTGCTGCAATCGGCTAGAATACTCAGACGAGTCCAGGAGACCTGGGGAGACATGTCGTCACTCAGTCTCCAGTGAAATACCATCAGCTTACGCTGGTGTGAGAAACTATAATGATGATAATAATAATAATAATAATAATAATCTTATTATAATGGAGATTGTGTGTTTTTCTGTCTGTAACCGAAACTATATTCCTACTCAAGTCACAATTCTCTTAGTTATTGACATCACATTCTCCATGATTTTATTTTTATCTAAACCTTAATTATTAATAAAATTGTCTTACATTATTAATACTGGTAACTATGTCTACATTCTGACAATATGCAATTACATTTATATATACAACAAAATAGCAGCTTACAGTGTGAACGGGAAGGCTAATTTGCATATTAATATTAAAAAATCGAATTTAATAAATATGTGCTTAGTATTATTGATTTCTAACTGTTTGGTTTTATTTTAATGAATATAAGCAAAAATCTCTTCAATGACTCTGAAATGAAATCCATTAACAAGATAAAATAACTGTCATTTTATTCTTTACTTCCTCTTATAACTAAATACTTAAATCAGAAAAAATAACAATGAAAGACGAGAGTGATGGAAGAGTAAGTTTCAGTTGTTCCATTTTTTATTATACTCCCTCTGTTTAAAATATTTTATTATACTCCCTCTGTTTCAAATCTTTTTATCTGTATTCTTATTTAGTTTCATTAGCCTTTCTAATTTAATACAATATTTTATTACATTAAAACTTTAATACTTGCACCCGGAGGATGCATATATTTGCTAGTAATAATAATAGAGAGAAAGAACTGATTCCGTATCAGAAGTTAACAACTAACGTTTCACCCCTGACAGCAGTCAGAATTTCGGTGAAACTTGTATATCTTTATTACTGATTCGGTTATCTAAACCTACATACGTATTGTACTTATTTCAACAGTATTTCTTATTGCGACTCGTTCAGTTTGTTCCACTTATTTCTTCGTTAAGTGATTTTATTTCATAAAAATCTAGAGAAAAAAAACCAACAAATTAATAGAATATATATTTCTTTCATCATACAACGTATATTAAATACCACGTGTAATACACTGTCCTCATCAGCCACCTACCATGGATGATATCCAGTTTCAGTGGCTAAAAGCGGGACTGCCACTCTTAGCGGCGCCATTCAGACTTTTGTGCACCGGGCAGGGTATTTTAAAAATATATAAAATAAAATAAATAGGTAAATAAATAAATAACGTCCGTTCATCTGAGCAGTTTAAAGTTGAATGTATTTTGTGATTTTCTTAACAAAGCGTTTACTTTTGCCCGTTGATGACATTACGCGTTTGTATTAACCGTTACGCAATGTTACGCAATCATCTGAGTAGCACGCAAGTTGATAAATTGTTGTAAATTTCACATGTATATCGTATCTGCTTAAGATTTTTGACTTCGAATTCCCTGCCTGTTTAGAACTTTTCCAGCACGTTGTCACTCAACAACGGGGCCCAATAATTATGTTGGGGTAATCCTAATACTTAACCACATCATTCGATTTACATTCCTCCAACGAGGTGTTACGTTGTTCGTATCAACGTGTCTTAAGGATTGTAAACCTTGTAGGCATTTGAACTTTCTCTCGAAATCACACATTGGAGTCGGGTACCTGTCCAGATCGCTTCCGTTTGAGTCAGATTGATGGGTGGTATATTCTCCCTCCCCGATAAAGACACCCAGCGGACATTCCCTCGTCTTTTTACTATTCATAAATATTAAGTACCTGTCTTTCAAAGATGTCACAATTTATGAAGAGTTACTCTGTATTTCCAGGGGGGTCATCTTAATTTTCAGAGAGTCTTAAAGTTTTTTTTACGAGACCACGTGTAATAAATGCCACAGGCGATACCATGTTCTCATCAGCTGCAAACCAGGAGTGATAGCACAGTTTCGGTGGCTAAAATAGGGATTGCCACCCCGATCACGTCAAGGCAGCCTTCTCACCACTGGACACACACAGACACAGACACAGACACACAGACTCTCTCTCTCTCTCACACACACACACACACACACACACACACACACACACATATATATATATATATATAATATATATATATATATATATATATATACTGATATAATATATACACTGAAAATTAGACTCCTATGATATATTATGGAGGCGCATGACATAATTGTTAGAGTCGTAGGAAATGAACTCATCGACCCGAGTTCAAATCCTGGACAATGATATCACTAATAGCATTGGGAAATACTCTATACAACCTCTAGCCATCGGTAAATAGTTGGGTAGACTGGGCACTTTAACCTTGGCTAGGCAACTTGTCTAGAAGATGGAAAACTGTATTTAAACCTGTTAAAAAATTGAGAAATTGACCTTGTGTTGCATCCTGCTCATGTAGAGAGGTTGGTAAATATAAATATATAAAGAGATACGCATATATATATATATATATAATATATATATATATATATATATATTATATATATATATAAATGGGGATATTTCCCATATTTTTACGTTCAGAATCAGAACAGAATTATATTTGCTCGCTTATCTAAAGTATATATTGACATGTGTAATTGATTCGTGCGTGTGGTTGTGCCATCTTCTGTGTGGGTGAGTGTATGTGTGTGTGTATGTGTGTGTGTGTGTCTGTGTGTGTGGTTATATACGCATAGGATTCTATACAGACGAGCATTTAGTTATGCATGCGTGTGTGTGTCTGTGCTTGTACGTTTTTGTATGAACAAGTATGTGGGGGGTTGTGGTGGGGCTGAGTGATTGTGTGCGTGCGTGTCTGTTTTTTTTATATATATATATACGTGCCTAGACATAGATATTTGTTTTATATCTGGTTTATGTCCTCAATTAACCAACTTCCCATTTGAACGAATTATATTCATATTTTGTGTATTTCCAAACGCCTTCAGTTCCACCTGTAGGCATTTCTGATGATTAAATCTTATCTTCCAATATAAACAAAAGCATCCAGCTACTAATTAAGTAACTGCTTCGCCAACCCAAACATTTCACTGTTCAGCTATACACAAACTGCTGCAAAAGAAATCAAGTAAATTAATGACTGGACCCTGACTCCGGTCTATCGGGCGCACATATATATATCTACGCGAGAAGATAAAGATGCACCAGAGATTTCCTTCTGGGATTTGTCTTTTTCGGTCAATACAACCGATGCTGGCCTAGTAAACACGTTGCCAGACGTTGGGTTGCCCTTCTAAGAATACACACAGACACACACACTCAAACAAACACACACACACGAGCGTGCGCGAGCGTGTTCGCATACACACATATATAATTATATAATCATTATATATATATATATATATATATATATGTTTATTATATATGTATGTATGCATAATATATATATCTATATATATATATATATATATATATATATATATATATATATATATATATATATATCTTCATTATATATATATGCATATATCTTCATTATATATATATGTGTGTGTGTGTGTATTATATATTGAATATATATATATATATATATATATATATATATATATATATATATGAAAGTACGTAAATAAACACTGTGTTTATTTGATATGGCTTTTAGCCGACAATTTTTGGATGATATGTGCTTAATCAGCTGGCAGTCAAGGTTTCGAGTCACACACGGAGCAGTTTCCCATGTCTATAACCTTGCTGATGAGACCTAAAAGGTCGAAATGTACATTCAGGGATTGACATTTTCTCGATCTGTTTAGCCTTAGATTTAAACATATATGCCCGCCTAAATTCATTAATTATTAACTAATTAATTTTCAAAAATTAGGTATGACTTCAATTAAGCACATATCCTCCAAATATATATATATATATATGATCAACATATATATATATATATATATTATATATATATATATATATATATATATATAGTGATCTCCTCGATAAACTGCCACAAAGATATCCAAATATGTAGACGACTACATACAACCACTTACAAAAGAAATAAAATCCTACATACGAGACACAACGGACTTCCTAAATAAAATCAACAACACCACAACAATACCACAGGAATCGATCTTATTTACAATGGATGTTAGATCCCTGTACTCTAACATTAAACACAACGAGGGACTCTCAGCCTTAGATGAACACCTAAATAAGATAACAACAAAAAACCTATCCACGGAAGTAATTTTAACACTGATGAAACACATACTAACACTAAACAACTGCAACTTCAACTGTCAACACTACTTACAAACAAAAGCATGTGCTATGGGGACGTTTTCAGCTCCCTCATACGCAACCATCTACATGGATAAATTTGAAAACACACACATCTACCCGAAAATTAAAACTGACTGCCTCTTTTACGCAAGGTATATTGACGATATATTCATGATATACACAGACGGAGAGGCTAAATTCAACAACTTTCTAAACGACCTAAACATGACACACGACTCCATCAAATTCGATCATGAAAAATCAAAACAGGCAATAGCATTTCTAGATATTCCAATATATGTAGACGAAAACAGACAACTTCAAACCACGCTACACACTACCCCCCTCCCCACACAACTACCTTCATTATAAATCATCTCACCCCAAACATCTCAAAGACAGCCTCCCCTACTCACTAGCAATTATACTGAGAAAAATCTGCACTGATGGCAATGAACTAAGACAACAAATAAATAAACTAAGACAACAGTTCTCAGCACGAGGATACTCTCACACACTATTAGATAGCCAGGTAGCTAAAGCTATCTCCATCCCTAGACAAGAAACCCTAAAATCAAAACATAAAAAGAAGATACATCGTATCCCCCTAATAACGACATTCAATAACACTCACCCACCACTAAATCAGATAATAAAAAAACACTGGAGCATCTTGAAAATAAACCCTGAACTAAGAGATATTTTCCAAGAACCCGGTATAGTCAACTATCACCGACCTCAAAACCTCAGAGAAATGATAGGAAGTAACAATATATTAAGTAGAGTAGAGTAGAGTAGTCCACATTAGACCCACAATTAACAAAAATCTGCCGACCCTGTAGTACAAAAAACAACCTATGCTGCAAACAAGTATACATTTATACACACAACAGACACGTTTACAATCTCAACAACAAAACAGACCTTCAAGATCTACCACGAATCGAACTGCAAAAGCAAAAAAGTAATCTACCTACTCGATTGCACCAAGTGCAAGAAGCAGTACGTTGGGAAGTCTGAGTGGGCATTTTATATTAGGCTTAATAATTACAGATATCGCATAAAAAATACAGATCATAGCAAGCTCATCCCAGTCGAGCAACACTTCCGACTAGATGACCATGACTTTGATAGAGACGCCAAATTTACCCTTATCGAAATAATCCAAAAAGATACTGACACTAAATCTGTCATCGAAAACCACGAGTACCGATGGATAAAAAAGATTAAAAGTTTCCATCCGTTTGGTTTTAATCAGAAAATAGACTCATTACCTTGGTAATGACATTATAAAGTCGAGGCGGCCAATATGAAGGGGGCCAATAACACCTAAATAAACAAACACCGACCGACCCACATAAAAAAAACACTCGTGACCCATTTAAAAATCTAAAAGTCACACGCACTGTACCGAGATACACACACACTCACATTCACACATATATATGTATGCACACACATACATCTATATGTATACATATATGGTCATATACGCAACTCCCAAGAACCCTCCCTCACATATATAAGAGCTAAAAAAAAGGAACCCACCTCAAAGAGGTTTTTTTTCACGGAACAGATGACAGATGGACTTGCTACTACTAACACACTCCTCTACCCGGCTTTTAATAGCATGTCATACCCTCAAAAAATGCTTCAACTTCTATAGTTCTTTTATAATGCTCCCTTTTAAAAAAATCACTAAAAAAAATTTCTTCAAATAAGAAATTTTCTCCTGACGATTATCTAAGGTCGAAACTAGTTGAGAATAAATAACATATAAGAAATATTCCGGTTTGTCTTATAACTTTTTGTTCATACTATATATACATATATATATATAACAAATATATTTATATATAATGAAGTATATATATATATATATATATATATTATATATATATATATAAGATTTTTGGATGTTTGTTTATTTAGAAACGTTGCTGAATAAAGTATATTTTAAATTTTTACTTGAAGGCACTTACAACGCATGTATCGCATAAAATTCGATACTTTTTCTTATAGAAAATGAACTTGACAAGTGTAATGCCAGCAAAGGATGGCTTGGTGTGTAAAATACCGTACAGACTGTTTCGACTTTATTAAGTCTCATCAGCGGTATATACTAACGATTTCCCTCCGACAGAAATCGAAACCGGGACTTCAGCAGACACAGTGAAACACTAGTGAAACACTTTATCGCCTCGGCCACAGTACACAGCCGACCATCCTAGCGAAATTAAGCTTGTCAAATGATACTACACGCCTCTACCATAATAGGTAAGGGGGCGTTATTGAGAGAATAATAACAACAAACAGACCGTATGCCCTTCGGCGAAGTGAATAAGATTTTTGGATGTTTGTTTATTTAGAAACGTTGCTGAATAAAGGTTTCGATTTCAGTCGGTGGGAAATCGTTAGTATATACCGCTGATGAGACTTAATAAAGTCGAAACAGTCTGTACGGTATTCTACACACCGAGCCATCCTTTGCTGGCATTACACTTGTCAAGTTTATTTTCAATAAGAAAAAGTATCGAATTTTATGCGATACATGCGTTGTAAGTGCCTTCAAGTAAAAATTTAATACATACTTTATTCAGCAACGTTTCTAAATAAACAAACATCCAAAAATCTTATTCACTTCGCCGAAGGGCATACGGTCTGTTTGTTGTTATTATTCTCTCAATAACGCCCCCTTACCTATTATGGTAGAGGCGTGTAGTATCATTTGACAAGCTTAATTTCGCTAGAATGGTCAGCTGTGTACTGTGGCCGAGGCGATAAAGTGTTTCACTAGTGTTTCACTGTGTCTGCTGAAGTCCCGGTTTCGATTTCTGTCGGAGGGAAATCGTTAGTATATACCGCTGATGAGACTTAATAAAGTCGAAACGGTCTGTACGGTATTCTACACACCGAGCCATCCTTTGCTGGGATTACACTTGTCAAGTTCATTTTCTATAAGAAAAAGTATCG
The DNA here is from genome assembly GCA_023376005.1 of Doryteuthis pealeii. Taxonomy (NCBI): domain Eukaryota; kingdom Metazoa; phylum Mollusca; class Cephalopoda; order Myopsida; family Loliginidae; genus Doryteuthis; species Doryteuthis pealeii. The sequence goes on from CM042139.1 coordinate 125,395,475, forward strand.
AATTGTATGCGATACATGCGTTGTAAGTGCCTTCAATTAAAAATGTAATATATATATATATATATATATATATATATATATATATCTTCATTATATATATATATGTATATATATATATATATATATATAATGAAGATATATATATTTCCAATGAATATATCCATATATATAATCGAAAAAATATACATGCGTATGTTAGGGTGGGGAAGTATAATGAAGCTCTAGTTTTTGAGAAATAGTGAGCCCTCATGGTTAATTAATAACATAACATTACTCCAACAAAAACGTTGAAGCGACATTCAGGTTCCCACTTTCTCTCTCTCTCTCTCTCTCTCTCTCTATATATATATATATAATATATATATATATGTGTGTGTGTGTGTGTGTGTGTGTGTGTGTGTGTATGTGTGTATGTGTGTGTGTTTGCGAGTATGTGTGTGTATTTATTCCTATATCCACCTCCATGCTCGTCTTTAGGATTATTTGTTGTAGTTGCTTTTTATCTTATTTTTTTCTGTTTTTGTGGAGCAAGGTATATTCAGTTAGGATGTTTTTCTTTTAGGATACAGGTTTATTCCGTTAGAAGATTTGTTATTGTAGGCATGGGTGTCATGCTTATTCCGTTAGTTCTTAGAAATGTTTAATATATTGTGGGCGTTGTTAAAAGCACTTTTATATACGTTAATATTGTTTAAAAACATTATGCAAATTGCTTCTAGGATTTGTTGGCGTACTAATTGTTATTTTCATAGGGGAATTCACTATTGTTGATGAGGATTTTCTGTATATCAGAAGATGTAAATTTGACACTGTTATTGTTATGTTTTGTAATTAGATGTTTTATAGCGTTAGTATCGGAAGGTTGGTATGAAAGGTGACTAAAAATGGTCGCTCTAGTATGGCCAATGTAGATACTCGTTTTAATGTTCGGGGGCCACCCTCGAAATTGGCATGTAAATATATAAACTACTTTGGTTCAGTTTAGGAACACCTGATTGAGGAAGTGTTTTGCTAGTTGGTGTACACTGGTCTCTGTCTTTGTCACAGTCTCTGTCTGTCTGTCTGTCTGTCTGTCTCTCTCTCTCTCTATATATATATATATATATATATATAGAGAGAGAGAGAGAGAGGGGGAGAGAGAGAGAGAGAGAGTGAGAGAGCAAGAGATAGATAGATAAATAGATAGATAGATATGGTATTTATTCAATGAATTAATTCAGAAGCATTCTGAGGTTGATAAGCCATGTAAAGACAGTTTCAAAGGAATCCACGGCTATTATGCGGGGGTTGCTGTATGCTGATGACTGTGATATGATAGCACACATAATGAGATACAGAAGCTCGGGGATTGGGCGATATTGTTAAGATAAGAATAATTGTAATAAGGTTTGAATTAATACAATTTGCATTTCAATCAAATCTAAATTTTTTAAAGAAATTCCTTTACGCCATTATACGACACACACACACACACACACACACACACACACACACACACACACACACACACACACACACATATATATATATATATATATGAAAAATGAATGGAAGTGAATCCGACAGTGTGAAATAAATATTTAGAAAAACAATATATATATATATATATAATAATAATATATATATATGTGTGTGTGTGTGTGTGTGTATATCAGTGTGTGTGTGTTGTTGTAGTTGTTGCAGCATTCAATCGGGTTGGCTTGAGCCGTTTCCATACATATCTTGGGAAATGAAATACGCAAGCGGTCCCCAAAAACCCCGCATACGGACCCTCTTGTTTGCTGTAGATTATCCAGCAAACGCAGGGACGAGAGGACCAAAAATAATCGCCGGTTTCCGATGCAGAGGCCTCTTGGATACTTCCACAGAGTCTTGTATCTAATACCACTTGGTGCCACACCTGTTTGCTTTGGGTAGCCCTATTAGCAACTCAAAGTTCTGGGTGCATGGCTCTGATCCTAACACTTTTAACCACCTTGCCAAGATAAGGAGATAATAAGAGGATGGGCTAGATAACTGTTGAGCAAAGGACTTCTTCCACGCTTTTAGGTTTATTTTTATTTTCGTCCTGTACGGTGTCTAGCTACTATCTTCATCAGACAAAATCTATGAGCTCACCCGTTTAGTCTTAGCATTTCTTTAATTACATTTCATTTATGTTGGTGTTTTTTTTTGTTTATTCTATGTTATTATTATTATTATTATTATTATTATTATTATTATTATTTTCACTCCTTCTGAGTTTTTCACATCAGCGTTACCTGATGGTATTTCACTGGAGGCTGAGTGACAACAAGTCTTCTCAGGTCACCAGGACTCTTCTGACTAGTCTAGCCGATTGCAACAGTGCAGTAGTCTGGATGATCTCAATTCTTACTCTGATTTCCAGATCATCCAGCCTTTTTTCCAAGTTTATTGGGACCGTTCCAAGTTCACCAACTACAATTGGTATCACTTTCACTCTCATATCTCTCATATTCCATAGCTTTTTCAATTCACTGGCAAGGTCCAGGTATTTATCCATCTTTTCTTTTTCCTTCATCTTCACCCTGTGATCTGCTGGAACAGCAAAGTCCACCAGTTGACACGTTCTCTTTTTTTTTTTATAATCAACACTAAATCTGGTCTCCTAACTGGGATAGTGTAATCCGTCTTTATCCCAAAGTCCAAGAGAATGTCATGCGTTTCATTCTCAAGAACAGATTCTTGTCTATGCATATACCATTTTGTTGTATGGTCAAAATTTAATTTTTTGCATAATTCTCAGAGGATCACATTCCCAACCCAGTCGTGCCTAGCTTTGTATTCCCGTTGTGGTAGTTTGCTACATTCACTTAATACAGGGTTTACAGTCTCATCTCTGTCACCCTACAGTCTACATTTACTTTTTGTTGCGTCTTATCAATTTTTGCTTTGAAATAATTTGTTCTCATGGCATTATTTTGAGCAGCAATTATTAGTGATTCTTCGAGTCCTTGGATTGTGTCCTCTACACAGTACTCTATGTTGGAAAGATCACTTCCACCTTCTTTTCTTGATACATATAGCTTATATGTATCGCCTCTAGGGTGTAGAGCCTTGTGCATCGTCATTAATTTCCTAGTCCTTCGGTCTATCTGTCTGAGTTCTTCTTTTGTCCATTTTAAGAATGGCACATAATATCTTATAACGGGGGCGGCCCAGGTATTTATTCTTTGATATTGTTTATGCTATTGAGCTTGGTTTCAAAGAACTTTCTTGATCTTCTGAGGTATTCTTTTTTAACTTTTTCTTTCATCTTTGTTTACTTGATATTGTCTGCTTCTAAAATTCCTAAGTATTTGTATGTTTCTTTTTTTTTTTTCTGTTTCCTTTTTTTCCGTTTCTTTTTCTTCAAGTGATTTTATAGTATCCTGATTTGGTAGTTTTATTCCGTCCATTAATTTTATTTCACCTTTTTATTGTTATTATTATTATTATTATTATTATTATTATTATTATTATTATTATTATTCACACCTAAACGGGTGGTTCCCTCGAGGCTGAGTCTCAGCAAATCTTCTCAAGTATCCAAGACTCTTCTGAGTATTCTAGCTGATTTTAACAATGCTGTTGTTTGTATGGTCTCTACACTTCTTCGGCTTTTAAAATCCTCCAAACTCTTTTCCAAACCCTTCGGTACCGTTCCCATGGCCCCAATTACAAGTGGTGTGACCCTCATCTTCATGTTCCACAGTTTTCCAATTCTCTGGCCAGGTCCAATTATTTATCTATCTTTTGAATTTCCTTCATCTTCCCTCTGTAATCCACAAGTCGACAAGTTTTCTGCTTCTTGATAAGTAATACTAGGTCTGGTCTCCTGGTCATTATTAGGTGACCCGTCTGTATCTCAAGTTCCAAAAGAATTTTATGCGTCTCATTCTCTATGACAGATTCTGGTTTGTGCTTATACCATTTAGCAGAATGGTGAAAATTGAATTTCTTGCACAATTCCCGTTGGATCACCTCCCCACCCAGTCGTCTCTAGTATTGTACTCTCTTTCTACTCTAGTTTGTTGCATTCAGTTATAATATGATAGACTGTTTCGTCTTTATCTCTACACTTTCTACACTTGCTATTCCGTCTTATAAATTGTTCCTTTATATAATTTGTTGTGTCTTGTGCTGTACTTATGAGAGAGTCTCTTTCTTGAGGTTTCTCCTTCATCGTCACGTCCTGGTCTTGTCATGTGTGATCTCTGCAGTTTGTCGCTGGAAGGTCCGGTTGAGTGGAGTTTTGTTCATGGATATAATCAAAATATTGCTGTGCTGTCAACCGTACTTTATTATTTCTCACGAGAGACACTCTCGAATACTCCTATATAAATCCATAAATGGGGTGTATCACTTTTGTCACCGCAGCTGACAACCATAGTTATCTTTATGACGTTAACTCCGAATCTACAAACTGTACCATGTTGTTTTAATGCCTTTGACTATCCTTTCTGTCAACTCTATTTTCGTGTTGCGTTGACTTTTACTCATCATTTTTTTAACAACTGTGAGTTTAGCGTACAAACATGAATGCGTGCAATCGAGAAAACAACCCAGACAGATACGTAAGTTCCGAGCGAAGATTTCAGTTATCATCGCTCATTGAATGTGTCAGATATTTTCTCTTAGAACTTGAACAATTTCAGCTAAATTATTCAGGATGCTCCGCTGACCACGGATATACGACAGCGTCATTTCACAGTTTGCCAGTGGGGATTGACTGTTGTAATTTATCTTAATCTAAATTCAATAGCCATCCATCTGATATTTGTCCACTGACTTCACTGCAATAAACCTGGGTGCGTCAGTCTCATACTATTGCACAGACGATACTTGCTTGTCGAAATATATGTGAACGTAATCCAACATAAAGCTTGTTTAATGCCCTGATTTTTTTTTTAATTTGAGCAATAAAATACATAATGGATAAAAAAATTCCTGTCGTATCTGCAGCTAAAGTATAAGTTTCTGGAGTCTTAATTTGCACTGAAAATAATTTTAAGCATCTCATAATTATGAAGATAACTCTGAAATGCTAAAAGAAGTGTATGTTACTTCCTATATAGAAGCATCATAGAACCTTATTATCAGAACGGATAACTAATGTTACAATATATATATATATATATTATATATATATATATATATATATATATATATATGTATATATATATATATAATGATGAAGATAAATAAATAGACAATCAGACAGATAGAGATTTCCCAAATATCTGTAGTTGTGTTCCACTAGAAAATTCATCAGTATTTCATAGTCACTACATTGATATTGCATTCAAATCCATTTTAAATGAATGTATCTTATTAATATATTGTATAAGGTGGGATTTAGCGCGGCGATTAAATTCCAATATACCAGTTGAGTTATAGGGAATGTTTCTATTTAGGATCTTATTAATCCTCTATATACTTGCCTTGTATATCTATCCACACACACACATATATGAATGCATATATATATATATATATATATATATATATATATATATATATATATATATATATAAGATTGCACACACAATCAACCACGCACATACTCAACCCTGATCCCATACATATATATATATATATGTGTGTGTGTGTGTGTGTGTGTGTATGTGTGTGTGTGTGTGTGTGCAAACCTATGTGAATATAATGTATACCAATTGTATCATCTAATTCAGGGCAATATGTACGCTTCCAGAGGAGTGATAAACTTAACAACCAATCATTTGGCTTTTATAAAATAATTCATTAGAACTGGCTTCTTCATACATCTCTAATAAAGAATACAGTTGAAATAAATCAAATTATTATGACTAGTTGTTAAATTGTTCATATCAAATGTATGTATGTATGTATATATATATATGTGTGTACGTGTATATGTGAGTGTTAGGTTAGAGAAGACATAAAATCAATGGCCTTTAGAGACCTTTATGTCCTTGTCTATGCAATTTTCAAACCAAGTACATAGACAAGAGACTGATAGTTACCGTTGTAGTTAAGTCTTCGGTATTCTAACTTAGATATATATGTGTTCTATTAATGATATTGATCACTCTTTACTCATAAATGTAGTAAACTATATTATCAATATATATATATATATATATATATATATATATATATATAGTATTAATATTGATCATATAGTTTACGGTATTTATAAGTAAAGAGTGATCATTAATAGAACATATATATCTAAGTTAGTACGGTAACTTAGATATATTTGTACTATTAATGATATTTATACCTATTTACTTAACATTATAGCAAACTATATTATCAATATTAATATAATATATATATATATATATATATATATATATATATATATATATATAATATGATTAAACATAACAGAATCCTTATTATTTTAATTATACATCGAAAATATATATTCAATATTTTATGTGTAATACTTCGTACTAATAGAATGAAAATGTTGAAAGATTTCGAGAAAAAATGAAATAATACATTTTAATAGTAAAATCTTTTGCTAGAATATACTTTGTTTACACCTATGCCGGCCTGGCTCTGTTTGATATTCTTTGAAATGAATTTTCACCTCAAACATTTTACTCAGAAAGTAATCCATACGGAAAATGATTATAGTAAAACTATTTAATGGAATTTATTTGCTATCCGAATAGATTAAATATTTCAAGCTTATACTTTATCTTATTCAGTTATGATTATTTTTTAGTTTAGTTTTTTGAAATAGTGGTTTTAAAAGTATTATATTATTAGATTCAATCAATCTTATTTGGCAATTTCAAATCGGGATTTGGTTGTCAAAAGTAACTTACACGTTGCTACTGATGCGAAATTCATCTCTACATACAAACGTATAAAATAAGACAAATATAAATAGATAAACGGATAGATTGGAACAGATACTTAAACAAACATGTAAAGTAAAAACAAAAAAGCACACTTTTGCAAACAGAAATGCATCTTTGTGTGTTGAGTGTACGTGTGTTTCTGTTAAGTAAATGGACATTTTACCAGCATTTTTTATTAAAGTTTTCAATAGTATTCACTGGTTAGAGAATGGGCTAGTCGGAATACTAAAAAAACAACAATGAATTAAATATTGAGGAATTAAACCTTGCAAATACTACCTCTGCACCATCATAGTTGGTACATTTGCATATGAATTTCATATATTAAATATAGCAACAATATAACTTATAGGACAGTGGAGTCTCTTTATTTAGTGGGTAACGGGTTGGAATGCGACATCGTAGTTAATGAGTTTGAACTCCAGTCGTTGACTTTCAAACTAATAATCATTGAGAATGTACGATCTCTCTGCTATTGGTTAAATAGTCCATATTCATCCACCGCGGGAGAGAAGCGACCCTCAGAGCGAAGGACTTCGAGTCCTCTCGCTCTAAAATCTCTGGTCCATCGGAAACTAATTCTCACCTGTCTGTAATGCCGTACTCTACCGGAAGGTCATGAGGAAGGTCACCGTTGTCACTCATCGGCCACGGTAACTTTCTACTGAGATCCCGTTCTTCCGACGGAAGGAACTTTATTCAAATATTCTTACGACAGGTACGTACATAATTCATAAGCTGCTTATAAATTATGTAACAGTACCCTCTATGCTAATGTGTTGTTTCTGTGCTTCTTAAACGGAACATTCGTTTCCCTTGTAAGATTCGATGCCGTGGAGGATAAAATAAATATGATTTTACAGATGCACATCATGCCAAGAAATGAGTGTTAGGAATGTTTCAACCAATGACTCAACGAAAGAAGTTTTCTGAACATTGCCGTTTGATTTCTAGTTTAGTTAACAGAGCTTCAGACCCGATCGATTTGTAAGACACCTAACATTTATTATACCATAAAAAGGATTTTAGTTTTGAAAACCCATCAATTTCTTCATTCAAAGTCAAGTATTCAATGCACGGTAAGTTTCTCTTAGTTCAACAATGCGTATAAAATGTATGTATCGGAAACCTTGTATTTAAATAGGCACAAACCTGCCTATCTATAAGGAATTCGCGCGTGTGATTCATGTACTTTACATAAATTAAATGTTTGACAAATTATTAGAGAAAGCTTGAAATAGAAGGAGAGAAAGACAATCGTTGATATAAAGTAAGGGGAAAATAAGGAAAAGTTTGTGAGTATGGGAAATTTGATAGGGAAAGAGTAAACGATTAAGGTGTGGGTAGCCAAAAGGAATATTTAATTTAGTAATACTGATGAAATATGTTATTAGAAGAATAATCAGAATTGTTTTGAATGAATATTTTTTGTGACGCATATTAACGATAGGTACAAGCTGAGAAGTTTCCTATCTATCGGTATACTTAAGGCATTACTTCTCTCTTTCTTTCTTTCTCCCTCTATAGCTCACGCACACAAACGTACATACATCCACACAACCATACTCACACTTCATCTATATATATATTCATATTCTCTCATGTATCAAAAATCGTACTTGGTAATTTAATCACAGCACTATCACTGATGTTGCGTAGCTGGGATCATATGCTTCACACGGAGTGTGAAGTGTGGCTAGAATCACGCTATTTTCCCCCGCTATATATTCTTTCTTTATTTCTTTCCCTCTTTCTTTCTTTCTTTTTTTCTTTCTTTCTTACTTACCATATTTGACGGCATATAAGATGCACGGGCATATAAGACACACCCCCATTTCAGCAGGTCATATTCAGGAAAAAAGGTTTAGTGTATTTAAGCATATATTGTTGAAAACAGTCTAGCTGTGCATTACACAAGCAGAAACATAGCTGTATAAAAGCATTTTGGCAGTACAGGCAAGCAATAAGCATACACAAGACATCTCCATAGCAGGAAATAATAATAATGATAATAATAATAATAAATTAAGAATAATAAAACTTCAAACTTCACCTACAATGTATAAGGCGCAACATTTTGAGCCAAAATGTTGGAAAAAAAGTGCGTCCTATATGCCGTCAAATACCGTACTTACTTTCTTTCGTCATTTATTTTTTAATCCTTCTTTTGTCTTTCTTTCTTTTTGCTTTCTTTTTCTTTCTTTCTTTCTTTCTTTCTTTCTCATCCACGTCATTTCGCCAGTTATTCTTTATCTCTTTGCTTCTTTCTTTCTTTCCTTTTTTATTTTTTAAAATATTTTCATCAATACATCTTATATGTATGTAATTTTAAAAATATTTTTATCAATACATCTTGTGAGTATATTATTTATGTATTACGTGTTTCTGTTTATGTAAATGAGCATTTTTTCGCATTTCCTTCCATTTATTCAGTGTTAAATATGAAATATTTCAGTGTCAAAGTATAAAATTGCAATATCTTGAATATGCGTTTCAATTTAATCAAGATTAAACATACAGACAATAACAATTTGTAAATTTTCACATATGCACATCAATACAGGCACGGATTTCAAAATAAGGTTTGTATCAGATCCAATTTTAATACACTACCATATACTTTTTGTGCATTAACGCAGGTCTGTACAATTTTATTGTAACTATATATAATGGAGATTTGGCATCTATCTGTCTGTAACCGAAACTACTTCACTTCTTACGTTACAGTAATTAAGTAAGTTTATCAATGAGTATTTAATTTATAATCAAGATCATTTATACATAAAAAGAGAACAACACTATAGTATGTAAATACTCGCAGATTTGACGGTGCACTGTGTTTTTGAAAAAAAGTTTTAATAAATACATGGCCGGTATTATTGATTTGTATATAGTTTGTTTCATATTAATATATATTTAAATTTATCTAGCGTACAGAGTCTTACGGGAAAATCATTTCCAAACAAGAAAACGTCATATAACCGTGTATTAGCTAGAATTTTAAGAACTCTAAACAAAACAGGAAAACTAAACCGCATGTAGTTTTACGCATATGTACCAACATTTAAAAAATGTTTATATTAGTTTTTAATGCAAAAACTGTTCACGGTTGTTGTTTGTTTACTGATGTTATTTTTAATCTGCAGTATATTTATTTAAATTAATTTTAGCGAAATAATTAATTGTTAGCAGTATTTTGTTTATTGTTTAAACAATGCACATTCATCATTGTGTTTACTTTCATTCGGTATTAAATCATTAGAATAGCTTTTAAATTTTGATTTATATAAATTTTGTTTTGTTCTTTAAGAATTAAATAAAGGTATTCTATTAACTTTCTGCTTTCTTCAATAAATAAATACCTACTTTAATAAATATGAAATTTATTAAATCACTAAGTAACCTCAATTAAAAACGTAACAACATATATTAGATTCATTCATTGATTGTACAAAAATGTTTAATTCTATTTATAGAAATAACTTTTATAGAATTTATTTTTCTACAGAATTGAACTGAATAAAATTCACTTTATTGACATTGAAGTTTCAACTCCCACACACCTCAAACAATATTATTTTTTTTTTACATTGACCAGAGGGCGTTTCTTTATTATGTATAATGGAGGAATTGGTAAGCCGACGAGAAATAAACAATAAACTAAACGGTGATTTATTTTCCCAGTGTATTTCCCCACAAATATTTAAAATATTTAATTCTGTTTATATATTCTACTTATCTAAAAAAGAGTGTAAACAAATTCTGGTAGGGGAGTAGCGCAAATGGATTAATGACATTTCAGTTTATTTCAATGAAGAAAATTGATTTGATATACGAGGGGATTGGGGTAGGAGCCGAACAAAATAAAATCGTAAGTCAAGTGTATTTCTATCATCCGAGTACATTTGCTGAAAGTACGCGGAAGGGCAAAATGAATTACAGATTTTCATAAAAGTTACTGTTAGAATATATACTTCCAATGTCGCCTTCCATGTAAGACAATACAATATATCTCATTTTACTTACTGTATATCATTATCCACTTTCTCTGAACATATCTATTATATATGATGATCGAAATAGCACTAATCATCCCAATAAAATAGGCTGCATTTTATTCATAACTTTAAAACATTCTGAAAAGCACATAACCAGATAGACTCAATTTACTCATATCTCAATATATATATATATATATTATATATATATATATATATATATATATATATATATATATATTCGTACATACATGCATACATACATATAGATATACATATATATATATATGCATACATATGCATAAATATAAATGTATATGTACGTATATATATACATATATATAAATATATTATATACATATATATACACACATATATATGTATACATATATATATATACATATATACATATATATACATATATGTAATATATCAAGAAAATTGAAAAAACACAGGTTTAAATGGGTTAAGTGGTGAGTTTATTGGCCGACGCTGCAGTGTTTCGATCTATTAAATAGATCATCTTCAGGGCATAAGATAAGAAATTATATATCACAGAAAGATGAGAAAAAGTGAGTGGTAATCCTTCTTATTCAGTCTGTTTAAAAAAAATTTCTGAAGTTTGAAAAAAAAAGGAGACGGTTTTGAAATATGACATCAAATATTCTATTTTAAGGTGTGAGTATGTAACGCTGTTAGTGTGTGTATTGAAGGAAAACATTGTGCAATTTTTTAGGTATGTGGTTGTGTGTGTGTGTGTGTGTATAAATTTTTTTCTGTAGCGATAAACGACAGGAAGTGAAAGCTCAAGGTTGTGTGTGTGTGTGTGTGTGTGTGTGTGCGGCGTCCTTGCATGTCTTTTTCTTGAATTCTTAGAATCTGGTCCTTTCACATACATTTTACCCACAGACTCTCATTACTTCCGTTACATCGACGACATTCTATTTATATATCCACTTAATCACAACATATCACAAATAATAAACCGTTTAAATAATGTCGAACCAACTATCAATTTCACACACGAATTAGAACACAAAAATACCTTACCTTTCTTAGACGTATTACTAATAAATAACAACAACCACTTAGATTTCAAAGTATACCACAAACCCACCAATAAGAATGATCATATCCACTTCTATTCACATCATAATACCAAAATCAAAAGTGGTTTGGTTATAGGTTTCTACCTTAGAGCCCTTAGAATCTGTACCCAGAAATTTTTGGACGAAGAATTCAAACACATAGAAAAATCTTTTACTCAACTACAATACCCTCAACCTTTCATCCAACGTGCCAGAAAAAAAGCCATCAAAATCCATAACCGCAAACACCTCCCCTCCAATCCAACAAACAATACCCCCAACCACAACTACATAAACAGATACATCATTCTCCCCAACAACTCAGCCACAGCTATTATTGAAAAAAACCTTAATAATTTAGGAATAAAAACGGTAACAAATTCCTCCAAAACCATAAAAAATATTATTAATAACCAAAAAAAACACTCACACAAGGTCCAGTGCAGGTGTGTACACCATTCAATGTTTGGATTGCGACAAACAATACATAGGAGAGACATCTAGACACATTGACCAACGAATCCGAGAACACAAGAGAGATATCAGAAATGGTCAAATGAACAACGCACTCACAAAACACATCTCAGAAACTAACCATTCTTTCAATTTTAAAGAATCCAAGTTGTTAATCAGAATTCACAACAAAAAAGAAAGAAAAATTGTAGAATCCAGCGCCATCTCCATTTTCAATACAATCAAACAGAGATTTTTCCTTCTATCACCTGTCCAAGGTTGTCCTCAAGAATTATAAAATTCCCTACATCTGACAATATCTCATTTAATTTCTACATATTAACTCTCCCATTTATTACTGAATGACCACCAACAATTTACCTTTGATCACAGACTTATTTAGTAACATGATAATCTCCATTCGATCTCAACACACAACAGATTATCACACTTTACCCATTTAACCAAGATTTTTCAACAATAATAATATATGTTTGATAATAATTATATATAAAAATATTTCCCCTTAAACCCCCAACACATTTACACTCCCCATTGACACAATTATAATATAACCACTGATAAAAATAATAATCAAAAATATACATCCTTATTAACCAATAATTATTTCCACTTAATTATAACCACACTAACACTATTTGCATAAACACAATTGTCATCAGAATAATTATAATAATAACAATATAATAATAACAATAATTTAATAATAATAAAAATTATAATAACAATAATACTAATAACTATAATAATAACAACAACAATAATAAAAATATAAGTAATAATTATAATAATAATATTAATAATAACAATAAATTATAATAATATAAAATAACAACATTTCAATAAAAAATATAAATAATAATTATAATATACTATAACAACAATTATCTTTATAACAATAATATTTTTTTAAAAATAAAATTAAAAAAAAATAGAAATAAAAATAAAATAAAATAAAATAAATATATATATATATATGTATATGTGTGTATGTGTGTATGTGTGTGTATATATATGTATATATGGATATGTGCATATATATATGTATATGTATGTATATATATGTATATGTGTGTGTGTATATGTATATATATTATATGTATATATGTATATTATATATATATAATTATAATAATGTATTTAGATTTAATAAAAAATACAAACTATAATAACAATAATAATAACAATGATAATAACAATAATTCATTCACTTATACGTAATTGTGATATTAATATATATTAATCGTCAAATAATCAGTACTAACTATAAAACAACAATACAATACTCTTTCTAACAAAAAATAAATAAAATAAAATAATATCTTTTCATTTTTAAATCCCCAATCCCCCCACACACCCAAACTTCCATCTCCTCTCTTAATATAAAACATGAAAATTCCTTTTCATGACATCTCTCCTATACCCCTCTTACCAATATACACAACACCTCTCCCCTACCTCTTACCAACACACACACACACACACGCACACACACACACACACACACACACACACACACACACAACCTTGAGCTTTCACTTCCTGTCGTTTATCGCTACAGAAAAAAAATTTATACACACACACACACACACAACCACATACCTAAAAAATTGCACAATGTTTTCCTTCAATACACACACTAACAGCGTTACATACTCACACCTTAAAATAGAATATTTGATGTCATATTTCAAAACCGTCTCCTTTTTTTCAAACTTCAGAAAATTTTTTTAAACAGACTGAATAAGAAGGATTACCACTCACTTTTTCTCATCTTTCTGTGATATATAATTTCTTATCTTATGCCCTGAAGATGATCTATTTAATAGATCGAAACACTGCAGCGTCGGCCAATAAACTCACCACTTAACCCATTTAAACCTGTGTTTTTTCAATTTTCTTGATATATTACATACCGTCGGATTTATTTCCTCTCTTCACATATACATATATATATTCATGCACACACATGCACACATATATATATACATATATAAGTCCACGGAGTGGTCTATTGCCGGTATCAGTTGGACAACTAGGGAATCTATACCCTTATAGCAAGTACTAGACCACATATATTGTTTTTGCGTCTGAAGTGGAGCGCCACACATACCGTCAGTTCCACAATTTACTGCAAAGAAACTGTGCTATTCATGCGTTGAATTGGCGAGGGTCTGTATCGAACCCGGAACCTTGTAGTTACTCGGCGGTATATATACATACGTATATATGTGCACATATATATGCATAAACACATACAATATATATATATATATATATGTGTGTGTGTGTGTGTGTGTGTGTGTGTGTGTGTGTGTGTGTGTGTGATTTAATACTTAATATTCACAAGACTATTTGATTTATTTTAAATGCACAATTATTTTAATGTTGAACGTTTATTCAAAACAGTGCTCCGTTATTTTGGATAGCGTCCAAATAAATCTGTTGCAATATATGTTTTGGAGCTTTCAATATTTACAAGCAAATATTATGTTCTAAAGCTGCCAATCTTTATGGAAGCAATTATCAAGAAAATTAAATTATAAGGCAAGTATTGAGCAAACTGCACAGTAGTAATAGGCAATAAAATCCAAAAATGAAGCAACACGAGACAGGTTGAACGAGGTTATTTTGAGAAAGCAAGAATAGAGGAGATATTTCGTGAACGTAGTTGGGATTTTCTGCAACGAAGAAAAACAGTCTATAAATAAATAAACAAATAAACGAATAAAAAAACAGATATGCCCAAGTAGAAAAAAACGAAAGAAAATAGAGGAATTTATTGAAAGAGAAGAATAAGAGACTGTTGTTGAAGACGCGTTAGGAAATAGTTTTCGCTTAGGAAAATAAAGTAAAATTGGCGCACCGGGTTCAAATTCCAAACGAGACTGTTTCCGTCTTACTTTATGCTAATCGCATAAATCCAACTATTTTGCCTACAGCATTTGAAGCCGGTCATTTAGTCTTGGTTGGGCTACTTTTCTAGAAGAAGGAAAATCACTGAAATCATATTTATTATCAAAATGTCCTGAGTCAATGTGGCAGCGTAAGACCAATTACTTATCATACCAGACCTATCTTCTGGAAGTAATTATTGCAGAGAACTGAGAAAAAATATTACTATAATGGAATAAATGTATACTAGATGATATCAGAACTATAATGGAATAAATGTATATCAGGAAATATAGAAATATAAAAGCCCTGCTGACTGGTGTAGTAGAATACGCCGACTGCACGTGTGCAGAGAGGTAATCCCCCCCCCCCCCATGGAACCACCTGTTAGCCGTGGGTGACAACTCATGAAACTTAAGGATGGAATCCTGGTAGCTGAGAAGTGCTTAACTTGCAGCTCTCCACTTTGACCCTTACTTAGGCTAGACGGGCGATAAAAGTAGTCCCTCCGATTAATCGCCTAGCCACTTCAAACCCTAGCACCTTGCCTCGACCATACTGCCCTATTGCCAAGCCCCAACCCTTTTATCATAGATATGCTAGAAGGCAGTGGCTGTGGGTTTTAGTGTCCTGGGCATGACGTTAAACTCTATCTATTGGGGAAGTTCCAGTTATGGAGCTCGCGGAATGTGTAGTACCTCTTCATTGTCATTGCTCCCTGGTTCACTGTAACCCGGGGTGGTAGTATCTGTAGGTAGTATCATGTACTATATTCATATATTAGGAGTATTCGGAT
Organism: Doryteuthis pealeii; assembly: GCA_023376005.1. Lineage (NCBI taxonomy): Eukaryota > Metazoa > Mollusca > Cephalopoda > Myopsida > Loliginidae > Doryteuthis > Doryteuthis pealeii. Next base: position 125,411,583 of record CM042139.1, read on the forward strand.
TTTAATTATACACTTTCACTTCATCAAAAATGGTCATCAGTGATGCACAATGATCATTGCAGCTTAATAATCCGATCGGTTTATGCAGCAACTCTAATCTGACTCCTTTCACGCACCTCATCATTGAAAGATTAAGTGAATGTGATAAAAAAATAAAAACTATATTTATATTATCAAGTGGACCTCTAGGATCTAATAGAAAATCCCGACTTGTTATAAAATGAGGTCATTAGTTCGATTTTTAATAAACGCTATCTTTTATAAAGTTCAAATAATGAAATCTACATTAGTGTTGAGAATATTTCTATTTCTATTTGAATTTGCTTAAACTAAACTATTACGCCTACGTAAATAAGGAGCCCCATCTAAGGTATGAAACATGTCTTCTTTAATTGTGTCAAATCCACGTAATTCTAACACATACTCTCTCTCTCCCTCTCTCTCCCCCCTCTCTCTCTCTTTCTCTCTTGCACGCGCACTTGCTCCCTCTCCTTTCAGTCTGTGATAGATATACAAATGTGGCCTCCTTTCCCCCCTCTCTGTTCATTCCCTTTCAGTTTTTTTTCTATCTCGGTATTAATGCGTTGCTCTTTTCATACCCTTACTTCGTATCTACACATGCTCTATCTTTCTGTTTATCTGTATTATTTTCACCCGCACCCTCTCTCTCTCTCTCTGTGTCTCTCCCACTCTTTTTCTCACTCTAACTCATATCATATTTTGTATTTTTCACTCTTTTCATGTGTCTCCTTCTCTCTCCCTATCTCCTCTCTCTCTCCTTCATTTATGTCCTTTCATCTATTTCCCTCACTTGCTCTTCTTTTAATCCTTCTCAGTTCCTTCCCTTTCACTCTCTCCTTGCCATTCTCCTCATTTTACAATAGAGACTGTTAATCTTGTTGAGGATGTTAGATTGCTCATCGAATTAGTCGAAAGAAACGGAAAATCGTCGTCACCGATACTCACGGCAGAACAAGAGGAATTAAAGAGAATTGCACCATTTTAAAAATCTATTTTTATTATTTGATGAAGTATATCGATGATGTAGCAGGCCCATTTTTGTGTAATGAACATCTTCGAAGGAAATGGACGCGATGAACCTAGTTCCCATCCTGGACGAGGCTGTTTGCATTTCATATAGCGCTAATGCCATTGGGAAAGGTATCCAACCAACAAATCCTCCTTCTGCTATGAGTATATAATAGGGTAGAGGGGATTATTTAGGGAGTATATGTGTGTGAATGAGGTCGGCTGAAAGGTTCATATGCTGATCAGAATACTCTGATGGTATGGGCCAATTTCATTAATCAAAAAGTTGTTAACATCTGATATGACGTCATTATGTACAATTTTCAGGTTTGGTTTCATTTCTTTATTGAATGGCATATCAACCCTCGCGGCTTATTTAATGCTAAATCCATAATTGTAGTAAAGAAGTAGTGGTACTATCTAACCCATACCTGGGTGGATGGGCGTTCATATATTTCCCAATGATGTGAGTCCGAAAATGAACGTAATAGTTCGACTGGGGATTGAAATCGCTTGCTATGATTTCGCAGTCCAGCACGTTAGCCACTTCGCCACGGGTACTCTCCGCCGCAATTTTTATCCCATTCGTGTGTTTGTGCTTTTGTCTCTGAATGTTCATATTGTTCGTTTATTTCTGATAACGCAGCACCTCAGTAAAATCATTATTATTATTACAAGAAACAAACCCAGCATTCCATCCTGATAACAACTATTCGAAGCAAACAAAATTATCTTAAGTTATTTGGCAGGTTTTTGAGTGGTAGGAACATTTTATAGTTGCTGATAAAGCATTTAATGGGTTTAACAACATGGGAGCAGTTGAAGTTATAAATTCAAAGTGTTCCTACTCTCATCGTGATTCAAGACAGTTCATGAATATTAATGACGTTCAACAAAACAAAGGTTGTTCTGAAAAATTAAGGGGAATTTAGTAATAGAAAAAACTACTATAACCTTCAGTGTTCATTTTCCCAGAATAATTCATGTTCATGCCAAAGGTCCACGAAATGTGCATTTTTTTAAAAATTTTAAATGTCACTAACAACAAATATGATTTTCTGGATAAGCATTGATTTTCTATAACATCTTCACGATATATTCCTCATCATACTAGTAGATCTACTAGTAAGATCATCCGTGCTCAACTTCAGTGATCTAGGGGGTACCGATGCTTACAACTTGACCGTAAGACTATAATCTGGGGAATTACGTAGCTATATGTTAGGCGTGATGTGGTCACATAAATTTTCTCACAGTCAACAGTAGATTCTCCTTCTTTTGTAGCAAGGCATACAGGCCCATTTACAGACGTAAGACCTTCCAACACCCCCTCTCTATTAAGAGTAGCACGTTATCCTACAGGAGTTTCATGGTGATCTCCGTGTTGTGTTTTAGGCCATGTGATGATATAAATGGAGGCATAACGCCACCAACACAAGTGCCCACCCAAAACACATTGATATAGACTTGGTGTTTGCTTTTCCTCAGCATCAGTATATCTTGCGGGGACAGAAAATGTTGTTTTGGTAGTTCACCCTCTGATCTTGGCAGTTTTCTCATATAAATAAAGACGAACATGTTCGATTGGAGGGGATGTTTGGATTTGTTAAAAAACTCTCCAGTGTGGTCTTTCCTTTTGACATTTAGGGCCTGTGATATAAGTTGGACCTTTCTCATATTGTATTAAAAATAGCAAATTTAATCATGCACTTCTACCTTATAAGAAACGTATACATTCTCCTGTCCCGGGCTATGGAGCTGGTTGACTAATTTCGATCGTTATCATTCCTGGCCGAAATCTCATCAAGAAATTCGGAATTCATTTTCAGCCAGGTGTCCAAGCTGCCGTTCCTTCATGATTACCATTCAACTCGTTTCGAACTCATTGCACTGTCTTCCGAATGACACCCATACATTCTACATGTTACATAATGAATAGGCGTTGCCTATCATTTTTGTAATGAAGCGTAGTTAGAATTTAAATTCTACCGTATACTCATGGAAAATCACCAAGTATTTTAGAGATAAGCTTTGAATGTAGGTTCACCTGTGGCTAGCCTTTCTGATTGGCTTAGAGGGTCATGTGATTGGGTGGGCCTAATAAAGCAAGATTTAGAGTTAGAGTTAGTTACCTCAGCGTCGACCAGAGACCACTGTTGGGTGGATGTTCAGCGTCTCTGTGCTAATTATTTTCCCGCTCGAGGAATATGAATCCGTTTTAATAATTGATAAGAACAAACATGGAACCCAAAGAGATAGCGAAGAAGAAGAAGAAGAAGAAGAAGAAGAAGAAGAAGAAGAAGAAGAAGAAGAAGAGAATAAATAAACTAATAAGGCCTTTGGCAAATAGCAGACATATTTTGAGATTGTATATTATCGTAGATAATTTTGGAACAAAATCCTTTTTCTCTATTCCCTTAGAAAAGTGTGCATGTGCCTATGAGCATGCTCGTGTGTGTGCGTGTGTGTATGTGTGTGTGTGTGTGTGTGTGTGTGTTATTACTGCATTTCGTGGACCTCTAAACCTGTTCACATAGACGGGTATAACATTTTTCAATGAATCCATTGTCCTCTTTGATTAACAGAGGACATTAAATGAAAGTACCTATTTTGGATCTATGCACTTTGATTTTGTTCCAGTAGACCAATAAATCAAACTTTTATCTCAAGTCATAAGCATTCCATTTTTAAAAAATCATTACAGCATATATTTACTAATCATGTATTTCTGTTATCGTTGCAAAACACTTTCCTTGCTTTCACGCCTAAACAGATTAACCTCACAAATAATTATTCACAAAAGTAACTCTATATTCTTTATCAGAGTCTAGAATAGCAATATTACGTGACATTCATTAACTTACTTAATAACAATTGTATGTTTGAGATATATCTAAATGGTATCTACTTTAGTAGTTTGATCAGTGCATGAACGCATCATTAGTTAGGGCTGTCGTATTGATAACTTCTATGTTATTTAAAGAACATATGCCACTCTCGTGCTTAATACAGATACACACCTGTCTCACATGTATGTATAAATGTTTAAAATACAACCCAAATAGAGATCATGTACTTCTCCATGCTACTCATAGTGGTTGTATGCGTACCGGTGCTGGTATAGACTTCATCGACAACCGGTAAGTGTCGAGATTCCAGTTTCACATGATCATAATACAAATGACATAAAATGTTAAAAAAAATAAAAATAAAATCGCTCTCTATTGATTAATATTAATTGCTTCACATACTGCAATGCAATATAACAGATGGAAACACTTGGAACTTGATGGAAATGAAAGCTATGCACAAACCCTATTGCTATTGGCTGATAATTACCCGGTGATGGTCTTTTGTCCTGGGGAAATTAATTTAAATATATGTGTACAGTGGTTATGAACGTTTTCAAATATTTGTATTTTTCCAGGGAAAAATAGTGAAATGATTAAATTATACTGGTGAAATTAACTTAGAATAGGGGAAAATTATGACATTTTAGTATAACTTTATATTATATATATATATATATATATATATATATATATATATATATATATATATATATATATATATATATATATATATTACAATATGCCAAGAATTTGATCTGCAGTAATCCATGCTCCTGGTGGATTCTTTGATGAAAAAAAATGAATTTGCTTTAAATTCAATTACAATTATCTTACATTTATCAAAGTTATTGCATAAATGCATTCACACATAGAAAACTTAATTTCTTTCTTTGAATACATTAAATATATTTCTATTTTTATTTTAGAGAAAAGCATCAATGAGGTCTCACACTGTTAACTTTAGTTTTAGGTATTCGTAGATGTCATATATATATATATATATATATATATATATATATATATATATATATATATATATATATATATATATATATATACAGCAAAAGTGCCCGGTCCATGACCGGACTAAAAAAAATTAGGAATCCCAGAGAGTGAGTGAGGAGAAAACAGCAGTAAGAGAGAAAATAAGAGAAAAATGATTTATCAAATTAAAAAAAAATCTCTGAGAATTTGTATGATAGAATGTTTATTTTAGGATTTTCTTTCTTTTTGTTTACATTTAAGATATTATTTTTGCATTCCTGAACTTTATTAAAGATTTAACGATAGACAAAGCTAATAATCAGTGTATCATAATATTCGTTTATTTTAATAATAGTCTCTTTTTGTTGTTTACATTTTCTAAACAATTTTATTTTTTTCAAGCGAGCTTCCTTGCCTGTTGATTTCAAATAGTAGAAATGAAATGTATTCGTTTAATTCCTTCTTTTATACCGTATTAAAATGTAACAATAGAATGCTAAGAATTAAATACGTACAATTGTTCTCATTAAAATTTCTTTTTTTCTTTTCTTTTTTCTTTTTTTTTCTAAAACGCTTTTGTACATACGAAAAAATTAAATACTGATTAAAAATGGATATATTTTATTCTAAAATGAAAGTATTAATAATAAAAACAAATTGAGTTATTATTAATCTTTAAATTAAATGTTTTCGTTTATTATTGTTATTTACTTCGCGGTAAAAAATAATTCAATCGATAAAACCACATACAAATTACATATTTAGAAAGATTATTTTATCTTCCTTCTAACCAAATAATATTTTAAAGATTAGGCCACGAGAAATCGGAGTTGAAATGATTAGGGCACGAATTTGTCAACTTCAAATTATCAGCAGCGGCGCCATTTTAAATCATGATATAGCCAGCAGTCAGCGATTTTTTTATATAAGCAGCAGCAGCTATGCCAAGATTATCGCATATCGTTTGATTTTTGTTTAATTAATTAAGTAATTATATCCCTTAATCAGTAAAGACAAATAACCAAATTTGGTGTGTTTCTTAGTCATAAGATTGTCAAGGTGTACGCAAGATTTCAAATCTGAATGATATCTAGTTTCTGAGTTATAATTCGACACGTACGTACGAAACTTACACACACACACACACACATATATATATATATATATATATATATATATATATACTAGCAGCGGTTACCCGGTGAAGCTCGGGTAGAGTAGATAAAAAACATGGTTTAATAATCGTCTGCAGATCTATTACTGCTGAATACCGACTTCGGTCCTCGCAGGATGTCAGCTTGACGGTCGGGGTTCGAATCACACACAAGGCGGTCTTCCTATCTATAGCTCTGCTGATGAGGCGCAATAGGCCGAAATGTACATACAGAGATTGATTTTCTCGATTTGTTTAGCCTTACATTTAACTAGGTATGCCCACCTAATTAATTAATTATTAATTAATTAACTTTCAAAATTAGGTACGACTACAATTAAGCACATATTCTCCCAAAAATTGTCGGCTAAAAAAAGCCA
>CM042139.1:125420480-125455480 GCA_023376005.1 Doryteuthis pealeii
CTGTCCTTGTACATGGATGGTTTTGACATTTAATTAACCACGAACGTTGATATGCCATTAACAAAAGAACAAGCGAAATTTTAACATACTTATCTCTTTGTTACCTTTAAGTCACTCACAGCGGTTCTCTCACTACTGCGATACTACCGTAAAGCGCTGCCAGCAGCTTTTGCATGTGTCACTTGTATACACTGAAAAATCACCACGTGAATAGCGCTATCATTTTTTGAATTATTCTGAGGTGAATAGATAGGGAATAGATAATGAACTTTGAAATATCCCATCACGCAGGTAAAAAAAAAAAATTACCGAGAAAAGTTGGTACAGTATTAGGGGAAATTTGGTTGGAAAACATTTAAGAAACCAATAGGGGGTGTAATGGTTAGCAAGCTAGCCTCACATTACTACTGAATAGCGAGTTCAATCCTCGCTAAATGCACCATACTTGCGAACTTGTGTCACATCCCTGCTTTGGCAAACAGGTTGGGTAAATACCTAACCTTGGGAAAGGTATGAATACCATTATTCTCCCTCCTTACATCTATTTTGTGCAGAGGGATTAAATAAATATGTATAAAGTGAGATGTGCAATTCTTATGTGTATATTTATTTACCCCTCCGCGCGAGTAATGTCATTTTTAACTAAGGCCGTCGCTTTGAGTGAATACCTAAATGCGCCCAATTGCGCTGTAATGGTTAACAAACTAGTCTCGTAGATCCATTACAACTGAATAGCAAATTCGATCCACGCTGGATGCCCCATAGTTATGCACTTTTGTCACATCCTACCTGTTTGCGAATGGGTTGGATAAATACCCATTGACACCAATTTCTTGACACTAGTTTATTAGATTTGAACTTGAAAAGGAAGTCGTAGAAAATAACTGTTATAAATATCATGTAATTTTTTATATTTCTGAGTTATCCCAGCGATTCCTGATTGGGCCCAATTAATTGATTGGCGGTGGATTTTAATGACATGTCAACCCAACTGTGATAACTTTTCGTCAATAGGTTTGATAATTGCCCACATTCTACATTTATATTTACTTTTTTCTATACTTGTTTCTTTAGGGTTTTTTCTTTCACACGGTTATATTATATTAAGTATTCATAAGCAATATAAATAATTTGAAAACAGCTCTTTTTGATACATGGGTTGGACTTTAACCGGGACTACCCATACGAGCCAGAGTAGACCTGGGATGTATTTCAATAAAGGGATACCGAATGACATATAGCAATAGGCATTTGTTTACATCCTCCTTTCGGTAGGGTAGAATGTGACAACAGGTCGCCAATATGGAACATCCAGTGAGGATGAATTACATATAGTAGTATAATCTTAATATTATGGAGGCGCATGATGTAACGGTTAACTTCGTAAGAAATGCACTCTGTGAACCAAGTTCAAATCCTGGACGAGTATGTTTGCCTTTCACATAGAGCTAATACCCTTGGGAAAGGTATGAATCAAATAATTCTCCCTCGGGCTATAGATAAGTAGTAGGGTAGACTGTGCTCTTTAACATTGGTTTGGCAACAAGTCTAGGAGAAGGAAAACACTGAATTAAAATATGTTAAACTTCACTTAATAAATTGACCTTGATTCATATCCAACTCGTGTTCAGGGGTTGATAAATATGTATATATAGCAGTATATAAAGTTGTTATAAATATCATATGAAAAGGAAGTGGAAGTAGTTAGATTCCCTTCTAATTCCAATGAAAATTGGTTGCATGTTCTTCCATGCTACTGACACCAGACTTCATTAGAAAGTAGGTTGACCGTTCAGCTATTTGGTGCACCTTGTTATCGCATATCTTCGCACTTTTCCAGTTTACGATGATATGCCTATGCAATGTGTTTCCTTAAAATGACTCATTAACTCAACGATGCAAACTTTTCTTTGAATTAAGTGAACAGATTATAAAGATCCTGACGCTGGAAGGTTAACGTTATCGCAGCAGTTACCGTTATCGACCTACTCAATCGTGTCAAAACGAGGCTCTTTCATCCGAAACGATATCTTCAGGAAGAGTTAAAGTATTTCAAGAAGAGTGCACTGGCCAAAGGATACGCACTGAGAATGGTTTCCACGTTTTGTGAACAGAACCAAACAAAAAGCCAGTAATCACCAAAGGCAACACAGTGAGTACTTTCAACCTCTAGCGCCAATATCTAGGTTCTAAGACATATTCAAAATGTAATATAAAATTGAAATTATGTTTACGACATTACTTTAGATTGAATAAGCAGACAGTTTAAATGGCCTGTCTGCATTCCGATGATAAATAGATAGACACTGCTATATATTTGACAAAACTTATATGGATAGATATAAAGATGTTGAGTTACTAAATAACTAAAGAAAGAAAGAAAGAAAGAAAGAAAGAAAGAACCAGGTATTAAGTCTTTGAAAGATGGTGTTGATATAAATTGACTGAGATAGATGAATGGATTGAATGATAAATTGATAGATAGACACTGCTATGTATTTGACAAAACTTATATGGATAGATATAAATATGTTAAGAGTTACTAGATAACTAATGAAAGAAATATAGAAAGACAGTAAGAACCAGGCGTTAAGCTTATGGAAGATGATGTTGATATGAATAGGGTGAGATGGATATATGGATAGATATATTGAATGATTGATTGAGAGATAGATATGAATAGACTGAGATAGATAGATGTAAACAGATTGAAATATATATATATATATATATATATATATATATATATAATATATATATATATAGATAGATAGATAGATAGATAGAAATGGATATATAGATATATTGTTTAATAGATAGGTAGAAATAAGGTAAAAGAATGACAGAGATACATGAAAGAAAGAGAGTGACATAAATAGTCCGCTTGAGAAGAATATACGCATTTTAAAAGAAAGAAAGACGAAAGCGTCATGTGTTAAGTTTATGGAAAATTATGTTGATATTAACAGGCTGAGATATATAAATAGATAGAGAGATATGAACAGAAATAGATAGATAGATAGATAGATAGATAGATATAAATAATCTGAGAGAATGGCTGAAATGTTTGGAAAAAACAAAGGGATTTAAAATTTCGATTGAGAAGATTATACACATATCAAAAGAAAAAAGAAAGAAAGAAACAAAGAAAAAAAAAACAAAGAAAAAAACAAAGAAAGAAAGAAAGAAAGAAAAAAAGAAGGATTTTTTTGGGAAATGATGTTCTGTTTTTTTAATCTCTTAGCCATGATATTATCGACTTTTAGCAACACACGTCTCTTGATTCAACAAAAAGTATAATCATTATGACTCCCTCCAAACAAACAATAAAATCATGAAAACCTTGTGATCTAAATTTTCAGCGTGACAAAGAGAGAATAATATAAACGTTCAAAAACAATAAAAGTGTATTAATTTAATGATTAAAGAATAATGTAATAATAATGAGATTTATGATGAATCTGCTGTTTTGTTGTAATTCATTTTCACTGAAACGAAAACCAGATAATTGTTTTCATCTTCAGTGTGTTAAGTACATTCACTTAACAGAGACAAAATTTCGCTGAGTTGCATTTTGACCTGAGTTAAGTTGGAATTTCATTGATTTAGAAAAAATTTGGTCAATAAATTTTTATTCTATTAACTGGGAAATACGTTTGTTTTCAAAAAAAGTCAACATCAATAAAAAAAAACAAAAAAAACAACATGAAATTAAAAAAGGAATAACGTGTCTGACATCTCAGCAAACCTGTAACTGACTTAGCATCATTATTTGCAGTCCATTTGAACGTTCATGGCTCAATATATATATATATATATATATATATATATATATATATATATATATATATATATATATATATATATATTGGTTTTCACTGTATATATAAATATGTATGTGTATGTGTGTGAGTGATTATTGATTATCTTTGAGCTTTAAACATTTTCATTAATATTTACGATTGAACGATTCTATATGATATTAAGTGGAATACATCATAGGTAATGTATTGTATTATAATGATTGAAAATTCTAAAGATTGAGACTCTGTCAATCGTATATATATATATATATATATATATATATATATATATATATATTATATCATATCCAACATATATATATACATACATATGTATCATATACAATACAGATCGCCATTATTCTTGCCCACTACCGGTCCCTATCAACTATCACTCTTGAAAGTTCTCTTCGCAGCATCCAGTATCCGTGCAGAGCCGATCGATGTATGTTTTTTTGCTAGCCGACCCACCCTGATGTGTTCATGTGTACATGCCCATAGGTAAACGTAACTTTTGTGCTCATCCTTGCTTGTCCAACATGTATTGTTAGACGCTTTGTGTGATAGGAGGCAACTGTCCATTCATCTAATCTTTTGTGGCGTGCAGCTTTCAAGATTTGTTCAAGACAACGCATAGTATTATTTGTCACTTCAGTGCAAGCTTTTTTCTCCAAGCGCTTCTTTAAAGTCCAAGTTGTACATCCATGCAGTAGCAATGACACGGCTAAATATTTGAAGAATTCTCGCTTTATCTCATCAGAGAGATCTTTTGAAGAGAGATAATGACGTAAAAGAAAATAATAAAACCCCCGACTCAGTTCTTACTGTCGAAAAAAGGAAACAGAAACCAAATGAGTGGGAATACAACCAAATATGTAAAACCGTACATAGAGCCCGTTTAGAGAACAGAATCAGTAACATAGATTAACTGATTCTACACAAACAAATAACCTGGAATACCCCATTCAATGAATCCACTAGAATCTAAAATAATGAAAGCAAAACAGATTTACAAATTACACACATACAAACACTAATTTAATTTATATATAAACTACCGTCTCTCGGAAATACAAAAGGAAATGAATAATATATTTTTGGATATATTTGGATACATTTAGTTTCAAGCGACGGTTTACACTTTTGAATTCATATTTTCCCGAGGATTGAGGGGGGTTCAATCTGAAATGTCAATGTACTAATATTTTTCATACTTCATCTTTCACGGCCTTTAATAGTAAGTTGGGTGGGGTTCAATCTGAAATATCAATGTACTTATATTTTTCATATTTCATCTTTCACGGCCTTTAATAGTAAGTAAATTTGAATTTAATTAACAGGCAATTCGAGTATACTTTATCTATACAAGAAGCATACGTGGAATCTAGGCATATATATATATATATATATATATATATATATATATATATATATATATATATATATATATTGAAGCCTGTGATGTTGTTCAAGTAACATTGCTTATAATAAACACTTTGAATAATGTCTATGTGTTTTTCATATTATCTTTTATATATATATATATATATATATATATATAAAAGATAATATGAAAAACACATAGACATTATTCAATATGTTTTAAATATATAGGCACAACGCAACACCCATCATGACGGCGAGGGAACTTAAACACGATTATTTAGATTGGAACGGCAATAGGTGGTTATTGGTCTGTATTTGGTGTAGCGGGCACATCTTATAGTGGATTAATTATAGCTGGTGACTGTGAGAAACGATACAGACATTAGCGTTATTGTCCAGTGCTTGAACAGAAGCAAACAAAAGAGTAACAATATATTAACTCTAGTCCTTTATTTCCATAGCATTGCTCTTTTAATGATAGATATATAGTCACTTGTTGTATAATATGGAATCGTAAGTCTTCTTTGGATAGAATGTGTTGAAGGTGAAACGTTTTGTTTCGTATCTTTGGCATTCGTTTCTTCAACGGTGTGGGTGTCCTAGAAATTTCGGGTTTTCCACTGTTATCAACCGCATTCGAGCTTATTGCCTTTTTGGCTGATTCCTCCCCACGACTGATTGTTATCTGGACTACGCACTCAGGTCTCTTTGTGGAACTCCAGCCCCCGACTGACTGCTAGGAATTTTTTTATCTCACAGATACGAATGAGTGGCGTGATATCTAAGTTGCGTCGGAGCGTAGGATTTTCCATTTCACCACATAATCATCTGTGTATGAGCGATCTGGGTAAATCTAATAAACAAAACTAACGGACCCACATGTTATCAACAACAACAATAACAACAATAAGTTTCAAATGGGAAGTTATTTTAGTAATATTCGTAAACAGATTCTGTCAGTTCAAGAACAACACGGCCTCCGGCAAATCGGATGACAATAAATCAGCATAAGTCTCGTCCCGTCCTGGTTGAATGGTTATCAAGCCAGTCTCGCAGATCCCTTATTATTGAATCTCTTAAAATATATTCATTTTATTTAGAATCATTCTATGTATGTTTTTTTATTCACGTTTCTTCACCTCGTACACCTACATATGATATCAGCATCCCCACAAAGTATTTACCATTTCTGAATGCCCCTAGTACGCTTGAAATTGCATATAGAATGAACCCTCAATGAATATCCTAAACCAATAAGAATTCTCAAGTTACGTCCTACCTTATATGGAATCTCAAAAGGAAACAGTTTTTAATTTCCTTTGCTTTTCAAATAACCCCAAATAATCTATACTTTAATCTCATTGTTACATTTAAAGGTCTTGTAATTCATTGTCACCTGTATTTGCACACTGCATATGTAAGATAATGAGTGTGACGAGGTCAGTAGATAACGTGAGCAGTGGTTTGCTGTATGTCATATACGGGGTGAGTGAGGGTGTGGAAATTGAAAAGTGAAGAAATGGAGAAAAAATAATTTGTCTGATGTATAAGTGAAACATGTGAATAACTGACCTTGATTTCGGAATGGCTACAGCCAAGCCGGCAACGGTAGTGCAAATATAGAAAGATAGTGTGAAAGAGGACAGACGCAGGATGACTGTGTGTCCTCTGAGTACATTTACTAGGGTTAAAGAAAAATAAAGAGCTCTAAGAAAACCAAACCTTGTGTCCGTTACTAAAAACTAACAATGTAAAAATGTAACATACTTTCTAGTAACTTTACACATATATTATTTGCTACATGAGAATTTCCCTCGTGTCGTAATGGCTAACGTGCTGAACTGCGACATTGTAGTAAGCGAGTTAAATTTTAACCATGCTATTATATTTATTTTAATACTAACATCCTTAAAAAAAGGATGAATCTCCTCATTCCCCCAGCTGTATTGAACACTGTATATATATTATTCACCACATCAGAATATCTCTTAGGGAGTACCAGTGGCGTAACTGTTAACGTGCTGAAGTACCACTTTGTTGCAAGCGAGTTCGAAATCCTGCTTTAATGTTCACTTTTGGACTAATACCCAAGGGAAATGTATGAATCCCTTCACGCCTCCAGCTATGCATTAAAATACAACTAATGTTTCTTCTATAAAGATGGATTTGGTATTAAACAACCCAGTAAGATTGGTGTGCCATTAAACAAAGAAACCCAACGAAACAGGACTGTTTATTGAGATTGCACTTAATTTAGTTGTTAAGCAAATATTGATTACAAGTGAAAGTGTAGTAAATGATACTACAGGGATAATTTTGGGGTTAAATAAACCAGGAAGGCTGATATTCCATTAAATAAAAAAAAATAAAAAAAAGAATTTCTTGATGCCAAAAATGAGCCTTTTTTATGACAAATGAAATATGTTTAAAAATATCTAAGTAATTCTTTATCAATTAAGTCAACGAACAAATTCCGCATTAATTTAACGGAATACTTCTTTGTGAATCTTTAATAGTACCTATAATTGTATGATTGGTTGAAATTTACACTTGTTGGGTTATATTATGCCAAAGACGTTTTGTTTTATTCATTCTTGATGGAATTCGAAAATATTTTTCAATTTAAAAAACAAGAACATTTTTTAACTTAGTTTTTCTAACCATTTAGCCTAAGAAAGGGCCAAAATGGATTTTTTCATTTCATCGACTGTTCAGCCATCAGGATTCCGTCCTTAAGCATCACAGATCGCCAACAGGTGGTCTCATTGGAGGGATTTTACTCATCTGCAGAGTTGCAGCCGACAAAGCGGTTATAATTGTATGAATGTCGAAATACAAACACGTATTTATTTTCTGATTGCTGTGTATTTATTTTATTTGGCTTTATATTTGTGAGAGGAAGAGACTTTGAATGAGGTTTATTTTTCGTCCAAATCGGTTGACCAGCGAGTGATTCGCATGACACAAGAAAAATATAACAATCAAATTTCTGTTGACGTTGACAGAATATTTTATTTCATATAGACTTATTTCAAAAGCTCTTAATTACACGAATACTTAAATTCACATGACTTCATCTCGCAGTGTTTTATATCTAAAAACCTGGTAAATATATGTACACTGTTCGCCTTGTTTTGAGAGTTAAAAAATGGAATTTTGTGCAAGTCGATTGCTAATTTATTACAATAAAAACAATCATCATCATCATCATCATCATCAATTTGTGCTGTCAGCACGGATTCCCATGACCCCCCTCTCTCTCTCTCTCTCTCTCTCTCTCTCTCTCTCTCTCTCTATATATAATATATATATATATATATATATATATATATATATATATCGTCAATTTCTCCTGGTAACTCCTATTCACGACATCGCAGAGAGCTTATCAATGTAAGTACTTTTTGGTCGGCCTACACCGTCTGAAAATGTTTACGAACATACGTTAATACAAAGAAAATAATGAGCTGCTGTTTATCATTTAGATATCTTGTCCAGAATTGATCAATGAGATTGAAACGGCGAAATCACGTTATTATTGTTACGACTTGTGTAGTGTTGCGGGCTTCACGAATAAACTTACCAGAGAAGAGACACTGACCTGATGAAGATATAGTGACCTGATAACGTTCTTCATATCAGGAAAATTTGACACTGGTCACAAGTAACACGTCACACTTACTTTATAGCTGATGCTACATCTTTCCTCAAACCCGGTCTTAAAAATAGAAATCTCAAGGAAATATCTATTATTTTACACATCGTAGCCCACCCACAATGGATATTTGCTAGCCCCCAAATTTATGTCGGGATTTGTCACTCTCCCGACAATTAACTCTTTAAAAAACCCAACTCAAACACGTACCAGTCTCTCGTACCTACCATGAGAGTTTTAGTGATTGATATGCTGTTGTTGTTCTCACAGCTGCGTGATGTTAAACAGCATCTAGTGGTGAGGTTTTAATTCTGGAATGTGGAGTACCGCTTCATCGCTTTACCCCCAGTTCCACTCTAACCCTGTATGGTAGTAACTGTTAGGGTCCAATGTATGGGTTAAATAGGAACAAATTAATTTAAAAATGTTTGTAAAAATTGAGTTTAAAAGAGAATTTTAATACCCATCAAAAATAAAAAAAATTAAAAAACCTCTTCGGCTTAAAAAAGGCAAGAGTTGACATGTAAAATCCAACCGACCAACCAGCCAACCAACAAATCCAGAGTTTGGAGCGAAGGTCATTTGGGTTTGGAGGCTACCATTACATAATTGCAAATCTAATTTTTCATTTTAGTCCCATTTTCTTGCAATATGCGACAATAAACACAGATTTTGTTTACTTATCCCAATACTTACGAGTAGTACTTACCATACTGTAATGTTCGTAACCGCTATAGAGAATACTCTTTCTTAAACAATGTTCATTAACAAAAATATACAAAATCTAGTATATACCCATACATATCGAAAGTTTAGTGATTTTAATTTTACGTAATTAAGATTAAAATTTACTACGTCTCTGTTCTTTGATACTTTCTTCATTACGTAACTATTGCTTTCATGAAATAACTTTCGAACTGCTGAGTTTAATGAACACGATTGTTTATCCCCTTACATGAGCGGCACTACAGTTTCATATTGAATCAAAATCTATATGCTCATGAATGAACAGTAGGATGGACGTTCTGACATTAATGAACAGTCCAATGTGTTCCCTTGCATGTGCGGTACTACATGTTTGTATTAAATCAAAATTTACAGATTCATGAATTAATATACAGATAAATATCCTGAGTTTAATGAACACATCATTCTTTCCCTTACAAGAGCAGTACTACATGCTTATAGCGTTTCGTAATCTACTTGCTCATGAATGGACATACTGATATAATGCTGACATCAATGAACAGTCTGATGTCTTCCTTTTCATACGTGGTACTACATGTTGATATTTAAACGAAATCTACCTATTCATGAATTAGCATGCAGATGAACATCATGAGTTTAAGGAACACATTCTACTGTATATATTGTTTATATTCTAGGTATATATTGGATCAAAATCTATATGCTCATGAATGAAGATGCATATGTTAAGGAACACTCTTATTTGTTCCTTTAAATGAGTAGTATAATATATTCATGTTATATTTCATATTATATCAAAATATACACGTTCATAAATGCTTAACGCTCAGGAGAATTTTGTTTGATTGTTTTGATTTTTTGTCTTCGAAAATACAACTATTATCTTAGTAATACCTTGGGATTTTCACTTACAGTCCTGGTGCGATAAACAATGGATCGGTTAACTCACCGACTGCATACAGACGTAAATAAATGTATTAAACACCACTTTCTTTTCAATTAGGGGTAAAATAACAACTAAATTCTACTCTGTATTGGGGGGGGGTCAGATACACTGAATGTGTTGTATTCTACGTTTCTATTTATCAATGTTTCATACTTGATCACCTTTTTTTCTTGCATATACAAATATATATATATATATATATATATATAATATATATATATATATGTGTGTGTGTGTGTATGTATGTATGTATGTATGTATATATATACTAAAATCAGAGATAGAATAGTATCTCCGCCATAACAATATCGTAAATATGAATTTTCCAAATATTATATACTTAAGCTGTCTTCAGCTTGGTACATTTTTTATTTATTTAACCCACCCATAAATCGTACCACGTGGAGCATTTTGAATGCTAAACTCAACTTTAAGTACATTCTAATTACATGCCAAACCGTCCGAACCTGGTGCTATAAAAATGCAACAATTATGCGCTCTCCTCGGCATGTGGGTGGTTGTGTTTATCTATGCACAATTTTCTGTCTTTAAAATACCTTTCATATACTGCTCGATTGATTCTAACTAGTTGGACTCTAAAGAAGTGCTTAGAGAAAAGGCTTGTTGGAATTATATCATACAAACCATCCACTTGTGACGAACAATACATGTTGGACGCTGTTGGTGAACCAAGGAGGAACTCATAAGTGAGATTCTCCTGAGGACAACTACACATGGATACATCAGAATAGAGCGACCATCAAAGACTTATATCAATCAGCTCAGTGCCTATTATGAATGCCGTGTAGAAGACCTGGCGGAAGCGACGACAAGTAGTGACGGGTTACGAGAGAGATAAATATAGATGGATAGAGAGAGAAAGCAAGAGAGAGAGAGATAGAGAGAGAGAGAGAGAGAGAGGAGAGAGAGAGAGAGAGAGAGAGAGAATCATGGGAATCCATATTGTCAGCATGAGATGATGATGATGATGATGATGATGATGATGATGAAATGTCGTTTCTGAAAATGAATATATTTCCTAAATGCAGGTACTTTGTAAGAAAATTACATTTTAAACGAGGTAAAGATAGTTTGATTTTAGAGTTTTCCTTCTGAATAAAAGGCTAAAACATTCAGTCTGCCATACTATTTAGTCACATTTGCGGGTTGGGGGGAGGGATGGATTCATGCTTTTACCTAGGGACAATCTTTCATTATTTGATGTGGAGTTACCGATTCTGTTAGCTACGACGATAGTATTCAAACTAAACTGGACACCACCCATGAACAGTGAACTTGGCTAACCTTAGTAAAGTAAAACGTACATGATTACTGAGCCGTTGGCATGTCTGACAAGACAAAGAGGTTGAATCCACATTAAAGCAACACGGATGTTTATCCAATAGACAGACTAGCAGCTCCTGATGGCTTTGCCCACGTCATGAAGGTAAACACTCACAATGGACTGGATATTAATTTATGGCTAACAGCCTTCTCTGCTAACTCGGAATTGTTGCTGACAATAAAACTATATTTATTATAATATGTCGACTGATGCCATTTCTTTACAAAACTTGTTTTCTAGACAATTTCGGCCAATTAATCAGATTATGTTCCCACCCACAAGCGATGATTGAAGAAGCTCCATCTGCCATACAATTGGATGCTGGTCCAGCAGAATATGAAACAAGTTTTTTTAAACGGAATAAATCTGTTTTGAATTCAGTGTTTTCCATCTTGTGTGGTACCCTAGCCAAGCCTAAATAACTTCATAAATGTATATTATTTCATAGGATTAGGCATGTATAATCACGGTATTCATTGCATATTGACATTCTTGTACTGGATGGAAATGTTTATATCATACATCTGCATAGAAAAATATATTTGACGTTAGTAACGGAGGATAAACATTAAGAGTTTTAAGAAACACCTTTAAACCTTGACATATGGAGTCATTCATCATCTGCAAGTATTCACCGTTGCCGGTGGTCGGGTCATATGACAGGAAACGTCTTTTACTTTTCTTTAAACATTACAGAGAATAATTTCAATTAAACGATCAATTGGGAAATGAGTGGAGTAAAAACTTCAGAGACCTTTCTATAAATTGAATTAAAAAATAAATTTGAGTTTCTTAATTACAAATATGTCTCGATTAAAATCTCAAATTTGGAGTAATAAGTAGAAGTAAATTTCCAATTCGAAGGCAAACCACTTGACGCTTATGGAACTTATCGGGTTTTATAACAAGCAATATCTTTTAGCATGGATTACTGTAAAATTACTTTAAATGACTCATTACATGGACATTTTCTCTTGTGCCGGACATTGGTGATTGATGCAATTGCAAGTAGGTATTTACCCAGCCCATTCGTCACGTTTGGGTTTTGACACAAGGTCGCACGTGTGGGGTATCAAGTTCGGATTCTCTATTCAGCAGAAAATACATATGCGAGACTAGATTGCTAATTATTGCACCACTATTGGACGACCTCTTATTTTCACATATATTCTTGATCGGATAAAGACACACATTTTCCAAGGTGTAACTGTGCAAGTGCTACTTTATGGCTTTACTATTGTGACTCTAATGAAACGCTTGGAGAAAAGGCTTGATGGAAACTGTATAAGGATGCTGCGTTCTGTTGTTTTGAACAAATTCTGAAAACAGCACCCTACAGAAGATAGGTGTACGGTCACATGCCTCGTATTTCACAAAACATCCGGGGAAGATGAACAAGACATGCTGGAAACTGCAAGAGAAACAAAGACGTGATTTTGTTCACACCTAGAAATAGACTCACGATTGTGAGTCGACCGACAGAAACCAACAAAATTATATTTCTCTCTGTTTGTTTTATCATCTTTTATTATTAATATATACTTGGTTTTTTAATTTATTTTTTAGTAATTATTTTGAATTTTCGCTCTCTCGGTCATTTTATTGCGAAATATACATATACCACGTTTCGGCTGTCTTACACTACGGCCCTTTTCAGATGATCCTTGTAAAATCGTAATTTTATAACCCGTCGGTCGCTCCCGAGCTAAAGGGCTCACAGAATCTCCGAAATTGGCCGTCAAGATCGGATTTTCTGCATCAACCACGGATTGCAGGGTCTCTATATTTGCGGGAAGTCTAGCCGAATGCCCCACGTTGTGCTAAGATCTCAAACGACTAGAAATCTGCTATAGAACTGATCTCCGAGGTTTAATGGCGGCCGATTGGTCACATACAAAAAAATAACGACTCTTTTTCTTCTTCAAAAATCAACAACATTTATATTCAAAAATACAGGAATACAAATAATTACTTCTCAAGGTTTGTGGGAGTGATGTGCCCGTAATTAAATACTTCTGGTCTTCTGCAAAGTATTGTGCAAAACAGTTCGTAAGTTGACTAAGTTTTCAAAATGGTCTTAGCTGAAGTCAGTTACTCTCGGCTCTCAGTATTGCGTTAATCTTGTCAGCCAGCCCGATTCTCAAGCGATCACAACTTCATCTGCCCGTTTGGCCTCATCTGCCCATTCGGCCTCTTCTGCTCCTCAAGCCAAAAACGTCTGAGTTAAGTAACACTCCGATCGGAACAATTTTATTTCCGGCCGGCATGAAAACATTGGGAATTTTTCTGCTCCACCCACTCAAGAAGGGTAACCGCCTTCCTCTTGTTCAACCAGCCAATCAAATTTACTTCCGTTCACCAATCTGGGTACCATCTCTTCCGGCCACTTGAATGTTTTTTTTTTAAATAAATTCGACCCCTTTTTTTTTTAATGTCGATTTCCAACAAGAGTTTATCTCCATTCTCCAGCAATAGGGAAACATAAAAACAATAGATTCTCTTTAATCCTGGTTTCTTCATGTTCCGGTAATCTATAAAACAAGATTTATCTTTTCCCATGAGACTCAAGTCTGATCACATCAAAGGACTCGTCTAAGAACGGCTTCTCTCACTTCTGGGAGTTCCGACCTACTTGAGATTTTACTACTGATATGGTCTGCCACCATCCGCTTCGACTCCCCGGTCGAGGTCATTTCAGGATCGCCCATCTGTTTTGAATCTACGGCCGAAGTCGGCCAGCGAGTTATATTTCCGTTTATTAATTCTTTCTTTCTTCTAATTTCAAAACCTATATCAGGTCACATCTCGACCGCGGCCTTGTAATTCTGACCCAAACGATCGGAAGATTTTAACTTCCGATTTTTCTTTCTTTCTTTTTCTATCTTCCAAACCTGAATCAGGTCACATCACTCCCTTCGCCTTTTGTCATTTACAAGTAAATGACATATCAACCCACCTACCAACTGGTAAGTTCAAAAACAATTGATACATAAGGTTTCTACTAATCATGCAGTAGAAACAGAAAACGTCTTTACTTCTTCCTTGATCATGCAATTGTTCCAGTTCTTTCTCAGTTTTTTTTTTTTTTTGTTCATATTAATTTTCTTTCTACTAATCATGCAGTAGAGTTTTTTTTTTCTTTTAAATGTTCTTTTTATGCAGTAGGATAGAATTCAAACAGAGCTCTCAGCGCTCCTTACCAATTACTCAATCCAATCCGTAGATTATTTTCAGAATATCAACACATGTAATATATGTGTACACACACGCACACATATATTTAGCAACAAGCTTTTGCTTTAACAGCAGCCTTCAGTCCTTCGTCAAGAGTTTTTTTTCTTTGTATCAATCATTGGCAATGGTTCATTTGAGTTTCCCTTGCCTTACACAGAAACACCTAGTGGGTTTCCCTCCTTGTTCTCACACACACCTGCCAGTGCTCTTTTCCTACTTAATACTTTCCTACGTCTTTTCAGCAAGAATACTGCTGATAGTATCATCACTATGATCAGCCAAATTCCTATCATAACCGACCAGTTTATCACCATCCCCGACGTTCCCTTCCACACTGAATTCGATGTCCCTACTGAACTTAACTTATCCTGTAACTGGTCTAAATCAATCCTCTCAACTGGCCCTAAAAGCTTAGGTATCTTTCTTAACGTGGCCTCAGAAAATCCTTCACTAGGGTTTTCCACAACTCCACCTAATCGCTAATATTGGTCCCCAATAAGTTAAAAATTGATTCTTTTTTTCCCTGAAACTTCTCTTTGTATAACTCTAGTATACACAACTTACGATTATCCATTACATATATGGGACTCACAGAGTCGCAAGTTTCTAAGACATCACTTTTACACCTTATTGCTTCTACCTCTGACAACAGCAGGAATTCTAGTCGAACCAAGCTCAAAACGAGAAATTCAGTTTTAATTTTATATTGAGCAACTGCTCCAAGTGTCTGGTCTACCCGGGGTTATGGGCGATGTCAATTCATCACCTGATATCTTTCAAAAATACTATCTCTATCCAGTAGGGGAACGGATAACAATACCAACAGTCTATCATCTTCTAAAACAAGTAACACAGCCCAAGGCACTATAATACATCCACAATTCTTTAGTAGGGTCAACTGGCAATCTCAAATGATGAGAGAGCCCTGCCCGTATACCTACGAGAATACTTCTAAGACGACCAGGGGTTACCATAACTTGTCTGTCACATTCCCCACTTCTCCCTGCAAGGTTTCCATACTACCAATAAGCCAATTTATAGTGCCTCCGTTCTTAGCTAACTCCACCCTTGTCATGTTTAAAATGGATACGCTTTCCTTAGCTACCTGGGCTAACACTTTCTGACCCTCTTTTACATCTTTCAATTTTCTTGTCGCTTTCGGATACTGTTCCGAACAACACACTTAGGGCTTTTCCTGCTATGGGTACCACCGCTCTTTTTGGTCTGGTTTGCAACACTCTACCCCCTTTCAAATAATTGTGCATTTTCTTCCCACGGTATGCTACCATAGAGGCCTCCTGCTCCAAGAAATCTAACAACCTTAGATACTTATCATCATCCGAATTTCTCTCAGTGAACTTTTCTTCTATTTTTCCAAGTTCGGAAATTCCTTCACCAATTTGGTCGATATCTCCCCATACGGCCCTATGTCTATCACTATCAGCCACCTTGATCTGGCTATGATCACCTCACTCGTTTTATTCATCCTTACAAGAGACGAGTGAGTCTCCTATTTTACTTATAGGTAACCACCACTAGTATTTCTATCAATTCATACAGATATCTATCTCTTCGGTTACCTACCCTAATGCTTGGTGAATTCAGTTTCAAAATATCCGCGAGCACCACCCCCGCATGGGGGCCCTTCCACACGAACGGCAGCACACGCGAACAACCCAAGACATTATTCACTTTCCCATTACCTTCTTACCTACTCATTGTTGGGGGCCAGCACTACTCCCCCTTGAGGTTTCATCGCCTATGCTCCCCCTTATCCTCAATTTGAGTGGCAACTCAGGCTCACTTTCTTCTTTTCCAAGTCTCTCTCGTAGTTGGGAGATAGGAACTACTTCCTCTCCCTCACCTTTACTTGCGACTATCTTTCTGGGCGGACATTTTACATCCTTCTTGGCTAGTATTCCTACTACTTTTTCTTCACCGCCCCCTAGGGACACCTCTACCCCACCCACTGACAACATTGGGGGGTTAAACGTCAACTGTGCCCTATTTCGTCCTAGCCAGTCTCTCCCTAAAATTATCTCGTTGTGCAAACCAGGTACTACATACAGCTTGTGGTTCTTTTCCACCCCACCTACTCTCAAAGGTAGCCATGTTATACCTAATACTGTCAAATCTTCACCACTAGCCTGACTAATACTTAGGTCTGATTTCCCTAATTCCTTCCGGGTCTTCAGGCGATCATACTGATCAATGACACGGACGCCCCAGAGTCAATTAAAGCTTCTACTTTAATTTTCCCTAATCTAACTCTACAGGTCAGTTGTTTCTCCCCAGTTAAGAGCGAGAATACCTGAGCCTTTCCTTCTGACTTACGTTTTCTCCAGCCCTGCATCTTTCCAGACCTTAGGACTGGCAACGGATATCCTTCATCATCTGTTCCTACCTCAGAGTCACAACTCTCCGACTCTACCTTACTTTTTCTTGCTATCTTCTTTCCTTTACTCCAGTCCTGTGTCTTTCCAGACATTGGGACTGACAACAGATAATTTGCATTATCCGTTCCTGCCTCCGAGTCACAACTTTCCGACTCTATCTTACTTTCTGTTCCACTAAAACAGTATTTGCTAATGTGGCCCAATTTAAAGCACTTCCAGCACTTCGTCTTATTCCCAGTCCTGTTTTCTCTTCTTATTCGCCTGGGACAGGACTTCTTAACGTGACCTAACTGATCACAAACCCAGCACTTTCTATGAGGACAGTTGGCAGACATATGGCCTGGTTGTCCACAGTTCCAACATCTAAATCTTATCGTTCTAATTGGGGCCACCCTGGTCCTAATTACTCTGGTTGTTCCATAGGCCTTTCCCTGATTTCTTGGGACAGCTTTGAGACTAGCTACTGGAGATTCTTTAGGCCTATCCTTATCTTGTCTATCCCACCCGGCTTCTTGTCTATTTCTCCCTGTTGGACACTCCACGGACCTATGTCCTTCACCCTTACATGTCCAACAAACCATCCTGTTATGTCTCGGTGGGGGATTATGAAATCCACGCCACACTGACCATGTTTCACGCCTGGGGTCTATTTCTTCCTCCCAATCTTCACTTACTTCCTGGAGTATTCTCTGTCCCCCTCTTGGACCTGGGACCCTTCTTTCCCAAATATTTCTCGCTCCTTCCTGAATCCTTTCCTGAGCTTGGCTCTTTCTAATTCGAGATCGATCCCAGAATCTCTCTCCATCTCGGGCTAGCTCTGACGCATCGGCCAACCTGGCCGGTCTCCCACGAAGTATCTCATTTCTCACTTCGTCGTCCTGTAAGGCATCTATGTATAGATCCACCAGCTGGGCCTGGATCACCTTACATTCCCGAGCCACCTCCTCCGGGTAGGCAAGCAACGCCAATTCGGTCGCTCTCTCACCTAACTATGAAGGGGTTTCTCCAGATTCCTGCTTCAGCCTAAGTAGCTTCCTATTTGCCTCTATCTCGGTACGAACACTAGCATACTTTTCTATTACTTTCCCTTTTAAGTCTTCCCATCCCAAACCGGGACTTTCTTCAATCCATCTTCTTATGGATTTCGAAACCGGTCCCGCTGTTGCCTCAAATGCTAACAGCACCGATTCCCTCTCCGATAGTCCATAGATCAATTTCTTTTTTTCTATCGACTCTATCCAGTCTTGCAGTCTGGTAGAATCGCCCTTAAATAATGGCACTCGCATCCCACCTAATATCCTATGAAGGTTTTCTCCTTCTAATCCACCCTCATCAGCTTCCTGACACCCCCTATTCAAACTATCTTGAGACCCGCCCATACTCATTATACTCCAAAACACTGGCAAGAGATATATGACAACAAGGAAAAGGGAAAACCAAAAGAGTGTCCTACCTTCAAACGATCCTTGCCTCCTCAGTTTCTGGGTTGCTGGTTCTCTCAGAATTATTTTTTTAAAGTCAAATTGACTAGAGTTTCTTTTGTTTTTATTTTAAAAACTGTCGTCTCGTTCAAAGCTCCTGGGTTCCTGGGTCTCAATGTTTCAGCGTCCTTGCTGTCTGGGTTCCTGGGGTGGTTTCTTCTTGTTTTTTTTTTCTGTGGTCACAGTCCGGTCGAAAAATTCTGGGTCATTACGGCACCAAATATAACCCGTCGGTCGCTCCCGAGCTAAAGGGCTCACAGAATCTCCGAAATTGGCCGTCAAGATCGGATTTTCTGCATCAACCACGGATTGCAGGGTCTCTGTATTTGCGGGAAGTCTAGCCGAATGCCCCACGTTGTGCTAAGATCTCAAACGACTAGAAATCTGCTATAAAACTGATCTCCGAGGTTTAATGGCGGCCGATTGGTCACATACAAAAAAGAATAACGACTCTTTTTCTTCTTCAAAAATCAACAACATTTATATTCAAAAATACAGGAATACAAATAATTACTTCTCAAGGTTTGTGGGAGTGATGTGCCCGTAATTAAATACTTCTGGTCTTCTGCAAAGTATTGTGCAAAACAGTTCGTAAGTTGACTAAGTTTTCAAAATGGTCTTAGCTGAAGTCAGTTACTCTCGGCTCTCAGTATTGCGTTAATCTTGTCAGCTAGCCCGATTCTCAAGCGATCACAACTTCATCTGCCCGTTTGGCCTCATCTGCCCATTCGGCCTCTTCTGCTCCTCAAGCCAAAAACATCTGAGTTAAGTAACACTCCGATCGGAACAATTTTATTTCCGGCCGGCATGAAGACATTGGGAATTTTTCTGCTCCACCCACTCAAGAAGGGTAACCGCCTTCCTCTTGTTCAACCAGCCAATCAAATTTACTTCCGCTCACCAATCTGGGTACCATCTCTTCCGGCCACTTGAATGTTTTTTTTAAAAATAAATTCGACCCCCCTTTTTTTTTAATGTCGATTTCCAACAAGAGTTTATCTCCATTCTCCAGCAATAGGGAAACATAAAAACAATAGATTCTCTTTAATCCTGGTTTCTTCATGTTCCGGTAATCTATAAAACAAGATTTATCTTTTCCCATGAGACTCAAGTCTGATCACATCAAAGGACTCGTCTAAGAACGGCTTCTCTCACTTCTGGGAGTTCCGACCTACTTGAGATTTTACTACTGATATGGTCTGCCACCATCCGCTCGACTCCCCGGTCGAGGTCATTTCAGGATCGCCCATCTGTTTTGAATCTACGGCCGAAGTCGGCCAGCGAGTTATATTTCCGTTTATTAATTCTTTCTTTCTTCTAATTTCAAAACCTAGATCAGGTCACATCTCGGACGCGGCCTTGTAATTCTGACCCAAACGATCGGAAGATTTTAACTTCCGATTTTTCTTTCTTTCTTTTTCTATCTTCCAAACCTGAATCAGGTCACAATTTAAGATTTTATATATTTTTTTACAGAGTTTTGTCACCGGGTGTTTTGTCACATATCTCTTTGATCATAGACATATGCATCTTATATAGTCCCAAGATACAAAAGCAATGGTTCTCTCAACTTATGGGGACACTGATTTATTTGTCATTGTCACAGGAGATACATAATTACCATTTCTATTTATAATCTGTCTAGATAACGTATTAGGAACGTCACTATATCTAATGATGGAAAATGGATCTATACTTAAAAAAGGGCAAGATGCAGATGATATCCTACATAAACTATGACAACTTCATACTACACAGATGATCTAGCGCTTCTTGCAAGTACACGTGTCCATACTGAATCTGAGTGAACTCAGAAAAAGAAGATTGAACCATCTACACATTGGATGTCAAGCCTATGAAATTAGTAGACCAGGTATCGACTGCTATTGACAGGTTTATCGATTATAGCGAAGTCTGATCTCTCTGATAGAATAAATCGGAAATCCTTCCTAGATGTACCCTTAAGAGTACTACTCTATGATTGCACCACATGGAATTTGACTAAACATTTTGGGAAAAAACTTGATGCTAACTTCTTAAGGGCGCTGTGTGCTGTTTTGAACAAATCCTAGAAACAGTGCCCCGCTAAACAGCAGCTATACAGATACTTATCTCTTTGACAAACTATCGAAATAAGATGAATAAGAGATTCCGGGCACTGTTGGAGAAGTGAGGCCAAACTCATGTGACGTTCTCCTGTGGACTCTTCCATATGGACACACCACTGTTGACCGAACAGCAAATATTTACATAGCACAGCTATGAAGAAACACCAGGTATCGAGTTGAGGACCTGTCAGGAGATTGACTTTTAGGGACGGATAAGAGAGGGAGAGAGAGAGAGAGAGAGAGAGAGAGAGAGAGAGAGAGAGAGAGAGAGAGAGAGTCAAGTTTAAGATTACCTGATAATAAAAAAAAGATAAATAGAATGAAGGTTATTAATTTCTAAAGATGTCTGTGATTATTGCTTCGATCCTCCGGGGATGTAAGCAATGATAGAGATGTGTGTCGAATCAGCTTAACATAAATAATTTATGTGAAAGGTATATAACTGATTAATTCAATTTTTATCATATATACCATTTTCTTCGTTAATATTGTCCTTTGTTCACGACTACTACTCTCCGGGCTTTCTTCTGCTGTATTTAACGTGTCATCGTCGCTATCAAACGTCCATTGTGAAATTCCAGACAAATACGAAAAATGCTTGCCGTTATTGGTAGTCATGACACTTCATGTGTTTATTTATTAACTCTTGTTAGTAGTTCCCAGACGTTGTTTTATTCTATACACTTTTGCTGAAAGGGACAGCTGAACAAATTATAAGCTCGGCCCCATGAATGTGAATCAGTTGTGTACTTCCAAATCTATTAAATTGACCTCATTCATTAAGTATATGTGTCCACCCTTTTATATTCAGCTGTCTCAGATTTTAATGTGTCATGAACCTGCTCTGTCCCTTGATCTTATTATTAGGGTTTGAGCAAAACAGAAAAGCCGTGATACTATTAGAAACTTCAAGTTTGGTAGACGAAGAAAATAGTGTATCTAATAAAATAGAACTTACAATAAACCGCATCTTTTACACTGCATTCAAGAAATATTTTTTAAAGTCGCAGGGTTATGAGTCTGACGTTTGGCTTCGGACATAACACAAAAGCCGTAACGAAAGATGTTGATAAACAGCCACTTATAGTTTGGTTCCCGCCTTTAACGACAATTCAAATTGATCAGCCCGGCATTTTGAATGTGTTCACAACAGTCATTTATAGAGAAAATAAAACGCCGAATTATCGGACATTTACTAGTAAAATACTTTAGTAAACATATTCTGGGCAAGGAATATTCTAAACTCGATAGGAAATTCTGGCGATAAGAATTCGTGTATCCCAGCCCCTGTTTGCGCAAAAGTAATGACAAATAAATGAAGTGTCCGAGAGACGCTCGTTATTCGATTTAAAGGTTCAAATGTATATTGCAAGTTCCATTCGCCTCGGGGTAGAAATTCACGTCTTGGGGAACTAGGGATGATTTTAATCTCTTTGGAGGGAATTCCAGTCTGCCCTTTTTCTTCAGGTACCGAGTGTGTCAACTGCCTATAGACCCGCAGAATTCGATAATTCTACTTCTTGTCGGAATAAAAATGCTTCCGCCTCGCCTTAAGAATTATGTTCCAGAGCATGACTTGGAAGAAAAGGTATATCATTAATTTAGATAATCCTATATAGTTTGTTTCAGGAATATTTTATTAAGACAGAATGTACAGCTATTAAATTAAAAATATCTTGCGTCTCATCTATTATTACTTTAGATATTTAGATATTACAACATACTTTCGTCAGGAGTATTAATAACTCTAAAACATTTTGCATCTTAGCTATTATTTCTTTAAATATCACTAGATGAAAGAAGAAACATGTGAACATACTCAAAGTGTTCTAACTCCATATACTTTTGCCAAGAGTAGTAGTAACTATAAAACATTTTGGGTCTCATCTGTTATTACTTTAAATATCACTAGATGAGAGAAGAGAAAAAACATAAGTGAATATCCTCTAAGTGTTCTAATTCCATATAGTTTTGCCACAGATAGTAATAAATATAAAACATTTAATCGAATAATGCAGATTCCAGGAAATGTATCTGTATGATATATTGATGGAAACGTTTTAAGAAATCGATAAAAAAACTTTTGATCATACGTTAAACGGATTAAATGGAATTCCGTATTAAAGGCCTTCACTATGGATTGATAAGAGAATTTACAAATTAGATAGGGATACGTTACATCAAATTTGGGTGTCCCATCGTGGTGTAATAGTTATCAAGCTAGTCTCGCATATCCATTATTACTCAATAACGAGTTCGATATTCTCTAGACGCCAATACTCACGACCTTGTGTTACATCCTAATATCAAATGTTCATCGGAATTTTAGAAGGTTGTGCTTTGAAATTGTACTCGTAGAATGCTTTGATATGAAAAAAAACAAATTTTAAATTCAGTTTTTAACTCTGTGCCTACTTTAAATCGCTCACAGAGGCTCTGCTACCACTGTGATCCTACAGTATGCCGCTCTTGCCGGTGTCACTTGTTTACACTGAAAAATCACTACGTGAACACCCGCAGCATCTTTTTGTTTTGTGTGTGAACCAACCCTGTGGCTATTACTTGGACCTTTTGCAATAGAGAATCTATACAAGTAAAGAAATATCAAGACATTTTGGTTCAGCCGTTGGAGAAATTTGGTAGGGAAAGAGTTGAAAATGTTTTCTAGGTTTCGTACGATTGTAAAACTGCGATTGAAAAATCTCACATTGGAGGGGAAAAAAAAGAAAAAAAAGAAGAAAAAAACTATATGAGAATAGGATAATTTATCAGTTGGTAGAGCAACCATAAGAGAACCAGGAGGTTCCGGGTTCGATACTGACCTGGCCAACACAGCACATGAGTTGTATGACTAGGATCCCTGCGGTAACGTTGGGAGCTGATAGTTGGTATGGCGCTTCACCTAAGACACAAAAACAATCTCCCCGTTCTCGTGCTAGGGAAAAGGGGAAATATGCTCCGACTGTCCGGCTGTTTCTACTTTACTTTTACTTTTATTAATCTCATTCAACGTGTAAAGTTGTCACTAACGACTGCTATGAGAGTGATAGCTAATATACTCTTGGGGATGCAGCCCCCCCCAAAAAAAAAAACCTATCAGTTAGAATTTCTGTTTCATTCTCACCGTTCAGTTTCAGAGGCAAGGGAAGGGGTATGTAATGACTAATGGACACATGTGCGGGACAGTTTCTTCCTTCTAGATGGAAACTGGCTCTTTCTGTGTCTTTTAAATCATTCCTCGTTTTCCATTCACACGAACACCTACCTCGTATTAACTCAGCTACGAAAAGAGAGATTGAGCTCGGAAATCCCAACGTCTTTAATTGGTGTTTACAGAATATCTCACACCGATTTTTCTCTTGCATGAGTGACATTGTCCGATCAGCGAATGCTATCATTTAGATAGCTTATCTAATCAGGTGACCTCGGTAGGACCACCTTAACTACTGTATTTAATCGGAGTAGCTAGTCAAGCATATCTTGTTAAACCAAACCCAGCGGATGAGATGTTGATTGTTGTCTACTCGTCTGTATTTTTTTTTATCCAATGAAATATCAACCTTCGTGGCTTATTCAATAGTATAGCCAATCTTAGGGGTACTATTTACTCCATAACTGGAGATGATAAGGGTATTCATAGTTTCCAATGAGTATTAGTCCAAAAGTGAATGTAATAGCGCGACTTGAATTCGAACTACTTGTTACACTGTCGCAGTCAAGCACGTTAACCCCTACTCAACGGAGACTTCCCTCAAATCTTTTTTGACAATTTTTTTATAACTCATCTCTTTGCACCCCGGTACCACTCGCTTATACAATGTTACAAACGCCTGATGTTAAAAGAATCAGTTTCTCTGTTTGATGATATATCTATTTTTTTTGTTTGTGGGTTTTTATTTTTTCATTCAGAGTAATTCTGAAAGTTCCCTGTGTTAATTTACCAATCTTTAGTTCAAGGTAAAATATGACGAAATATATTTTTGTTCATCATGGAATTTTTCCACGAGTGAATCATGCAAAAAATCCCTGTAGCTCAGGTAAATCATTAAGGGTTCTTAAAAATGTATTAGTTTGTAATTTATGATTTAGGTTTTAGATTCGGAATGAAAGAGAAAAGAAAGAAACATAGATTTGGAAAATATTTTAAGAGAAATGTTTTTGGAATGTAATATTTTCTTGAATATAAATAATTTGTGTATCAACAGGATTGTTTACAAATGATGGATAGGCAAACAATGCAAATATCCAAGGATGGAATGGGGTTATTTATATTACTAAAAGTCAGCTGATAATTGCTGACGTACGAAAAACTATGGAGGTTTTTTTTCGAATAATTAAGATGTGAGATATTATAAAAGAACCCATTTTTAGAAGAATTCGGATGAGAGACCCTAACAGAGTTGGAGACAGAGACGAGAACGCAGAACACACAAGACATCAGCCGGAAAGCAGCCGAATAGTACGATATCTCTTTCGTGTAGCTTTCTTTCTTTCTGATTTGATAGTTGGCGTGTAAACAAAGCGTTACTTTCTTTCTTCTTTGTTTGAGCAGTTACTACGAGCGAAATTAACGGCAACATAAAAGTTGTTGTTTAGCAAGGGAACAATCTTATTTGCGTTCGATTATTTCTAACCCGCGGTTACCACAAAAATACGCAACAGTTCTTTCTTTGGAAAGAACACCTCGTCTTTTAAAAGACAACACTCAGGCATCTGAAACTGACTTTATTCCTTCGCTTTTAATATGATAATTAAAGTATTGTCCACGGAGAAGAATTCATAAATATGTGCTTGATAAGAATTCTGGGTGGCAGAAAAACGAAAATGTACTTGGAACATTTTTATAAATGTTCTATATGTGAGCACATGGTGTATTAATTATCGGCGTAGGAAATGGATACGAGGACCTGAGTTCAAATCTGAGACCAGGGTCTTTGCCTTTCCCATAGCACTAATATCATAGGGAAAGTTATGCCATGTAACTTCACTCCCTCTACCTATGGTGAAATTGTAGTACGGACAGGGCTATTTAACTTTGGTAGGGCAACCGGTCTTGAAGGAAAAATCTGAAATCAAACCTTCTAAACGCTGCTTAAAAATTAACATTGTGTCACATCCTACTCGTGCGGAGGATTTAGGTAAATACAGATATAAATGTTTTATATGTGGGGTTTTTAGTACGGCTGTATTTTGGTCCATCTGATAATATAAAATATTCCATGTTTTACATAAATAAACAGTGCATTAAAAATGCAGATGTAATCTAGTTTTAAACACAAATCATACTAGTTTTAATTAAAACCAAATTAAATATATTACCTTACACAAAATAGAAATAAATTAAAAAGAGAACAAACTTTGATACAATAGAACAACATAAATCTAATTGTCTTACATGTGTCTGAATTAAAGGTAATATCTGTAATAAATCTATTGATACCAACGTACATACTGGTATAAGAATAATATAAAATCGAGAATTTGCACAGGGATATTATTTAAACCTTTGCAACGTACAATTAGATTTAAGATAATTGATGTAGTTTGCTTCTAAATAAGTCAAGACATCAACTGATTGTTCTGATCTAAGCAACGTAGCTCGAATATACGTACTAAATATTCATAGGCAATTCACCAGCAACGAGTCTCTAATTTAACTTCATTCGCCAAAAGTCAAGTTAGCATGAAGTAGGCAGAAGAAATATCTGCCAAAAAATAACAGCGAATGTACACGTATGCACCCCCACACACGTATATATATATATATGTATGTATGTATATATATATATATATATATATATATATATATATATATATATATATATATGTGTGTGTGTGTGTGTGTGTGTGTGTGTGTGTATGTGTGTATGTATAATAACAGCGAATGTGCACGTATGCACACACACACACACACGTATATATATATATATATATATATATATATATATATATATATATATATATATATATATAATTCCTCTGGTAAACGGGAATCTTTAGTTTAATCAGATGAAGAACAAAACCTCAGTTATATTTGGAGTTATATCCGTTGTCTTCAAATTATGTTTCATGTTGATAACATAGATCCGCAAATATTTTTTTTAAATTCACATCATTACTGTTTATCCATATTTGTTATTTAAACTTGCGTTCCGTAAAAGCAAGGTATTGGCAGCAAATATCTTCCAAAGTATACCCGGTGGGGCCAAAAAGAAATCAAAAATTTAACATGCTCATTGAAATAATGTGTACCAGTTCTATTTATCATGCTCATTGAAATAATTTTTACCAGTTATATTTATCATGCTCATTGAAATAATGTGTACCAGTTATATTGATCTATTTTTCACGAAAAAAATTGAAGCACTCTGTGTTGATTATTATTTCGCTTTTATCTATTACCATTAAATGTAAAGTGTACCCCCCCCCACACATATATATATATATATATATATATATATATATATATATATATATATATATATATATATATAGATAGATAGATAGATAGATAGATAGATAATGCAGAAATAAAAATGTAATTCATCTACTAGACTGCACATGTTGTTAATAGCAATATGTCGGAAATTCAGAATGGCCCTTATATTTTAGGCTAAACAACTATAGGCATTGAAATAAATCTGTGTATTACAAAAATTAATACCCACAAAACCACACTCCTGCTCAAACAGATATCCAACCTTTTCAATCATTGAAAGGATTGAAAAAGACACTAATATAAAATCAGTAATCAGAAAAACAGGAGAACAAATGGATAAACAAAATAAAATGTTTTAATCCATTTAGATTCAATATAAACCTTAACTGCATTAATACCTAAGCACGTTATATTTTAGTGTTAATCCTTTATCTTTGTTGTTATTAAAAACGGCCGCGTCTGTAAAATATTTGTTATAACGGAGTATATATATATATATATATAAAGAGAGATTGGGAGAGGGAGATAGATAGATAAGTAGATAGATAGATAGATAGATAGATAGATAGAGAGAGAGAGAGAGAGAGAGAGAGGAGAGAGAGAGAGAGAGAGAGAGAGAGAGAGAGAGAACCGAAACTATTCTGAAAATACATCTTTAGAAATGAATTATGCGAATAATATACGAACCAACTTTATAAGACCATGAAATGATTTAAACAGCAAATTGATGCGTATGGTCTGACGTTTCATGTTTTCGAAACAGCATATGAAGCATTTTTTCACAAAATCAAAGTCACTGTCATAAATTTATACGGCCTGAAGAAATCAAATATGAATCATTAATGAATATTATTCACTGTCTCAACTGGGGACAAGATTCGGATGCTTTGAAAATCAACGCTCCATCCGTGGAAAAAGTGAACAAGCAACGAGTTTATTGAATAACTTTTGCTGTAACTTCATTTAGACGCAGACAGCACTAAGATTATTAGATAACGGATGGAGATATCGATTATTTCGACAGATATCTTTATTCACACCTGAATAACTGAATCTGTAATTACGAATTAGATGGTAGTTATGTGCGCTTTCAATAAAATATAGCAACATGGTTAAGTGATTCATCTACCAGATTGACAAATAGTGTTACAGAATCCAAAAGATACCTTGTCATTATTTAATAGATATGTTTCACAATGTTGATATATAGATATATAGATAGATAGAAAGTAGGATATATATATATATATATATATATATATATATATATATATAAAGAGAGAGAG
Organism: Doryteuthis pealeii; assembly: GCA_023376005.1. Lineage (NCBI taxonomy): Eukaryota > Metazoa > Mollusca > Cephalopoda > Myopsida > Loliginidae > Doryteuthis > Doryteuthis pealeii. The sequence continues at coordinate 125,449,268 of CM042139.1, forward strand.
AGGGGGAGAGGGGGAAGAACCAGAGAGAGAGGAAGAGAGAGGGGAGAGAGAGAGAGAGAGAGAGAGAGAGAGAGAGAGAGAGAGAGAGAGAGAGAGAGAGAGAGAGATGAACAGGCTAGAATTGATAGAAATATATGAACATACTGAGATATATAGATAAATATGAACAAACTGATATAGATAGATAGATAGATAGATAGATTAGGACAGAAAAATAGGATATATATATATATATATATATATATATATATATATATATATATATCGACTAAAACAGATAAATAGATAGATATATAGATAATGTATGCATGTAGGTAGTGTTTTTACAGGATGTGACCGAAGGTCAATTGTACAGCTATGTACAAGTGGATTGAATTCAGAATTTTCATTTTTCTGACCGGTTGCCTTACCTACGCGTACTCTAATAACTACACATAGATTGATGATAACAGATAGACCTATACCTTTCTCAAGACCATTATACCGGAATGAGATTCTCACAGTCTTGTTTAGAATTTGAAGTCGGGTTACCGATTCGATTTCCTATGATATTACCATTTCCTGAATCCATGTATGTAGGCATTTACCCAACCTGTATTATATACGGTCGCATGTATGGGGCAACCAGTAATTGATCTTCAAATCTAGCTTGGTATCTATTTCATCAAGTGGGATACGCGATGGTTTACGATTGTATAATAAAAAAAACATTCAGCATCGATAATTCTTATCATATATATATATATATATATATATATATATATATATAATATAATTATATATATATATACATATACATATATATATATATATATATATATATATATATATATATATATACATGCACACACACACAAATATATATATATATATATATATATATATATATATATATATATATATATATATATATATATGGAAAACAGTGGGGGAACCCTAGCTTAATGCCTTACGTGCGGAACTACAATATCGTGTAAAGCGAGTTCGATACTGCATTCACGACATTGCGATCCCTTTCTGACTAATACACTTGGGAAGGTATGCACCACATTATCTCACTAGCCATGTTCAGTACGACGACTGTCCGTTTACAAGTATAGATTCGGCATTAAATAACCCACAAATATTGATATGCCATTAAACAAAGGAACGAAACAAAACTTGGAAACAGGCTTCTCTGATAAAAAATACACCTGTGCAGTTTTGAAGAAGCACATACAAAAATTTTAGTAAGACCAAAAAAGATAGGAATATTAGCCAAATTATTCTTAAAATGATAGATGTAGTTATTGTCAGCGTTTCACTGATATTTCTGACCCTAATTTACTATAGTGTATCAATTTCTCTAATCTTGCGGCGCCGGTGCGATATCATGAGGCCAGTAATTGGCTTTCTTGAATAAACAAATACATCGTTATAACTTTAAAGCAGGTCATAGTGCAATATTATCAGTCAATATGTAATAATTTTCAAAAATACAATCTGGGAGAGGCTTTTTTCTGGCTATGGTTAAAAATAGTTAAGACTAAAGAATTAGATTGTATGGTCAAATTTAAATGTCAATAATTAAAATAATCAAAGTGATTGAGTAACGTAGAGACTCTAGTGCTCAACTTAATCCCGAAAACTGTCGAGGTAGTTTCGAGTTATTTTCACACATGAGAGTTCGGGAAGTTTTTGAAAAGTTTAGTCAGTTATCGAAATACTTCAATGTAACGGCCTAAAGTTAGCGGCTAAGGATTTCCCTTTTACTGTGTTTGGGCAGGGATTTTTTCCCAAAAAGATATTTCTTTGATCGACTTTAACATACCATTTTACACATTTCTGTTTTTTATTTAGACCGGTCGAGAGTTGTAACATCAACAAAGGACTGTATGGAATGTGTCTGTGACCACGGGTTTGACGTTTTCTTTTCAGCCTGAAAAGTTTTTGCAAGATATATATATATATATATATATATATATATATATATATATATATATACATATATATCATCATGTCACGCATACAGAACGGGTATCCATGACAATCTTTCGCCAACCTTCCCTATCATTCATTGCACCTGGGAGCTCCTCTGTGGAGAAACCAGCAGCTGGGCGCCCTATATATATATGTATATATATATATATATATATATATATATATATATATATATATATATATATATATATTAGTCTTTTATTTCACATACCTAGGTAGAAATATCTCATATACAGAAAGCGAGGCCAAAGCACGCATAGGAAATGCATGGACTACTAGGTTATCAATCCTATGGAAATCTGATCTCTCTGATAAGATTAAACGAGAGATCTTCGAACTTGCAGCCATATCAGTACTATTGTATGCCTGCAAAACTTTGAATATAATAAAAAAGAGAAAAGGCTACATTGGAAGTATTCAATGGTGCTTTGTGCTGTCTTGTAAAAATTCTGGAAGCGGTGCCCCTAAAAATGGTGCTGTAAAAAACCATACTTCCTATCACATCAACAATCAAAGTTTGATGGTCACATTTTTCCATTAAAGTCTTCACGGACGAGATCCGTTTACTTATTTAATTAGCTCTATGTCACACCACTAGGATCAATACGTAATAAAACATATTTGGTGTTTGTTCAAATATGTATAAGTATTATTATCTGTAAGGAAATGCAAAAAAGACATTAGAATTCATTGAGCATGTTACATAATGGAGATTGTGTGTGTTTGTGACTGGAACCAAAACTACGTCACCATAAACGTAACACACTCGTTATTTATCTACATTATATTATCATTGGTTATCAAATAATCATTATTTAATCTTAATTTGCATCTTATTCATTAACAATATCTCTATTAAGGTCTAACTGAGATAGATTTGCTTCAAACAGCCCATATCATTAACATGTTTTAAATCCTGCGATGTGTGGTATATATCATTAAGAAATAACTTTTTACATAGTACATGGTGTGAATAATTTGCATACCGGTTTTATTAAAAGGGTTTTCAATAAATAACTACTTGGTGTTATTGATTTCTAATATTATTTTTCTCATTCTCAAACGTATTTAAAGCAATCCTATGTATCGGGCTGGACGGAAAAATCTGATTAGATATCATTCTAGTTGGATTAAGTTAAAATAATTCATGATTTACAGTGTAGAATTATTAAGTAGTTCTAGTGTTTCAAACTCTCTCTCTCTCTCTCTATATATATATATATATATATATATATATATATATATATAAACTTTGTTCTTGTGAACGTTGTTTTTTATCTTTTGAAGCATTGGATATATATATAATATATATATATATATATATATATATTATATATATATATATATATATAATTGTTTGTGTATTCCAAATCAACAGATTTGATTGTAAAGTATGATTCGCCAAATTTATAAATTCATGAAAGTGAATTACGCTTAAAATAGAATTAAAAAATGCTGATGTTTTATTATTCGACCATACACACATACACAAACCATCTTATGTATACAGACTTACATTAACGCACACACAAATACACTTACGCACTCACACATACACACACTCGTGTTTATTTGTGTATCATTCGGTCTGCACACAATCGTACACACTCTATATATTCACATATAGCCTATTGATTAATAATTGTTTTTGATTATTCGGACAGATCAATATCGTTTCGTTAAATTATCAGTTTATTGACTGATAATATAGCGATCAGATTATGGCATCAATATCACGATCATCAAAATCCTGTCGATTATGCAAATGACCATTTTAAGTGTAAACATTGAAGTAGAAAAGTTGATTTCAACGTAGCATTTTAATTTCCCTAATATCCAAAAGATAATTGATCCTGCGTTTTCCATTAAAACACGAAAACATCGGTCCCTTCCCCAAAATACAATTTATTTGTTCATTTAAATAGGGCCGAATATAATTTCAGATGGAGTCTTCAAATTGGCTTTAGATTTACCTTTGCAAGCTGTGACCTCACCGAACTGTGAGAAATGCGAGACAAAACCTAAATTCAGATGAAATTTGAATGGGGAAATAATAACATGGGAGCTTCATTAGATTCTTGGGAAAAAAACAATATAATCTTATTTATCGTAGCAGATGGGACAATAATTTCATTTTGGATGAATTTATTATTATGCTTTTTACTTTATGCACGTTTTTCACAACAGTTTCAATTGGTTGGTGTTTTTTTACTAATTCCTGAGTGACAGCATGTCACCACGGGTCTCTCCTAGATAATCTAACCGATTTTAACGGTACTGCAATTTAGATGGTCTCGATTCTTCCTCTGATTTCCAATTCGTTCAGTTTCCTTTCCATCCATTCCACTCACTCCAACTAAAATTGGTATCACCGTCACCATCATGTTCCACACTGTATTTTGTTCTCTGGCAACGTCTCAATTATTATTATCAATATTATTATTAGTGGGAGTTGTAGCTGTATTTGTAGTAGTAGTGGTAGCAGCACCAGCAACAGCAGCAGCAGTAGTAGTAGTAGTAGTAGTAGTAGTAGTAGTTCTTCTTTTTGTTTGACAGATGCTGCTCCAAAACTTTTTCAGTTCAATGGCAAGGTCCATGTTTTTGTCCAGGTTGTTTAATGTTTCTTTACTTTAACTATCATTTGCCGAAACTGCTAAATCCACTAGAGGACAATTTCAACTTTTTCTTGTCAATTAAAACAATGTCTAGTCCCTCTGGTCGGGATTGGGTGATTCGGATTGTATCACAAATTCCCAGGGAATATCATGCATTTCATTTTCAAGGAATATTCTGGTTTGTGCATATACCATTTGCCAGTATGGTGAAATTTTAATTTTCTTGTACAATTTCCAGTGAACTATTTACCCAACAAGTTATACCTGCTCGTGTATTGCTTTTTTGCTAGTTCGCTGCATTCGCTTATCATTTGATTAACTCTTTCATCTCTATTGCCACATAACCTACACGTGCAGTTCTCCCGAGTATTATCAACTTTTTGTTTTCAGATAAATAGTCCTTAAGCAATTATTCTTTGCTTAATACCTTAATTCAGTTTCTGTCTTCAATTTATCCCATTCGTAATCATGTTCAGTTCATCTTAGAAACATTGGTGCATAAATAATCCACAGTAGTTGGTTTTCTTCCCATTTCTGTTCTCAAGATTAAAAACAAATGTCTTGTTGTTATTGGTGTTACTGTCCATAAGTCCATTTGCTTAATTATATCTCTCCTTGTGTGTTTTCTTTTCTCTGGCGTTTGAGTTACAGCAAGTCTTCACTGGTCTCCCGAACTCTTCTGTGCATTATAGCCGTTCATAACAATGCTGTTGTCTGAATGGTCTCGTTTCCTAACCTGATTTCAAGTTCCTCCAGTCTTTTTTCAAAACGTTTCCGGACCGTTCCAAGGGCGCCAACTACAATTTTTTATCATCGTGAACTTCATGTTCCACAGTTTGTTTACTTTGCTAGCTAGGACAAATCATTCATTATTATTAGTAGAAGTAGCTGTAGTAGAATTGGAGCTGTAGAATACAGTGACTGTACCTCAGAAGAGAGGTAAAACCCAGCTCCAAGGAGGCCACTTGTTGGCCGTGTTTGACGTTAAATGAGGCTTAAGGTTGCTAAACAGTTAATGACATGCAATACTCTAATTTGGATCGTACTTAGGCCAGAGAGGCGATCGGAGTGTCTTCCTCCGCTCTATCGTCTTGACACATGATTGTCTCAACTCTATTTCCCTAATGGCAACCCCAAACCCTTTTTTTATAATATATGAGCTAGAAAGCGGTGACTGAGTGTTTTAGTGCCCTGGCTATGACGTTAAACTTCATCTAGTGGTGAGATTTCAATTCTGGAGAGCTGGGGTGTGTGGAGTACCCATTCTTCGTCGATTCTCCCAGGTCCACCCTAACCCGGAGTGGTAGTACCTGCTAGGGTTCCATCTATGGGTTAAATAGCTTAGAAATGAGTTCTACAAAAACACACATATAAATAAAAATTGATTAACAATAAATTTGACCTTCTTATATTCGGTTATTTTTCTCTGTATGCTGGAGTTATTGACGGACACTACACATCATTTAAAAGCGTCGACCCTTCTTCATTCATATACGTGAAGACAGATAGAATGGATGAGAGAAACCCACCTGAATCATGAATGTGTATAAGTTGTACCATGAACAGCGCCGACCATCAAAATAAGATTATGTTTTCTGCCCAATGCTCCTTGAACACG
>CM042139.1:125460480-125477980 GCA_023376005.1 Doryteuthis pealeii
ATGCTTCTTAAATCCGTGGGAAGTTTAAACAGAAATCCCAGATCCATGATCACCGTGATAAGAAAATTGACGCGATGTAGGAATTCTATCCATTTTTATTAATTGGTTTACTCTAATGATTCCTTGACTAGGATATCAAATACTTTTAAATGACGTGATAATTCTTTTGTTTTGTTTTTTGTTTTGTTTTATTTTTATTTCCAGCAGAGAAAAGTTAATATAAAACAAAATATAATATGGAAAATAAAAATATGGAAAATAAAAATATGGAAAATAAAAATAAACAAAAATAAATATTTTGATAATAAGAAAATGAGGAAAGACTCGTGAAGAATAATTCGAAGTGGGAAGTTTAAAAAAGAGGTGGAGATTGTGATAAAATGATAATGAGGAGGAATTTAACATGGTTATTATGAAAAAGAATTGTAAACAAGGTGATTTATTAGGGGAATTATCTTGTGGCCCTTATCTGCTATCTCAAAAAAAGAAAAGAAAGAAAAGCTAAACCTTGGAAAGAATTTGTAATAATATTTTGTATGGAAAATTATCAAAATTCTTTAAGTAAGCAAAATATATATAAACAATGGAAGTAAATAAAAATTGAAACATGAAACTAATATTGTTGAAGATATTAAATACAATTATGAACGATTATTCAAATATTCAATATCAAAAATTTAAATTTACAAAATAAAAGTAAAAAAAATCTTAAGATAGGTGACTTACCGTACAGACCAATTGAAACAGCAGATTTACAAACTATGTTCAATCTTTTCATTTCTTAGAACTGTTTGTTCCAGTACAGTAAAGTTGTTAAAATAATATGGATAAACTAAAAATAGGAAGTTAAGATATAAAACTATTATTATCCAAATTGAATGTTAGCATAATTATGGGAACTGATGACATACATCCTAAAATTTTTAATTATTTATCATCAAATGGAAATTTTAAAAGGCAATAATTAAATTGTCTAAAAACTGTGTAGAATGAAAAATGATTCCTTGAATTTGTAAAAAAGGAATTGTAATAATACAGCATAAAAAGACTTGATACATTCAACACATTTACAGTTTTTCTAACACAGTGTTTTCCAACGTGATTTCTATTGGGAGGCAATTTAGAATAATGAGGTCTGGGTCAAAATTAATAATTTTTTTACCTTATTATTTTCTGTCTTCTATTTATTTCATTTCCTAAATGGCTTTGTATTGGGGTTTTAACATTTTCAGCTCAAACGGAGTTCACTTTCTTATTATAGGAATTATATATTACCTCATGAAGGGACTCATGATTTTAGAGGTGATAAGGTGGGTATGATAAAAAGGTTTGGAACCCCTGCTCTAACATGAATTTTTTGTCAGGTCTTTGGAATTCTCATATAACATATATATATTGATTATAATCAACATGATTTCGTAAATGTTAAAAACTAATATTTTAAGATGTATTCATATAATAAATGAATATTCGAGAAAAGGGAATTATACAAATATTATATTTCTGGATTTAGTAAGGCATTTGTAACTATACATCATTATTGTTTACAAATGAGAAAGACAAATGTAGGTATTTCTAAAGAAAGTAGTGTAAAATATTTTCAAACAGACAGAACTATTAAAGCACGAATTAGTAACTATAAGTCTGAAACACAGTAAATATCGCCTAGTGTTTCTCCCGTATCAGTACTGAGATCTGTTTTTCATATTTATAGATTATGAATATCAGTTTTTTCTGATGATGTTAAACCACGTGTTAAACCATTATCCAAATAAATAACACAGATGGATGTAAATCAATTGGCATATTGGAAAGATATATGGGAATTAGAATTTAGCATTAAATAATATAAATTATCACATATTGGATAAAAAAATATTACAGTTGAATATAAATTAAGCAACAGGGAACTCAAAAAAGTAAATGATGAATGTAATCAAAGTTGGCTTTGATGTTACATTTAAAGCTAACATATTATTTCTATTATATCATGGGAAAATGGAAGGATTGGCTGGATGGTCAGACATTTTATTTAAAAGAAGGAAAGTGTGTTTTTATAGTATATAACACCCGAAAAATATCTTATTTAGAATACTGTATTCAGTTACTAGACATGGAAATTAGAGTAAATATTATAATATTGGATGGCACGCAAAGAAAAGTGACAAAAGTAATAAAACAGCAAAATTTTGCAAATTTATGGGGAGATTAGAGAAATTAGAATAAACTATTCTACTTGAAAGAAGAATGAGAGGTGATATAATCTAAAGTTTCAAAATAATCAATTAAATTTCTAATCATGTTAGACATTTTTTTAAATATTTCAACTCGAACTGAAAATGTTGCTGTCAAAAGAGATTTCGAAAAATATGTCCATCAATCAAATTTTCCTGATAAAATGATATATTTTCGGAACCAATTGCCTACTCAAAAACAGCAACAGCGTAAAAATAAATTCAAGATCAATTTGGTCGATTCCAGAATAAATGGGTACAAGAACTAATGTAAAAGTACATTTTTGAAAACTTTCTGATGATTTACTCATCACAATTTAATCTGTATATGGATATCATATTGGTAGTGAAAATCTTCTGTAAAAAAATCCTATTTCTAATTTTTTAAGATACATGCGAGAAGATTAAAAAAATGGGAAATGTCCAAGGAGCCATAAGAAACACATATATAAATAATAATGTATACATAGATATTTGATTCCATACACAGAGGGAAAATGGAACAAATACTACTATCACACGGTCTCCACAAAGAAGTGGTTGCCGCTATAATGATGCTCTACAAAGACAACTAAAGCAAAGTACGCTCACCTAATGGTGACACAGATTTCTTTGATATAGCCCCTGGAGTCCTACAATACATTAGCACCATATATATTTATAATATGCCTAGACTCCGAACATCATTAGATAGCATAAAAGAAAAAGGTCTCACACTAAAAAAGGCAAGAATCAGGCGATATCACGCACTGACTCTCACAGATGTAGACTACGCTGATGAGCTAGCACTTGCCTAAAATCAATGCCATATCAGAATCGAATTCTTCTTAAAAAAATCCTCATTTCACTAGGTTTTGTTTCCCTTCGTAATTTTAACGTTATTATTTTTTTTTTTTTGTTTAATGTTGATATTTATCTTGAAACTTAGTATAAGAGGCTCATTCAATAAATACGGTGAATTTCCCTAAAGATTTCTCAATTCAAAGAACTGTTTACTGTTGCAAATTTTCAAAGAAATCTATATTAATATTTTTTTTCCTGTCCCATAAGACTATCAATATGACCTTTTTTTAGAGATCGGTATCGTACTGGAAGTATTTGAAGAATTCTGTCGAGAAAATCACTTAGGTTCTAGGGTGAGCCGTATAGAAAAAGCCGACGTGGAGTGTTGTATGTCTGATGACCTCCTAGTATCCGGTTCATTGACTGATCAGCCACCAAGATCCTCTCCGCAAGCATTAGGAGTCGCTACACATGTTCAACAAGTGCATGGGGTCGAACTCCTATTCAGAGACGCAGTTGGTCTATTCTACAGCCTCAGCCGACAAGATGGATGTCCTATAGTTTCATCACAAAAGTTTAACGCATATGCAAATGCACAGATAGACAACTAAGAGGTTTATGGTAGAATATTTTGAGCATACTGTATATAAAATCAAAGTCGGTATCGTACTTCAGAATTCTGCAATTTTATTTTCCATCATTATATTAGATTAAGACTGTTGTAAGACAAGAGATGATACCATTCTGGAATAGAATCGACTGTTCTATGTTCAATATAAACATTGACGGTGTTAGTCCCAGTGGCCCATCTTTCCTTGCGAACGGCGACTGGGCAAATAAATTGCGTGATCCTTGGGGGCTGGTTTCCCTGGCAACTCATGCCCACTCGATTTAAAAGGGCAAAACTGGGTATATTGCACGATGCACCCCAAAAGGAGAATACCGAGGGGATCCACGCTATTTTTGCACTGGCCATCACATGAGCTTCGGTTTGTGCGTGGCTCCCCACTTTATAAAACCTTGCTGTATTTATGAATTTATATCTTGAAACATTTAAATTTACTTCGTGGGCTATTTAATGCCAAATCCGTTCTGCTTGAAGAAAAATAGTGGTACGATTTAACCCATTGCTGGAGGATGAGTGGTTCCATACCTTTCTCAAGTTAGTACTCTGAAAGGGAACGTAATAGCGTAGCTGAAGTTTGAACTAACTTACTAAGATATAGATATTTAGCACATTAGATGCTATGCCACGGGAACTAATACTCTATGTGTAAGGGTTTATATTAATAAAAAAAATATATAAGCGTATAACAACAATCGCACACATGATACAGTGGTTTGCTTTCTGTGCATATAATAATATTATTTTAATCCGAAATGCTGTTTCTCTTTTTTTTTCCTTGATCTTTTGAGAGTTTATTTCACATGAACATATTCAGTATATTTGTCGTAGCTTTCCCAACGTTCTTTAACTTAAATTCCTCATTCAAAAAATTAATTGATTTTCATTTCAATGTAGGTAAAAAGCGGTATAAGTCAACGCTATACATAACGGATATTTATTTGTATGTCATTTTTCCAAGGCGAAGTTCTGATGAGACGCAGCTAACGATTTTAAAACAATGGTAGTATGAATCCATTGAATGTATATCTTATAAGATTATTGATATATATATATATATATATATATATATATATATATATATATATATATATATATATATATATATATATATATATATATATGCTCCCGTAACCCAGTAGATCTCTTTAGGAGCGACTTTAATAAACTTTTACCGCCAGCATAACACAATGATCATCTGTTTACAGATTTGATCTCTCTGGTGATCGTAAAGTATATACACATATGTATATATTTAAAACAGATAAAACACCGCTCCTTAAACAGCAGCTGGCTATGGCCCAGAGATTAACGGATCGGATAGGCGTAAAGTCAGTCGGGGCTCGCTTCTGGTTGGAGTTAGGTGTTGTGTTTAGTCCCACTGAAGAGGTGTCAAACGCCGAAACACGTGTCTGCTGATGACTTATTATATATATATATATATATATATATATATATATATATATATATATATATATATATAATGGGTTTATCGAAGCATAAAATATAAAAAAATCGTATGAACTATCCAATATATGTATATAGAAATACTAGCATATACACATATACACATGTATTTACATACAAGAATACATACACTCACATACACACACTCACACAGGCACACGCATATATATATATATATATATATATATATATATATATATATATATATATATATATTATAAAGTGTGTACATAAATAATCTACTCGAGTTTCACTATAAGTATTTTCAGGGTTAAATACACTGAATTAATCAATATATTGATTAATTATAGCTAACTGCAGGAGTTCATGTTGTAGTTATGGATGTTAAAGACAGTTTCGCTGTTAATGAACGCTACTGTGTCATTTTGAAAATTGGGTGACAGGCGTGGCGTTGATATGTCGTAATGTAGATGGTGATACGGAATTATTTAAAAACAATATGCATTTTCTTGAAAATAAAATAAAATATTAACATTTTGAAAAATCCTATTTAAACTTTTAATTTCATAAATAATATGATTATATTAATATTATTAAGATATTATTGTATGAATATTATTAAGATTCTGTTGATATACGATTGTAGTTTTATATAATACATGTATTCATACTGGTAAATCTATTTGGTTATTTATATGATCTTAGTGATTATTGTTAAATTTTTGTGTCATAATGAAAATAAGATAAAGTGTGTTAATGTTTTTCGTTAGGAAGTAAAATGAAAAGGAAGTTAGAAAATATAAATGGACTTGTTGTCACATGTATTCTAGTGGGCAGGTGTGGTAAAACAGTTGGATGAAATAAAATAAAACAAAGTGCGCTTACAGTTTAATTGTTAAAATATAATACGATTATGAATTTAATTTAACTTTAAATTTAAGTTAAAGTTTATTATGGATTTGATTTAAGTTTAAATCTAAGTTTAAGTTTATATATATATATATATATATATATATATATATATATATATATATATATATATATATAATATATATATATATATATATATATAACCGGCATAAACTTTCTTGAAAAATTGCAAGCGCTAAAATTATGTATTTGCACAGACTGACTGAAGATTTGACGACGTATAGATAAAAAATCTGTTATTGGAATCTTTTCTAAAAAACGTTTGGAGTATATATATATATATATATATATATATATATATATATATATATATATATATATATATATATATATATATATATACTTCAAACGGTTTTAGATGAGATTCTAATAATATTTTCATACCCCCCCTCCACACACACACATATATATATATATATATATATATATATATATGTATGAAGCAACGATTATATAAAACCTTCATTAATGCGGAGAAATGGAGAGAAAACATCTACCGTGATTAATATGAGACTGGCGTCTTTCTGTCGGTCTTGAAGAAATCGCATTTAAAATCTCAGGATTTTATCTTTTGAACGTTCACCATTGCAATCGGTGAAAAATACGCTACAAATTAACCCATGTCTAAATCAGTGCATGGCATATGTCTTGCGTTCAGCTTAAAAACTGAGTGTACTTGCCTTGAAAAGCTCCATCAAATATGCTGGCGTTTTATCTGGATTTCTTTAAAAAATCTTCGACACGCTAAAAAGTTAATACAAATCAATCTAATCAAAATTATTTTAGACAGTGAAATAAAACAATAATAGAAAGCATTGTATAAACCATTCGTTTTTTTTCTTCAGAGCACACGTCCAACAGTGTGTAGGGGGGTTGCAACTGACGAGATACTCTGTGTATGATTTGAAAGCTACACATATGAATGTGTAACATCATCTAATTTTGAAACTTATACTTCACGAGTTTGAACGAGGAAGCAGCCAAAAAGTTATGTACGAAAGGTGAAGGCACAGTTGATTACAGTTCAGTAATCAGATGTGTGAAGAAACTTCCCCCAGGCAATATCAGGTAGGTCTAAAATTGTGGATTCTGAGGCTCTGCTCCAGGCAAACCCGGTGACTAGCACACGGAGAAAATGAGGCGAGCCCCGAAATCTCACAGTCCAGGATGATTCAGCACCTACAGACCCTTGAACAATACGTTCGGAGCTGTCGTTTTCTGCCTACCGTTACCAAAATATTGCAAAACATTTTCTCGCCGTAAGAGATTACATAGGTGTTGTCGCTTGCTACGTCAGGAACAGGTGAAGATCTAAATATAAAATTCACTAGTGAAAAACTGCAAATATTCAAAATCTCCCTTCACCCTGAATAGAAAACACTTCCAATTATTAGTTATTTACTAAGCTTTGCTTAGTTGTGTTCAAAGATCAGAGGTAGGGCACCCATTTAGAATAAAACTTACAAACAATGGTCTGCCAATCTAGCTTGCTAGCCATTATAACATGGGAGGTATTAAAGATTCTTTATATTTAAAGGATAAATAACATCATATATATATATATATATATATATATATATATATATATGTGTGTGTGTGTGTGTGTGTGTGTGTGTGTGTGTGAAGATAGGTGGGTTGGAGTAAAATCCTACAGTATGAGGTAAGGTAAAAGGAAAAGGGGACAACATTTTTTAACCCACTTCTCCCAACAACCCCCTTTCCCAACAAGCACCTAGCAACCTCATCTCATCTTCCCATACAAACTACTATTCTCTGCCCCCCCCCACTGTATATGATGTTATTCTCTGTTCAATCAAATATTCTCTAACCTCCCGACCCCTCAATTTCACAACAAACTCACTTTCTCTTCTTTAATACAAATGTACGTACTTTGTTTTGAATAAAGTTAGACTGATGATATTCTTCGCGTAAAGAAGGATGAAATATTTATTTGCCTACTTCTACTTGTTTGAGTCATTAGTTTTTGTCCACTTTTCCTTTTACCTAACCTCATATATATATATATATATATATATATATATATATATATATATATATAAACTATTACACTCTAAATCTATCTCAATGTACGCCCAGTTCTTGTTGCCGGTTCACATTTAAAGGTAAGCTTAATAAATAAGAAAATAATCACTTCTCTCTCCCCCTCTCTATCTTTCTCTCTCTTCCCTCTCTCTCTCAATATATATATATATATATATATATATATATATATATATATATATATATATATATATATGACACAGTCTCTTAGTTCCATGCTTCAAAGTAATGTAAGAAAATATATGGACATTTCCCTGTATCACTTAACCTGCATATTTCTACTCGACTGCTGAGTAATAAAATATTACGTTTTACCTCCAGCAAGCATTTTTCGTGATGTATTGTAATTATACACCATTTTTGTACGCTGTGACCACAGCAATTGAGACATGACTTGTAAGGTACTTGCATACCCCATGCCAGGAACTTAGTATCCCTTTACTCTTAAGTATATATATAAAAGCAAGCTGTCGAATATAAATGAGTTTTATGCCATAACATAAGGATGGATATTTCTATATTTATGCTGTTACATATATCTTAAATCTTCTACTTGTAAGTATCGCATGTTTAATGTAAAAACCGCACCGATTCTACTCGTTTATTATATAAAATTTCTCATGTACAAATTACCAAGTGAGATAAGTTCAAGAAACAGTGTATAATAACACTTCAATTACTAGTAAATATTACGAGGGGAACTCATTAAAGACTGATTTATATAAATTATAATACTATCGAGTCATAATCACAATTTGCCCACTCTCCTTTTCTTTCCACTTAGTCAATTTCGTTTGTACGAGGTGTGATCAAAAAGTATCAAGACTGAAATGTTGATCGTTCCTGTTTAATTTCAAAATTAAATATTCAAAATATAAATGATACATAGGTTTACCAAGATTCTTGTTAAAGGCTCTTGTAATATTTATCGCTGTTGGAAATGGGATCGGCGACGCGGGTTTACATATTGGAGAAAACTGTTGGTATTTCACATTGCGTTAATATATTTGGAAAATATATTCATCTAAGTATACACCCTCCAGCAAAGGGTAAATATAGGGCTGACTGGGCTCTTTAACATTGGTTAGTTAACCAGGCAAACTCTGAATACAACACTATTAAACTCCGCTTAAAAATTGATAACAAATGAGTGATGTCTTGGCATCTAGACGAGACAGTACCAATTCTTGATGAGTTTTGAGCCGCAGTAGTCAGTTGACGTAATATATATATATATATATATATATATATATATATATATATATATATATATATATATATATAAATTGAATGAACGGCTATGTCTATCACGGCTTTGCGCGTGACGTTTAAAAAGAAAGAACACCACGAGACGCGTGTTTATAACATAAAAAAAATAACGACCAAAAAAAAAAAAAAAAAAAAACGCGTCTATTTCCGAAAATCGTCTCTGAAGATAAAGTTCTACTTTGAAATCGATAAGACAAAAACTAACATATTTTTGTTTTTATTTTTTACTTGCATTGTAATTGCTTTCAAATTAATACATTATAATATATATATATATATATATATATATATATATATGGGAGAATATGAGCTTAATTGAAGTCGTACCTAATTTTGAAAGCTAATTAAAAATTAATTAATTAGGCGGGAATACCTCTTCAAATGTAAGGCTAAACAAATCGAGAAAAATCAATCTCTGCATGTACATTTCGGCCTGTATATATATATATATATATATATATATATATATATATATATATAGGATAGTGAAGCTATAAATTCGATGATATTTGTTGGAAGACATTTTCTCCCCATGATTTTTTTCAATCCAAGTTTGTTTTAATATGGTAGAATTTGTCAAAATGTCGGAAGTATAGGGCATCCGATATGCATCGAAGTCGCAATTGAATAGTTACTGATCTGTAAGATTATTAGTCTACACCACAATGGGATGTGCGTCTTAACTAACCCGTTCGCGACGGTTAGGATGTGACACAAGTTCGAAAATATGGGGCATCCAGCGAGGAGAGAAATAGCTTTTCAGTAGTAATGAGTCTGCAAGACTTGTGTGCAAACCCTTACCCCACGATGGGAAATCCTCCTTACCCAACCCATTTGCCACGGGTAAGATGTGACACTAGGTTTCAAGTATGGGGTATCCAGCGTGCTAACATGATAGTACGCCAGGTTAGATATAATTTGCTGGACCCTCTGATTTTCCATGTTGAGCTCATTCGAATTTCTCATTAATACTTCCAGAAATTGTTTCGACACATTTGTTATTACATCCTCTATAATTCATCTCTGGTGTAAATTGTTTGGCTTGGATAAATACCGATACTATTGTTTTTGGCTCCCGATAATTTCACTACAGCAGTTATTAATATTACCTAAACGATGTTCAGTTGTATACTCAAGGAAATACACTCTTGGTGTATTTGTGATATCGTAGTTAACCTCATTATTACAGGTTTTAGAATTTACAAAAATTACATGCAGTTACTCATATCGTATTTAATTTTTCGAATCACAGAAATTCAGCTGGTAAAATATCCTTATATTTGTATCTTCGTATCTGTTTTTCATATTTGGGAATGAAGTGCCAGTAAGTATGTTCAACTCATTCGGTAAATATAGTAGTCGCATAGATAACTGTAAAGTAATGAACGGCTTACAGAAAATGTACATTGAATAAAATAATTGGAAATATAATTTCTAGAGAAAGAGAAAGAGAAAAAAGAGAAAGAAAATAATGTTTTAGGAGACAGAGAGTCTGGGCAAGCCTTTTAAAAATTGACTCCTGAGTGAGTCAGATTAGAACATTCGCTTTTAGGATAGCTCGTCACAAAATAAGTAGATAAACCGGAAGCTTCCAATTTTCAGGCGAAGTTTTGAAATATCTAAGAGATTCCAGAGGATTCGAAACTGGAAGTGGATATGCTCCCCTCCCGACACCAGAGGTGGAAGGAAAAGAGTGACGGAGAGTTTGAAGTCGTCAGTTCTTTGCAAGCCACAAAGAGATAAGGTTGTGTCTCTCAAGCAGCCCGGAATATTAGAATGAAGTGTTCTTTTTAAGAGAAAAAAAATAGTCTTTCCTCCCTCACCGGAGCACCTACACTGGCCTGTTAAAAGAATAAAATCTGATATCTGAGTGAAAAATACTAAAGCGTATTGTTTTTCCATGTCCGCGTTCGAGCCTTTAGAGTCATGTCTGAGTAACCACACGGCATACATGGACCTGTATCTAACGATGAGGTTCTAATTTTGAAGCTCTGATGAGTGTGGAACACTTCTTCATTGTCATATACTCGCAGATCTATTCTAATACGGAGTGTAAGTCATCATCATCATGTCGCAGAATTTGCACGGATATCCATGACAATCTCTCGCCAGCCTTCCCTATCATTCATCGACTCTGGGAGCTTCCCCGCGCAGCAGTCAGCATCTCTACATAGTTAGTAAATGTGGGTCCTGGCTGGGCAGCCCACATTAGCATGTCTATGTGCTGGCTTCCACAGTAGTACGTCGCCTACGATCTCGTCCTTGCTTCTCCAGCAGTGTCTTGCATGTCTAGCCCGTCTTACTCGTATGGTTTGTGAGATGGGGGGGGGCATGTGACCGTACAGTTGCTTTTTCGTGGGGTGCTGCTTCCACGACTTATGCAGAACCACTCGCAGCATTCTCGTGCAGCTCTCATCAAGCTTATTCTAAAGGCGCTTCGTTAGGGTCCAGGTGGTACTGCCATATATCAGTACAGACATAACCATGTCGGGGAGATCGGATTTCCATATGACTGATAATTTGTTGGTGGCCAACCATGCCTTTCCTATTCGAGTGTTAACATCGCTTTCTGTGGATAAGACACTACTACCTAAGTATGTGAATTTTTTTACTGACTTAAGAGTGGAGATGTCTCCTTGCTTTTTGAAGCTCATGAACTCAGTTTTGTCAGAGTTCACATAAAGGCCGACGTTCTTTGCTGCCACCTCCAGGCTGTGTAGAAGTGCTTCAGCCTGTGCCGGTGTATCTGCAAGAAGTGCGTGGTCATCAGCATAGTCTACATCTGTGACAGTTTGTGAGGGGTATCGCCTGCTTCTTGCCTTTCTTAGTGTGAAACCTTTTTCTTTTATGTTATCTAGTGAAGTTCGGAGTACATAGTCTAGGCATATGATAAATATATATGGTGCTAGTGTATCTCCCTGCAGCACCCCAGCGGTGATGTCAAAGAAATCTGTGTCGCCATCAGGTGATCGTACCATTGCTTTAGTGTCTTTGTAGAGCATCATTATGGCGGCAACAGTTTCTTTGAGGAGACCATATGCTAGTAGTATTTGTTCCATTTTCCCTCTGTGTATGGAATCAAATGCCTTAGAAAAACCTACGAATAGTAGCGTTGCCTCCAGATTTTTTGCTCGAACCCCATCTATGATTCGTCGTATAGTCAGGATTTGAGAGGTTGTGGATCTATTTCTGCGGAATCCGTTTTGGTTTTTCCTAAGGATTGTCTCTATTTCGGGTGGAATGCGATTAAGTAGAAGGGCATTATATATCTTATAATATAAAATAGATCAAATTTCACTATTAGATGCAGTTTACCGTCATACCCAGAAACTAGGACCCTCAGACACCACCTTCTTAAATATGTATAAGAAAAAATGTTGTGTGTTTGCTATAATCGCAAAAATATCGGGACAATCTGATAGGTGCTAGGGTAAAGCCAATCTCTCTGACCGACCATCAAGTCTAAGTCAGGTCTAAGTAGAGTTTTGGAGATACCAGGGTTTCGTGCTTAAGCATCACGGATCGACACTCACGGTGGACTCATTGGGGTGCAGTCGGTGTATTCTACCGCCCCTGTCGACAAGGTGGGAGAATAATTGGAATCATCAGACCATAGCAGTGCTAAATTGGCCCAATACACTAAGAAGTGTCATGGATACATTGGCTTATAAGCAGTCCCTTAGAATTCAGTGACAAACGATTAGTAAGAGCTGAAGTTAAGCACTCACAAGGAATAGAATCATAATAATGTGGAATGTGCCATATTATTGGCCTCTGTGGGAAACATGCGCCCTATACAAAAAGAGGTAACAAGCGACGAATTAACTAAAGTTGTATTGTTTGATATTTTGTACGCATCATTTTTTCGCTTTTGGGGTTTGGACGTTTTGTGTCAAGTTCTAGATGTTGTCCTTCATATTGAATAGGGTGAAACAGAGTATATTAACGAACTGCATCCTACAATTCGTTAGCACGTCGTTTGCAAGAGTTGACTATATTGTTGAAGCAGGTTAAATTAATAATGAATATATATATATATATATATATATATATGTGTGTGTGTGTGTGTGTGTGTGTGTGTGTTCATGCACATACTTTTACATACTCACATCATATATATATATTATATATATATATATATTATATAAATATATAATAAAGAATGTGCTCATATTTGCAGACACATAGAGGCACCCTAACTATCAATATATATATATATATATATATATATATATATATATATATAATATATATATATATATATATATATATATATATAGTGTGTGTGTGTTTGTGTGTGTGAGTGTGTACAGTACGTAGCTGTGTGCATACGTGTTTTTCAATGTTTGTCGCTATACTGGCTAATGAAAGACCTTAATTTATGTCCCCAAACAAGAAGCAGTTTCTGGTGAATGGAAGAAGAAATATCGCTATAGGATCTAATTAAAGAAACGCTATTCTTTCAGGCTATGTAGTTTCTTTCTTTCCTGTCTACGTAAGGCCTGACAACATTTTCTTTTTTTTTACCTTAATTCGTCAAATATCTTTTATTCCTTCTCTAGTTGATTGTGAACTTTTTTCCCCATGGTTTTCCTTCATTCTTGTTTGTTTGGGTCAAACGGCTTATAACTTCCAATCACCAACTGCTGCCGGCAGTTCATTGATAAAAAGACTGGTATGCCCATGATGTATCTATTTTTGACTGCGCCTTTCAGGATATTGTTGGTTTTTTTTTCTGTAAAAAAAGGAAATCAATATAAAAATGTAACATTGAAGTTACTTCTACGATTCACTGAGTTTGACAGGACACAAGGGAATAGGCCAGACGGCGTGTGAACTTGAATTGTTTGCTACACACACTAAGGAAATAAAAAGAACTTTACCATCGCAAGTCTACTTCACTTTTTGTAAGTGTAGAGTTTTTTTCACACCTATTCTTGATATTTCACGACAAAAAGAAAAGGAAATAATCGAGAACCATGAAAAAGCAAAACGCTATATATACGTAATTAAGAAGATATAGAAAAACGCAGATGTTGTTTAACTGAATTTATTTCTTCATCTTTACATTGCCGATATTGCAATATTTCAATTTTTTCAAAAAAATCTTCTTCAGAGCATATTGATAGGAAGACAATTGTGACCGTTTTATGATGTGATTGTTTTCTACCATTCCTCCTCTTCGCTCAAAGTAGTCTCACCTAAAAGAAAGAGAAACATTAACAGATTAATTAAAGATGAAATAAGGGGAGGTTATTTAAAAAAACAGAATATGGTATAAAACAATCACATCATAAAACGGTCACAGTTGTCTCCATATCAATATGCTCTGAAGAAGATTTTTTTGAAAAAATCGAAATATTGCAACATCGGCAATGTAAAATTGAAGAAATAAATTCAGTTAAATAACATCTGTGTTTTTTCATATCTACTCATTCATATATACAGTCGGAATCATTTCCTTACTTTTAACTAACATACGTTAATAAATAATTTTACAAAGAAACTATCACAAGTGTACGTCATCTGAATACAAGTTCAAATCTCAATATGATCGTTTTATCAAAAGCAAAACTGCATTGTTGATTATCATAACCTATTATTAAAAAGTTTTAAAAATTAACAAGTTAAAAAAAGGAGAAAGAAAAGAGGGTAATTTACGATACTTCGTAAGATTTTTAAATTAACTCATTTAAATAACAGGATTTACTCTGCTTGAATTTTAAGTCAACCAATAGGTGGCCGGGAAAGGAATACATTTTTGAAGGAATACAATAATTTTTTCATATGCAAGATTAAGAGGTTAAGACTAAACGGAAAATATTTCTAAGAGGAAAAAAAACAATTTTGAGTAATGTACTGTGGTGGGAGGATACCGAGATTCTAAGATTTCTTCAAGTGGGGGTTATTTTGCAGAAGAAATAAGAATTTATGTTTTTTCTTCCTAAATTAAAAATAAAGGTTTCCTAGAGTTTAATCTTTATTAATTTTGTTTTCTTTGTATAAGCTTTAGATAACAGAGTCGCTTTCCGTAAAGTAATGAACGACTAAGATTTTCTTCTCCAGAAAAGGAAAGTAGTATTTTCTGTAAACACCTATGGACTTATATGTTGTTGTCTATTTTCACGATTTATTTGTGTTGGAGTAAATCATTAAATGAAATATTTATTTCAAATTATGTCGTCTTCTCAATTTTCTCTAGATTGATACTTGTTAAAATTGAAACATTTTTAAGTACATTTTCCAAATTTAGTTTTTATTTTCCTTTTCAAAAGAACTGTCGGTATTGCTTCTTATTTATTTACCACTTGTCACTACGAAGACAGCGAGAAAAAAAAGTTGTTTTTTTTAGATTGAGGTTCAAGCTGCAACACTTTTTGGATATTGATAGTTAGTTGCAAAAGAACATTAATGATGTAGTCTCAAAAACTGTAGATGATTTGATCTATGTTTACTAACGCCGATATATTAGCGTAAAGTGAAATGCAGTCACGTCCAGATTTTGAACTCCGGTCACAGATTCCATTTCCTAAGACAATAACCATTGCTCTTTTAGCGGTTGCGAGCTAGGCCCTGAACGTGTGAAGATTGTCTTTGTATATGTGTCGGTTTTGAAAGCAACAGTTCGTTGCTTGAATTTTTAGTTTTTTTTTTTTTTTAAAGTGACATTTTGTTTTTAAAGGATTTGTGTCAATTCCGGTGATTCTGAATGTTTTATGTTTTTTATGTGTTTCTGTGATTTTACATTTCATGTATTTTAGTTATTTATCGTTTGTCTGTCTTGATGTTGCTTTCGTGAATTACGATTCTTGCAATGGTTGGAATTAGGTTGAAAAATCCAAGTCTTAGTTTTATGGTCTTCGGAACAAAGCAAAAAAGACAAAACAAATCGAAATAAGCAAAAATATCGACCAAAAAATCGACCAAATGACAGCTCGTAACTCGCAAAACACGTAAGTTAGGGCCCTCGTGAGTCAATGTACCACTGTATATAAATTAAACTTAGACATTTTCAGCAAATGCTACCGTATATACTCGCGGATAGGTTGCGTTTTTAACCAAAAATTCCGCCAAAATCTGTGATGCAACAATTGACATAAATATAAAGCAGCTCTACATTAATTTTCATTTATCATTAAGTTGCAACGATCAGCGATTGCAATGACATGAAATGCCTAATATGTGAATATGAAGAATTTTTAAGACTTAGTCCTGATGAAGTCACATGACTAGCTTATGGCTAAATGATTAAATATTTTTCAAACGTCTTCTATACTGTTTAGTAGATAACTATTTTTTATTATTATTGAGTTGACGATTATGGTACTAAGAAATGCAACCCTTATTTCAATAAGTTTACTTGATTTATCACAGTTTATGGAACACTTTTCTAGATCTAATATTTGTAAGGAAAATCTTGAAACAATAGTGAATATTTGATAAGTTTTATGTTAGAATAAACCATGTAACTAGCCAGATTTTAATTCCATCTATCTTCAGGTTAACCGCAAATAATCACTTTTATGACCACAAATTAGGAGTGCGACATATCCGCGAATATATACAATAATTAGGACTTGCAAAATCGCTTGCTTTATTGTGCTAATTGATTGTCTTGTATTAATTGTCTTGTATTTAGACTGATATATTAACTTGAAAAGTTCTTGATAGAATAGAAGCCTTTTTGTATGAGCAATACATAAATACTGTATATTTCTAATAAATAAATGCTTACATTATAATAGAAATCACCCGGGATTTGTTTTTTTAATTTAGAGGAGAAACACTTGGACTCTATTAAAATGGGGAAAGCTTACTCTAGGCCAAATCTTAGCTGTTCTCATTGATTAAAAATCATTTGCCCATACAAGATGGCGCCTTCAGAAAGAGATAATATAATTATTAACTTCATTTTAATCTCATTAAATCTGACATGAAGAGGTTCTCCAAATCTAATTGATGTCTCATCATTCAAATTTTAAATCTTTCGGATCGTTAAAAAACTGTTTTTCTACAAGAAAATGGAAACAATTACAAAAAGTTTGAAGGCTTTTATATTTTAATAAGTTTTACATCTAATATGAAATTTAAAATGTATAGATCCTGAAGCAAAATGGCCAGAACGCAAGATAAAGTTTTCAAATTACAATTTTTATTATTAATTGAATAT
>CM042139.1:125480480-125502980 GCA_023376005.1 Doryteuthis pealeii
TTTATTATGGCTTTTCATGATTTGGGCTATATTCCTTGTGCAACTGTAGCTGATTTTTAAGGTGTTTTTGTTAAAAATTTTGGCTAGAGGGCTGTGTATTGGAAAGTGTTTGTTGATGAGTTTTAGAAAATCTTTACCAATGTTGGATGTTACACATTTGTTGTATGGTGGGTTGAACCAGATGATATTTCTTTGTCTGTGTCTTGTTTTGTTTATTGGTGGCGTGTATTCTAATTTTTGCTTATAACCACTGGTTTTTAATGCATTGTCGTATATATTTTTATTTTTGTTGAAGATGCTGATGCTAGAGGAGTTGTCAGATAGTCTGCGGCTAATTGATTTCGGTATTTGTTTGATTATGGATGGTGGGTGGTTTGAAGAGGTGTGTATGTAGAGAGGTGTGTCGTTTTCTTTCTTGTAAGGTTCGAATATTCCTTTTTCTAGATTTAGGGTTACGTCTAAAAAATTTACTATTTTTAGGTTTATGTCTATTTTGATTTTAAATCCTAGTGATTTTAGTATGCTGGTTATGTTTTTTCTATATTTATCTAGTGCGGGGCCATTGGGATTTTTTATCATAATTAAGCCGTCGTCCCTGTACAGGCCCATGTCTCTCTTGTCGATTATGTGGGATAGCTGGAAGAGTATTAGAATGCCAACCAACTCACACACTTCTGCTCCGTCAAAACTACCCATGGTCACGTCGAATAACAACGAATTTTGTTTTTTTATCCATGGAGTGTTATTATGGAAGAGTAGTGATTTGCGGCAGTGTTTTATCACTTTGATGTTATTCTGCGATATTTTTACGTGTTTGGTTGCCAATTCTAATGCCTTATTTAGTGTGTCTTCTGTGATGGAGGGGTAAAAATCTGTAATGTCAAATTGGATGAAGGCTGCATTGTTTTTGTTCGTTATTGTTGTAAACCAGTTTGTGACGGCCTTGGTGTTTTTCCACTGATTGATATGTAGTTTCTCCTTGAGTTGTGTATTTATATTGTCTAGAGTGAGTTTACTTATCTTTCCTATTTCTGGTTTTGTGGGTTTATTAGTCGGTATGTAGTTTTTGTTGGGAAGTCTGGTTTGTGATCCTTGATTGTTAGGAATGCTTGTTGTTCCGCCATTGAGTTTATTTTTCCGTCTATATTTAACTTGCCTGCTATTTCTTTGGCTTCCTTGTTTATATCATTGGTTATGTTTCCAGAGGCTTTTTTATATGTTTGCGTTATGTTGTTTGTTGTTATTTTTTTGTAGTTGTTGAGGTTTGTTTTGTATATGTTGGTTGTTTTATCTGCAAATATGTATATTTTATTTGAGTTGCGTATATTTTTCGCATCTTTTGTGATTTTTTTCTGGAAATGATTTAGATGTTTAGTAAATTTAATGTTCTTGACCATATCAATGAGATCATTTTCAAAAGATTGCATATCCTTGCATATTGGAGGGCATTTCTTGGATTTTAGGTTGAAATTATCAATAGAGTCGGTGTTGTCAATGCCTTTAAGAAAGAAGTGTGCTTTCCATCTCATTCTCTTTAAAAGGCTTTCTATTTTTTCTGTTAGTAGTAGCTTGTATTCCGATCTTGATGGAATGGGTATGTTTTTGAGAGAATATGCAAAGTTGGTCTGTTCCATGTTGTCCAATATTTCCTGTAAGAGTGCTCAACCGGAATGGGAGCTTGATTATTAATGTGTATGGTTGGCACTAGTATACTAGAAAAAGTAATAGTAATCCAACGTACAGTGTTATTAGAAGAGTGCTCAATATCTGTGATAGAGCGTTGATAGTTCAATGAGAAATCAAAACAAATAAAAGTTTTTGCTTTTATTTATTCAATTACGGGAACGGTATTACGACCAGCGGTTTCTTGCTTAGAGCATTCATCGGGTAATACGAAAAGTTCCTTTAAAAATGACAGAAATTGTGTAAATGGTCAAATGTGTGCGTTTTTTTTAACTGTATTCTCGTGTTTGCGTGTTTACGTGATGCGGAATGTTTTTTTTCTTCTACGTGTGCGTATTTTTGTTTGTGCGTATGTGTATGATGTCATGCGCGTTTGCATGGAAATGCGTGAAGGCTGTGATGATATGATTGTGTCCACGCGCGTGTGTGCGTATTCTTTTTGTGCGTATGTATGTGATGTCATGCGTGTGCGCGTGAGAATGTATGGAGGCTGTGATGATATAATTGTCTCCACGCGCGTGTGTGCGTATAAATATGCGTATTTGTGTTTGGTATTCTTGGTTACGTATGTTATGTGCAAATTAATATAATGTATTTTTTAAATGTATTTTTAAATTGTGCTGTTAATAATAATGAACATGTTATTTATTGCGTTGGTGGTGCAATGTGGACGTTACATTTGCATGATATTATTGTACAATGTATATAGGTAGAGGGAAAGATACTTACAGTTTGGCGGATCTGTTGTAGTGTTTACAAATTATATTACTATTTTATATATATATATATACACAACATACATGTATATATATATATATATACCATATATTATATATACATACATATACATACATACATATATATATATATATATATATATAATTGGGTAGAAGAGGTGTGTGTGGGTTATGTATATGGATCGAAGTGTGATATATATATATATAACATTATATAAGTATGTATGCATGTACCCAACCTCTGACATCACGGACAGGATGTGACATAAGATTAATTTTAAGCGGAGTAAATCTGGTTTTAATTCAGTTGTTTCCTTCTGTCAGACTGGGTGCGTAACGGGTATTAAGAAAAAGGGACAACAAAAACAAAATAGAGATAGTAGAATACCAAAAACCTCAGAAGACAAAAATATATATAAAAGAACAAAAAAAAAAACGGGAAGGACGGCGGAAACTAGGAAGAGAGAAAGGAAGAACAATATGAAGAGAAAGAAAAGAGCGAGGAGAATAAAACATAAGAAAAAAATTCCACGATAAGACAAAAATGAAGAGAAGAAAAGACCGAAGGTGTGCTCTTTTTGTGGAAGGTAGTATCCGCCCGCTCCCGTTCCTTTGTTCGTTATAACCTTTTGAGCTGTATTTGCTCTGCCTCGTATGATGATTTCCATGGCCAAGGCAACAAGAAATCACGCAGCCCATCATGATCCCGATCTCAAGTGCTTGCCACTTGGTGGTGTATACTATGTCAGTGAACTTTATGAAGCCTGACCCAAAGTAGCCCATAAAGATTTCCCCAGCTTGTCCAGCGAAGTTGAAAAATTCAAGGTTCATTCAGATTAAGTTAACGGGAGCTGACCTGTAGGCAAGATCGAGCCAAATTATATGGCGCTCCTTTCTAACCTTTTTGGCTGATAGTATTGCGTTCCAAATGATTTGGGAATATTCCAGACTGATAGGGAAGCTAGATATCAGATTCTTCTGGTGACATGTATCTATGGTGTGATTACCCATTAAGAAGTCCTTCATACGGTGACCAAGAACCCAAAGAATATTTACCTTTCTATATTTAATAGGCATATGGGGCGAAAACTTGCAAAGCCTTTCGCATTCATTTTTTAGGTATACAAATACCACTAGCCAGGTATCATTCTTGAGGTACAATGCCGCTCTTCCAAACCAGCTGAAGTAGGACAGTGAGGTGTCTTGATAGGTCTTCATATACTAGGTTGGACATGCCACAGTTCGCCTGAATATATCGTACTCAATGATCTCTCAATGTCCGCTTGTGCTACATTGAGTTTGCCGCTTTTTGTCCCTGTAAAAAGTCTTTTTTCGAAAGCACACTCATTTGTGTAGAACGATCTACGATCCTTCCACTTTCGTTTTTCCTTCTGGTTCTCAGCATTGGAGATCACTAAGATCTTTTTTTTTTTTCTTTTGGTATTTATTGATCAGTTCCCGAAGTCTTGCTTTCACGAGAATTAGCGCTTCAATACTCTTTGTTCTGTTCTCAGTTTGGCCTTCTGCATCTGTCTTCTATTCGGTTGCCTATATATATATAATATATATTATATATATGTGTGTGTGGTGTGTGTGTGTGTGTGTGGTGTGTGTGTGTGTGTGTTTTGTGTTTGTGTGTTAATTGATGCCCCAAACCTTTTCAGAAGAAACACCGCGTACTTCAGAACATTGTTCCTTCTTCAATGCCCTTGGAAAGTGCACCACTGGTCACGTCTGGGTTATTTACAGCTTCAAGTTCCATTTTTGACAATGGCCGTAGAGAAACAACTTCTTACGAACCTTCGTATGAAATGCAACACATACATTTTAACAAGTTTGGTGATACTTTCCAATTATTTTGAATATTTCTAATGTCAATTTTCCTTTGAAAAATTCAAATGTTATAATACCTTTTTTTCAGAATGGTTCACATTTGCGACCCATAATTGCACGATTATAATGACACTCATTTATAACCTGGAACACTTCTATATCATGTTAACATTGCAGATGATCATCCTTTGTCTCCCGTTGTGCAGAACAATACAGTTTGTAAACCGCCTACGCATTTATCTACATTCATCATACTGTACAATTTTCGGTAAATTCTAACTAGTAGTTTTTGGAGAAAATGAAAAAATGTCACTTCGTTAATGATTTGAAACGCACTACATATATATATATACATACATATATATATATATATATATATATATATATATATATATATATATATATATGTGTGTGTGTGTGTGTGTGTGTGTGTGTGTGTGTGTGTGTGTGTGTGTGCTTCTCCATTTCACTTTCCTTTATACATTGTGTATGCAGAAACAATTGACCTGTTGTTTTTCTTGTCTTGATTTATTTTAAAATGTAATTTTATTTATCTTTTTTATGTTTATTTTTATGTTTTTCTTTTGTTGCAATGATTCATCGGCTTGCGCAAATAAACACGAAAGTCTAACTTTTATTGCCGGAGATAATTTATCTCGACTTTTGCGCCGCGACATATTTGATCTAACGGCTGCAAATGTTATCTTTAAAAGAATGGCGCAGTCTATAAACAAATGTTGCTTATGAGAAGAAACCCCATGAAGCGATATGGCAATCTCGACAATAAAAATCAATGTGTCTCGACATTGAGGAATCAGGCAAAGTTTATCCAAACCGCAAGATCTGTATCGAATAAAATTAAACTACAATGGAATAAGAAAAACGACCTGGTATAGATAAAACTAAATGTAAGCAAATAATAAAACGTATATATTTATGTTTATATACACAGAAAGGTGTTATCCAGGATTTATGAATTATGAAGTTTAATGTCCTTATCTTTGTTTTTTCTTATCTATATATTGATTTGTTATCGTCTCTGGTATTCTCAGCATTGTCTGGCGACATAGAAAATATATTGGCCCCTATTTCTTGATTTATTTGGATAGATATCAGGATTTTATTTTATTTTTTTATCCTGGTGTTTTAATACTCACAACATATTCTTTCTTTGACCCATTAACTACTGCTTGCTTGAGTAGTACAAACAGCCTTTTACAAAGGCATTCGGACTGAAATATATACGCAGCATCCTTTGCTAACCAGATCATTAGAAACATGATATTTCAATGTATGAATAATACAATGGTAGCTATTTTGAATACTTTTTCACAATATATTGAATATTTTTCCACAATGTTTACTAGCTAATATAGAAGATATCTGTACAGGAAAAGGTAATGAATTCATTACATCTTTGTAATTTATATAATGTTTTGGCCAATGTATTCTAAAGCTTTCTTATTTTGGAGTAATTTCTATGCATATAATTGTATTTATTCCAAGACTTTCTCAAAACAATTATCCTTTTGTTACTTGTTTTATCATCTACATTTTAGCTCAAACCCTACTCTATATCTGAGAAAAACGTTTTATCAGAAAATGGAAATATCTATATATCTATTTCTTTCTCTCTCTCTCTCTCTCTCTCTCTCTCTCTCTCTCTCTCTCTATATATATATATATATATATATATATATATATATATATATATATATATACGAATATAGTTGTATCACAAAAAACGGAATGTACATTATACATTGTATGTATACTTTAGATCCGGTTGGTCGGAAAACAACAATAGTGTGTCAAAAGTTTTGCAATATTTGCATACGTGTTAGTTTCCAGACAAAGGAAAACTACATGTAATTTAGAGAGTCGAACCGATAACCCACTCTGCATAAAGTCCAGATTATTATTTGTTTCAATTCATGGCTCTTGTCCTACACTTGCAATTATTCAACAAAGAATAGGTGAACGTTTCAGTGAAGAAGTTCTCCGCTTCGAAGGACAAGAACTGGTATAATCATGGGAGCACATAACTGACCGAAAGGGATCTTCAGACGATACGACACAATGGCTTCTTCTTCTAATGCTAGAAAGAATCGAGACCTTCGCAACAACATTGTTAAGATCAGCTAGAATAGTCATAAGAGTTCTGGGGACCTGATGAGAATTGCTGTCACTCAGACTACAGTGAAAGGTCGCCAGCGAACGGTGGTCTGAAAAACAGACAGAGAAAAACAGATAAAGAGTTATATAATAATAATAATAATAATAATAATAATAATAATAATAATAATAATAATAAAAACAAAAAAGAGAACTTGTCAACATGTAGATTTTGCAGTTCCAACGGATCACGTGATGAAGATGAAAGAAAACTAAAAGATAGACAAATACCTTGACTTTGCTTGAGAATTGAAAAAGAACTGTGGAATATGAGAAGGAAAGTGATACCAATTGTAGCAAAAGCTTAGAAAAGATACTAGAGGAATTAGAAATCAGAGGAAGAATTGAGATCATCCAGACAATAATAACAATAATCTTATCATGCACCAACGCAAGAGCTTATTAACAGTTGTACACTAAGTGTGAGAAACTGAGAGTTACTAAGCACCGGTGATTCACTCTCTACGTTATCTTAAAACATTTATACATACACATGTTTTCTTTTTAAATTATATTATATTACAAAACATACTTTTCTTGTTCCTGGACAGATAATTTTATTTTCACATTGCCCATGCATCAATTAAAGTTAAAGTAATCTTTTGATCTTGGTAAAGAAATTTTAAAATTTACCGAATTCTTTGGATATTCCTGGTAGATTTAGAGTAGAGTAGCAGATATAGAACTTTGGAGAATCTTCTAGAACTGACAAGAAATTTAAGAATCCTTATAATGTATATAACTCTCTCTCTCTCTCTCTCTCTCTCTCTCTCTCTCTCTCACACACACACACACACACACACACACACACACACACACATACTCTCACAAACTCATTCTCTCTCTCTCTCTCTCTCCTCTCTCTCTCTCTCTCTCTCTCTCTCTCTCTCTATATATATATATATATATATATATATATATATATATGCTCAACTCTCACCTGTACTTTATTTCTACCTACATTAATGAACAAATATAACAATCTGAATTTATCAGAGATGGCCTCAATAATTTCCAACAATTCTCCGAGCACATGCTGCTATATACGTGTCCAATCTATAAAGGCAAGAATGAAACAAATTACGCTGTGACATCAACTTCTAAAATATGTTAACGCTTTATGCTATATACATATACTGGGCACATCAATTTACCTAAGAACAATGTAAATAAATCTAGATGTTAAACCGACAATTTTCGGGTGCTGGAATTGGAAGACTTTATAATATACAAATTTTAGAGCTTTTCATATATATATATATATATATATATATATATATATATATATATATATATATATATATATGAGTATCCTATTATCTGCATTATTCGCACTATTGTTCCCATCTTCATTGTTATTTGTACAACGTTTCACAAATAACAAATGAAGATGGGGACAATAGTCCAAATAACGCAGATAATACTAATCTTCAAGCCTCATCTCAAACATTCAAAGAAATGAGTATCCTATTTCAGATATAGATTTAAATTTATTTCGGTATTTTTGCCTCTTAAGGGTTGTATTTTATAAAGTTTGAAGAATTTATATCCGGTTTATTTAATACGATCACTAAAGGTTTACATATGAAATTCTTAATATCAAAACAATAATGAGGTAGATCTGCTCTCACAAAATAGAAATGCCTACAAAAGAACCCAGCAATTGAAGTTTTATTATATAAGCAATAGAGGAGCCCTCGTGGGCTAGTTTTGGACTGTAATATCGTAGCAAGAGAATCTGAAAACCATGCCTTTAGCATAGATATGTAGTCCTTAACCATCAATCTATGGGTTAACTAGTGCCACTACTGATTTTCTACAAACATGGCTTTTGTATTGAATAACCTATAGAGATTGATACGTCATTAAATAAAGAAACCTGATATAAGTAATCGTCAAGCCTCTTTATATGAAATTGTTAAGATGGTAACCCATTAATAGGGACGATGAAGCTTTTACTAAGTTTCTTATGGTGTGAAGGTGGACAGCCATGGCACTGTGTCAAGGAAGTACGATAATTCCTTTTGACAAGATATGTCAGGTATGTGAATGTAAGCAAAGCTTTAGATGGTTTCTCCAACCTGTGATCATTAATATTAGTTCCTTCGGCAACTTTATTCGATTCATTTTTCTCCTTATTTAATTATATTTAGAGGAATATTGAAGTAGATGTGTATGTGCAAATCCTTACTAAAATTGAAATTGATAGCATTCAATCTGAATTTGCTTTCTGTGTAAACTTGGGGATGCGTTAAGAATTGTAAGTCTTTTAATATTTTGATATTAACCGATATGTGGAAATTATCAAAATAGACATACATGATGAAGCAAAAAAAAATACTCATCTATATTTACTAAAATATTACACATAAGTACAGATACACACAAATTTTCTATTTATCTTAACGGCATGTTAAATGTCTATAGTTATTTCATCCGAATATGTTCATATTTACATTTTGTGTAGTGGTTTCTTAAGAGTATTTATTCTATATATATATATATATATATATATATATATATATATATATATATATATATATATGTGTGTGTGTGTGTGTGTGTGTGTGTGTGTGTGTGTGTGTGTGTGTGTGTGCAGCACTTGTTCCCATCAAATAAGAATAAAGAATCTATTTGGCCTATAGTTGATGAAGATACGTTATGTAATAGTTATTATCGTAGGAAATGTACTTGGCGACGCGAGTTCACATCCTAAATGAGACTGTTTGGATATCAAATAGTTCCAATACACTGGGAAAGGTATGCATCTAACTAGTCTCGTTCCAGCTATGGGTAAATACTACGGTAGAATGGGCTATTTAACATGTATTAGAACAACCAATCAAGGCGAAGGAAAACTGAATTCAAAGCTGTTAAGTACCGCTTCAGAAATTCACCTTGTGTCGAATCCTACTCGTGTGGAAGGGTTTGCAGATATATATAATACCGATAGATGGGATCCTAACAGGCACTGTCACTTTAGATCAGTGTTGACTTGGGAGTAATTACAATGAAGGGTTACTCTATATCCCACAGATCGCCAGAACAAGAGTCAGATGCATTTTCATCTTATACCCAAGATATCCCTTTTGAAGATCTTACATCTCAGCTGGGGATATACTCAGCAGATTTTAATACCCCGTGGGCAGGAATAAAAATTAAATTTCTAGTGAAATACGTATTCTTGTCACTGAGTGATCTGCGGAAAAAAGCCTGTTAAATTTAGTCAGTTATTTATATATATTATATATATTATATATATATATATATATATATATATATATATATATATATATATATATATATATATAAAACAAACATAAGTGAGAGATAGAGAGGGGAAGAGAGAAAGAGAGTTTTTTTTCTTTGCTTAATACCATATAAAATCTCGTGGTTTATCTAACTCCTTTAAACCTCTCACAGTGCCTCTGCCACCACTGCAATCCCAACATAAGCCGCTGGCAGTGGCTTTTGCACGTATGACTTGTGTAAACTAAAGCCTAATTACGTGAACCCATTCTAGGACTTTATTTGAATAAAATGATTTCTGGGATGAATAGATAGGGAACTTAAAATATCCCATCATAGAAAAAACACCATAAAAACTTGATACAGCCGTGGGGTAAATTTTGTAGGCAAACAGTTAATGCTAAAGGGATCCTTGTAGAAGGAACTAGAAATAGTTCGCAAAAATTGAAAATATTCTAAGTGAATTTATTTTCCTTCGTACTCTCTAATGTTTTGTTTATATTTTGTACGCTAGAAAGAGTAAATTTTGTTTTAAATCTCTATTTTTTTTATTATTCAGTGCATCATATATCATATATAAAAATAAAAGGAAGGCTGTTTTATTTATCAAAATAAAAGGATGGGTGTTTTTCTATTAAGGGGGGGGGTAGTCTTAAGTCGTTCAATTTAATAGTAAAAAACAAAAACAAATGGTACAGACATCGGCTTTACCAACTGATTAAATTATCAAAATAGCTTTTTAATTTTAATTTGTATAAATTTTGTTTCATTCTTTAAAAATTAAAACAAAAATCATCAGGCATAATCCATGTAATTATATACATATATACACAAACTAATACACACACACACATACACACTAATACACATACACACTAATACACAGACACACTAATACACACACATAGATATACACGAACAAACACACAAACTCATATATATGTATTGATATAGATATATAGATAGATACATAGCTATTATAGTAACTGATTCATATTCATCATATGTTAATGCTTCTGATAGAATAATAATAGAGACAAAGAGTTTACTTTATTTGTTACACTAATCGATACTTATAATTATATTTTAGGAAATCTTTGAGTTTTGCGTTTTGCTTTTGCTTCTAATTTATTAATTTATTAATTTTGATAACAATCACCTAGTCTTCTCACACCTGAATCAACCGTCGATGAACACAAAGGAATTCTCATTGCAAACTCGTAATTAAGACCAATAAAATATCTAAATCCATTTTGTGACAAAATTCTCTTTGAAAATTTTTGGAGCATATGCTAAACAGTCAATAGCAGTTAAACAAAGTTTTATTAAAATACAAGACTAGAAGTTTTAATCACACTTAAATAACCGAAGAAAAATTTTATAGCAATGTTCTTGGTGAAAATTATCGACCAGTCTAGCGAGTTTGATCCTGAATAATTACTGCATTATTCTTGGAATACGCCTGAAGAAAATAATTATGTAATTATTTTGGTTTCTTTTAGTGGAGTGAGGATCTACAAGTTAATTCCACAGATTTTCCATGTTATATTGAGTTCGAACCGGTCCTTGGGCGTGGCATGACCTAGGTTTAGTAAATTTAGAGAGTGGTATGAAGTTTAATGTAATGTAAATGGCAAAAAAAAAAAAAGCGACTTTACATATTTCACTAGTGTAAGGCTTTATCAGAATACAAATTATTCTATTACCAAATGCGAGACAAGTGTAATTTATCTAAAGTGAGTAAACGTTTAGGAACAGTAGAGATATTATTCAATCATAGCTAGGGGCTTTCCAAATGATATTAAATTTTCCAAAGCTATTAGTCCGAAAGTAAATATAATAGCGTGACTTGATCTTGAACACACTGAGAGCGATGTCCCAGTCCAACACTTTAGCAACTACGATACATGGGCTTCCCAAGATAAATAAATTAAATAAATAAAAGTTATAAGGGTTACGCGTATGCTTCACCTATGTGTTTTAAAAAAAGAATACTGTTTTTTAAGCATGAATATGTGAGTGTATATGTTCAAACTAGACTAATATTCTAAAAATATGTATGACTAACCAGTCGTGTTAGAATTGATAGTGTACGTGATATTTAACTCGGAGATTTATACTAGGATTACTATGGGGTTTACTATTTTAACTAAAATTGAATTGGATAATTCTTAAATTGAGGTGTGTCGTAGGTAAATTGGAATTTTTGATTATTTGTATGAAGGATATTGAGGGGTATTCGTGTGTAATTCGTTTTTGGGGCGAAGGCAGTTACAGGGTGATTGAAGTCTTATCTTGTTTCAATTTTGTTCACCTGAACTTTTTAGACAATTCATATATATATATATATATATATATATATATATATATATAGTGTGTGTGGCGCCGACATGAAATCAATGGCGCTTGGTAACTGAGAGTTTCTCAACTGTGTAACCAGATTGTGTAACCAGAGGAAAAAGAAAGTGTTTGTATTTTTCCTTGTATGCTGTTGTTTTCATCGTTATGAGTCTTAAAACCTGAGTCATTAATATTAATTTTATCTCGTATGCCTTAGAGACTTTATTGTGAACACATGTACATGAATTGATGACAGAGGACTCGATAAGGAAAGCGGTTTCTATACATTATCACCGTAATAATTATTTTTTCATATGAATGTTATTTGTATTTATTTTACTATTCACAAGCGGAAAACAACAAAAGATCATTTTTAAGCGGAGTTTAACAGGCTTGAATTCAGAGTTTTCTTTCTCCTAGACTGGAGCATAACGACTTCAGACGGCATTGCTATTAACGCATAGCTGGGAGTTAAAATGGATTTATACCCTTTCCCTACTAGCGCTATAGGAAATGCAAACAACCTCATCCAGTATTTGAACCCGAGTCGCCATCTCCTACCCTAACGACAATAACCTTTACCTGACGAACGGTTTTTGGAATTACATTTTTAAGATCGTAATTCTAATAGAAAATAGTCTAGTGATGCAATATTGTATTTATTATCTTATTATTGTTATTTATTATGATGCAATATGTTATTCATTTTCATATTTCTGCGGTGTTCATCTCTTCTTTTGTTTAGACTTTTGAGGATTTCGATTTTTGGGAACATTGTTTCATACACTAAATTGGAGTTAGAACATACATAACACACATTTCTCATTAAATCATCCATTATATGAGAATAGAATCCAGGCTTCAGAAAGTCTAGAAAGGGACAAGTAACAATAACCCAACTATGTACATGTACCCACAAGACTAATACACTAATTTTTACTTAAACCTGAAAACCATCCAGAATGCATAGTACGTCAAACACCCTCATACTGTTAAACACATTCTAATGTGGTGCTGCTATTGTTATAACAACATGAGATATATTCTTAAAAATGACAGTATAAATGATATTTTGTCTTTCCTTAAAAAAATAATATCATACAAAAATATATAACAAAAAACTTAAACTTATACCCAATAAATTTATCACTCAAAGCGATTTCAAATCTATTGAGCAATGTTTTACCCCAAAATGGCTTTTATTAAATATTAACTATTATACATAAATGTACTGGAAAAATACTGGAAAAATGATGTTTTAATTAATATACTACTCAGCCCTTTATTATTTCAAAATTATTTCATATATTTTATTTAAATACATATTTATCCTACCCGTCACGAGTAGAATACAGCACAACTTTAATTTCTTAAGCAGATATTCTAATTCAGTGTTTCGCTTCTCTTAGACTAGTTACTCAACCAAGATTAAAGGGCCTAGTATGCCCTACTATTTATCCATTACTCACAGAAGAATATTTTAATGTATGCCTTTCCCAATCTATGATATATTTGATTCGATTAATTTTCGATTATTATTTGAAAATTATTATTTATAAATGAAATGCATTCAATTTTTTCTCAGCCATATACCACACTATTGATTCAATGAAACATTTTAAAATGCATGTATTTTAAGCATTTTCGTCGAAATGATGTTTTTTTATACCCCTTATTTTTTTCAGGTTTTTATCTTTTTTTCAAGCTTTCGAACAATATTGTTGATTTTATCATCTCGAAAGGCTTAATCAGTTGTCTGCAGGACTCGCATGCACGCAACCCCCATATATATATATATATATATATATATATATATATATATATATATATATATATATATATATACAATTTACTTTGTTATGTATATACGCAAAGAATGTTCAGTATCGGTGGTAGAGCTATTGGTTTAGATGGTCGCATTGGTAAAAAAAAACTGAGAGTTACTAAGTGACTAAGTGCAGATGACTCTGTCTCTACGCTATTTACTAGATCTATCTATCTATCTATCTATCTATCTACACGCACACACACACACAAACACACACACACATACACACACATATATATATATATACTAGCTAAAGTACCCGGTCCATGACCGGACTAAAATGAAATTTGGATCACCAGGGAGTGAGAGAGAAAGTGGAAGACAGTAGTTAGAGAGGGGGTAAGAGGAAAATAATTCTTGAAACTAAAATCATTGAGAATTTGTATATTTCAGGATTTGTATTTTCTGTTTTATAGTTTAAAATTATTTCATATTATTATACAACAAATTGAAAGTATTCGTTTGTATATTTGTTTGTTATTGTTTTAAATTTTTTGTACATGACAACAATTCACATTTAGTTCTTAATTGCATGTTGAGTTTAAAAAGAAGCTGAGAATCGAAATTTAAATTCTTCGTATTGCAATATCTATTTTTGCTAAAACCTAAGATAGTATTATAGGGACCACCAATTGATCAGTTTAGGCCATCTTGAATAAAACGGAAATATTTTGTTATTATTTATTGATTTTTCATAGAATTTAAAAAAACTCTTATCGTACTTGTTTTTAGCTACGTTAATTTTCAGTTGATTTAACAGTGCAAAAATGAAAACATTGTTTTTCAATCATAATTTTCATTATTTCCGTAAGCTGAAAAAAAGTTAAAGAATCATCAGGAGTTTATTTAATGTTTTTTCTTTCAAATGGAAAAAATTTTTTCAAGAAAATATTAATTTTTCTGCAAGTTTCATAGTGTTAAATATAGGGGGGGGGTAAATTTCACAGGGTAAAATTGGTGGTACCTAGTATTTTAAAAAACATTGTTTAAAAACGTTTTGGTGGACCTGATTATCTGGACTCCCTCCCCCATCTATTTTTTTCCCTTCAGTTGATTATTATCGATTACACACCAATCTATCAGATTGAAAAAAAAAATTCTTAAAAGTTCTTTATTATTTGAGTATTCACGGGTGCTCATTTCCTCGTATAAGTTTATAGTAAATTGATCCCCCATATCGGAACCGCTTGAACGGAACCCAAATTATTTATTTATTTTCCCATTAAACTACCCCCCCCAACCCTAACCCTAGCCCCCCCCTAGTTAAAATTAAGTTTTATTACAAAATTTATATTAATTACAAAACATCAATTTTCATAAAAGTTCAAATGTCACCTATGAAATCTCTATTTAAACATGCCAATTTTTCAGAACTGAAAAGTTGCACTATAAACTCAGCAATGTTTATTGACTTCACAATAAAGAGTAAAATCATAAAACTTAAAATTTAATTTGTAAGGCAAATTCTGAGGAATATTTTAAATTGTATTTTGAATAATAATTTAAATGTTGGTTGTTAGTTGTTTTGTTTTATCAACTTTTCGGGTAATTTACTAACGAATCATGTCATTTTGATAAACAAAGCGCTTACAATTTTTCGCACTTACATATAATTTTTTTTTTTAAATGTTCCAATAACTGGATATTGTCAGATAAACTTGAAATAAATTTCGTCTTACAAATAATTGACTACTTATTTCCAGTCGGGCCTTCGACTAAAGATAAAACACCGGATTTTGTCCATATTAGTAACCTTTGTTTTTTGTTTTTTTTTATCGTGGTTTGAGAAAATAATTAGTTAACGAACCAAAAGAAAACAGTTTCTAAGTAAATTCGTCAATCTTATTGTTATTTTTAACCCTTTAAAAACTCTAACAATAAAAATTAAATAAATAAATTAAAGAATTAAAAGTCATTTTATTCGAATTAAAATCTTAGTTTAATTTATACAAATATGTAACCGTACTTACGACGTAAACTGATTTTCATGATACTGTTATTTACGGATTAAAATATTTTTTTAATAATGTAACCGTAAAGCGTGCATTTTGATTTTCTACAATTTTTATGCATTACAAAAATTAAAATTAAAATGAGTGTACTGTACAATTTAAGAATATGGACAAACTCGCTGTAAAAAATAATTTAATCTATAAAAACACATACAAATTACATATTCAGAAAGACTAAGAGATTCCGAACTGCCGTATTCGTATTATCGCCTATACGTAGTATTTTTTTTTTTTTTAACTCGCTGTAAAAAAAAAAAAATCTATAAAAACACATACAAATTACATATTCAGAAAGACTATTTCATCTTATTACTAAAGATATAAATATTTTAAAGATTAAAATCCTAAATAGGTAAGAGATTCCGATCTGTCTGTTATAGACTGCACTGCTTGTATCGCAATAATCATAGGCAGCGTAGCTATCCGAAGCCATTTTTTTAATTTTTTAACTCGCTGTAAAAAATGATTCAATTAATAAAAACTCACACAAATTACATATTTTGAAAGAGTATTTTCTTATCTTTCTAACGATATAAAAATTATTAAAGACTGAACCATAAATAGGCCATAAATTCGGAACTGAACGGCTTAGACTGCAAAATTAATTCATTAAAATCAAAACTTCGCTGCTGTTATCGCTTTAACAATAAGCAGGCAGAGACAATATTTTATTATCAGGAGGGGCTGATATACGGACAGTTCCACAAATTGGGTGATTTTGGATTAATTAATCGATTAAATCCCTTAATCAATAAAAATCAATAACCAAATTTGGAATTTTTCTTAGTTAGAACGATATCAATGTGTATGCAAGATTTTGAATCTGAGTGACCTCCCGTTTTTTTGTTTTACGTCGACACGTACATACCAAAATCTCTCTTTTATAGATTAGATATATATATATATATTTGGTTTTGTAAATAACCACGAGATTTACAAGAGTACAATACATATTCGATTTTTAACTACTATTGCACGAAATTAAGATGACAGTTATTCAATTTAAGATAGTATCCTTTACTCTTATGTATAAGCTAGCATAGAAATGTCCATTAACTTTGAATCGTGTCAAAAATTGATGTGCAAAGTCGAGGCACCCTTTTAATGAAATGTGGTTGTGATAGTCATAAGTGAAATCACCAAATATGCTATGGATTTTTGTTGCCTCCAAGCTGGTGTAAGCTGAACAAGTCACGCAACACACACACACACACACACACACACACACACACACACACACACATATATATATATATATATATATATATATATATAATATTTATATATATATATATATATATTGATTGATTGATTTAGGTATTCATTCAACATTTTTTATGCTCGATGTGTTTCCTATATTGTCAGAAAATCTGTTCCCATGAACATCTTTCAAATAAAACTTTAAAATCACGATATCTACATTTTTTTTTCTATTTGCAATTTACATATTTGACACTGCCTTGCGTTCAATATATCAGTAAATATGATTAAATGATACGGATATTAACCAACAAAAATTGCTCAATATGTGGCCAATATTTCTGTGGTTATATATATATATATATATATATATATATATATATATATATATATATATATTTAATGTATATATATATATATAAATTTGTGTATATATATATATATATATTAATATATATATATATATATATATATATATATATATATATGTGTGTGTGTGTGTGTGTGTGTGTCTGTGTGTGTGTGTGTGTCTGTGTGTATTCCAATTTTAACATGGATTTACTATGTACAAATACCATGAAATTTTCCCCCAATGGTCTGCACCATATGGAAATACCGTTGATAGGTTTTCATTATTGTATTTTACACTTTTTGTTCTTTTTTTCTTCAGATTAGTTGTCTGTTGAGTGAACCACGTAAGTAGCTTTTCTCATTTCTAAGAACAATGCAACGTAAAAAATGTATGTATATACAAGTCCCAGAGAGATGGAGGAATGCTGAGTTGTGCAGGCCTGACGTGCCAGAAGCACGCAGATGTGAATCTACATACGGCGTGACTCGTGACCTACTTAACGTCACGACCTTGCTGATTGAACAGCAACATGCCTCTGCGAGGTTGTCCGTGAATGAGCAGCCCATTGGTTAATACTGTTCACTCAGCCATTTGGGAAGTGTCTGGAAAAGGTGACATAAAAAAATGCCGGTTCACATATCAAGCTGGCCAGAAACCAGCGTTTTGACGGATGTCCACATTAGATGGCCTGAAAACAAGAAAATGCTACAACACAAAACAAGACAAAGAATAGCCACCTGGAAGGTCTGGACACTTCCCGATCTTGAGAGATTGGGAAACACCAAACTACGTACTAGTATCGTGACAGGGGAGCATCTCTATATGGGGCCGACATCGATGCCCTTGCAGAAGTCAGTTCAGCGATAAGGACCAATTAACAGAAGAGGGTGGGCTGGATATACGTCCTCATGGAAAGACAGGCCGATGGTAGCTGTAAGAAGTTTGAGGTAAGGTGACTCGAGCCCTCCATCCTGAAGAAACATATGACACACCATGGAAACATTTCCCACATTGAAGTCTGGCCTGTATGGCAGGGCCTGTATGCCGAGGATTTCATATGTGTGACAGGGTACATAAAAACAAAATGGATCCGTGGGCCATCTGCGTGCTCACAACTACTCACAACTACTCACAACTGAAATACTTGAAGAAATGGGCTTATTCTGTGAAGAAGTGGCAATCAACATATATATATATATATATATATATATATATATATATATATATATATATATATATATATATATGAGAATAAGAAGGAAATTAATCCAACAGTATGTGGAGAGAGGTAGACAAACAATGGATTTTGCAGAAAATACATGTTTATTGTAGGTAGTGATGTCGACGTTAGACCCCTGCAGCGGAAACTGGCGCTTAGTTTTCGTGCTGTCGTTCCTGCGTTTGCTGGATAATCTGTGTCAAACAAGAGTGTCTGCATGCGAGATTTTGTGTACTGGTTGCGCACTTCATAATATTCCATCGTTGAAGGGATACAGCCGGCTCAACCAACCCCGGGTGAATGCTACCACAACAATAGCTTGTATAGTGTATTTCCGTATATAATTTGTTTCGCGCTTTGTTTGTTTCGTGTGCTTTGGCTGAATGCTTCCTGGACCTAACAAGAAGGGATTGGTCGTTTTTGTCTTTGGAACTTTTATTGAATATTTTGGATAGGGAGAAGAAGTTTAATAAATTGTCTGCCAATTGTGACTGAAGGATCTTTATGTGAAATAGCACGTACGTGTGATGACATTCCTTTATAAGCCGGGCCAATATCTGTTCATATTAACTTTCATATAACAAAGGAAATATACAGAATAGAAGTCGGCTATTTTATTCTTAATATAGGGAGGTTAAAAATACTGAAACATTTTAAAAAGTCATAACCTTCGTGTTTTTAATATAATGATTTTCATATCCTAAGTAACCTTAGAAAATTGAAAATGCTAAGTTATAATGTTAAAGAACAAATTAAAATAATATTATGTTACTATTCAACTAGGATGTGTATGATTTCAAAAAAAGAAATTTTTGTTGGAAAAACAATTTCCAGAAATGTACAATTTAAATTGGCCCCCTACTCGCCTGCTTTGTCTTCCTGAATACTTATTGTGGGGTTAATTAAAGTTTGCATATTTAAAAGAAAAACAGCCATTGCTACAACGCAAGAATATTATTCGTGCAGATACAAGAGAATTAACTCTAGAAACCCTGACCAAAGTCATGGAAAGTTCCTGAAAGAAGGCGTAATGCGTATCCGGTGTGAAAATACACCCCTTCCCTCGAGGATTCGTGCACATTCTCGACTTCTTACCGTGGCTTCGTCTTAAGCTGTGATCATAAGCATGGTCTGGACTGTTGCGTTCTTCGTTTTCCACTGCACCTGGTGTGGGTACCCCGTCACAAGTAAAAGAAAGAAACACCCAGAGAGAGAGAGAGAGAGACAGACAGACAGACAGACAGACACAGAGAGAGAGAGAGAGTGAGAGATAGAGACAGACAGACAGACAGACAGACAGACAGAGACACAGAGAGAAACAAAATTGTATAGGCTGCACATTCCGATGTTTGAGAGAGATGTAGCACTCACCCAATTGTTGTTTCCTCCTCAGTCATTCATGCTCTCCTATCTCGCACTCTGCGTGTCTCGCCGGGCCAAGTTGTGACTTGCTACTTTCACGACCCTGTTTTAACTAACGCCAATTTCCAACTGCCCAAATAGCTCTCGCTGTTGAAGTCTCACTCCCATCCCCCTCTCCCAAATCTCATCTTCAATCCCATTCAATCCGAGATCTACCGAGATTCCCAATATCCGGGGTCTTTTCTTTGATGGGAGCAACCACCCAACGCTACGTTTTATGTATACTCTTAGATCTAATCTAATTTAAAATTGTACAAGCTTGAAAGATGTCTCTCCAAGGCTTTGTTTTTTTTCATCGTTCCCTAAACTACTCTTGACCGACACACACGTGTTCGGTTTTTGTAATTC
Organism: Doryteuthis pealeii; assembly: GCA_023376005.1. Lineage (NCBI taxonomy): Eukaryota > Metazoa > Mollusca > Cephalopoda > Myopsida > Loliginidae > Doryteuthis > Doryteuthis pealeii. Next base: position 125,500,879 of record CM042139.1, read on the forward strand.
ATCAAGATCACACACACAAACACACACACACACACACACACACACACACACACACACACACACACTTGTATTTATATACATATGTATAAATATGTACACACATACACCATTACAATCCAATGTCCAGCTCACACATACCTACATACACACACACCCATATGGGGTTTTATCTTAATTTTATATCCACATATTTATACACACATATCCGTATGCATATACACATGCACACGCATGAATGCCTATGTGCACCTATGACTTGTGCTACACCGGGGAGAATGGAAACGATCTAAAATATATCATATTTGTGCAAATAACTAAAAAATATATTTCCTTGGACTATATCTGAAGATTAAAGGATTTATATTTTTTATGTGCCACTTTGTATATTATTAGTATTTTCTAATGCCTTATCATCATCATCCTCATTATGAATTTATAATATTGACAAGGGACAGTGTAACTTTTTGAACTTTCCAGTGGAAATGAAGCATAACTTCATTGAAAAACCATTTCATTCTAGTTTTATCGATCTAAATCGCAATAAGTAGAACATATTTTGAAAGTTACTATTTTCGAGTCTGAAAATATGATACCTTCTGTTATTAATTCTTAATCACTGGGCCATAATATAAAACGTATCATTATTTAGCTTGAAGATCCAAACCAATAATACTGCTAAATAAACCATATCTAAAATGTAGTTTTATCTTATAAGGAGGGTAATAAAAACGTATGGATTGAGCTTCTTAAAAAGAATTGACGTATGTATTCTAATTTCTTTTAGTAACCATGTTTTAGATAACATTACATACCTTAACATCACTATATTCGTCTTCTACTTACCACTTGTCGCTGAAACTTGCTCGAAAGCTTCGTGGCTCAAAATCGTCATTATCTGTTTTGTTCCCATAATTTAGCCACAAGAAAAACACAGCATGACAGTAAAAAGAAAAGAGAAGATGCAATCGTCAAAGGCCCCTAGCTGCGTGAGCAAATCGAATTACCAAGTCCAGTCCTAGATAGGAAAACATGTATGTTACTGTTTAATTCGACAGAAAGTGTCTTACCCCATTCAGCGATCAACATCTTGGGAACTGGATTAATCAGTGTCTTTGTTATAATGTAAAATCAACATCCGTGGGTAATTTTTGCCAAAGTCATCATTTTAGGAGAATAGTGGTTTTACTATTTAAACTATAGCTGAGGAGAAAAGGGGGTTACTACTTTCCTAGTGGTATTAATCTAAAAGTGAACTTAATAGCGTGAGTCAAATTCGAACGCACTTACTACGATGCCGCAGTCCATCACGTTAGCCATTGTGCCAAGATTCAACGGCAGCACCACGTGGTTATTACTAAGTTCGAATGGAAATTTCAATTTTATTAAGTAAGAGAATTTAAAATGATAGCTAAAGTTATGTTTGCTGGTTCCATATATACAGAAATCAGATCATCCTAGAGGGAATTCCCGTGACGTCGTGTCTAACGTGTTGGACTGTGATATAGTATTAAGCACCAAATAACCTCGGGAAATATATCATCACCCATTATCATCCAGCTATGAGTTAAATAGTGCTTCTACTGTTCTTCAAGAGAGCATTTGGATTAAATGACCCGGGAATGTATGTATACCATTACGCAAATAAACTAAATCAAAAGATCATCCTAATATAAATTGACCGATTAAAAAAGTAGTATAGTTGCTACGTAAAAATCCAGATATTTTGTTTTTATTCCGCCTTTCATTCATATGTTGCTTTTGATGAAGACCGCTCTATTAAATGGTCGAAACAGATTCTGTCAGCAAACTAATAACATCTTTTGTTTTTTCTAAAAATGTTAAATTAATACTGTCGGATTAACTTCCATTTACTTCATATTGTCTATTGAAAAAACAAAATATCTGGATTTTTTACATCTACGGATTTGTCAACAACTACAAATTCTTGAAACTTTCCATCAGCAATTGTGCTGTGGACTTTTAACTTACTTTTTGTAGCTGGAATATATCATGAACATTTTTGATACTTATCATACACTTTTTATATATTTTTACATCAAACTCTTTTGTGTTTTTAATATGAATTATAATGCTTCTGATTT
>CM042139.1:125505480-125515480 GCA_023376005.1 Doryteuthis pealeii
TAATAATAATAATAAAAATAATAAAAATAATTATTATTATTATTTCATTATTAATAATAATAATAACAATAATAATAATAATAATAATAATAATAATAATAATAATAATAATAATGGTAGCCGATAGACGACCCAGTGAGGTGGTAGCCGATAGACGACCCAGTGAGGTGGTAGCCGAGAGACGACCCAGTGAGGTGGTAGCCGAGAGACAAAGAAAAGTGTGGACTAGAGAAAATAACACACAAGTACTCCATTGTTATTTTAAAAGCAACCCAACACAGAGAGGTTATAGAAAAAGAATGCTTCAGATTTGGAATGACAACAGGAATTTCAGCACAACCAGCCAAAGACTGGCAGACCAGGCAAGAATGATCCTGAATAAAAAATTATTCTCTGATCTCGAGATAATAGAAATATGTGGACAGGAAATTCAAGAAATACAAACCGAACAAGAATCAACCAAACAAAATGAACATGCTAGCAACCAAAACCGTATACAACCTACCTTTACAACACAGGAACTAACACCAGAACAGAAAATGGATATAGAACTTATACAACAAATCATGAATGAGAACAAAAGTACATTACCATCCCTAAGAAACATAGAGTGGAAGAAAGTCAAGAAAGAAACGGAAAAAATAAACAAAATATTAGCGAACATCCCAACAAACAATATCACTGAACTCAACAACCTTATTTATGCAGGAGCAAAACTAGTCTGTGATAGAATTGACGCACCCCTTCGAAACACTAACACAAACAAAGAACCAAACAGAAACACAAAAGCTGGATGGGAGTTCAGATTGGAAGAACAAATAAAAAAACTACGACAACAAACAAATACGTTAAATAAAAACACAAATACACATGTAGCTAAAAAGGTTAAAAGACAACAGCAAATTAAGTTGGAAGAAGTAAAACAAAAGATATCGGCTATAGAAGGAAGACTCAAAAGATATCGAGAGAGAACTAAACAGTACAAACAAAATAGGACCTTCCAAAACAATGAAAAGAGATTTTATGAACAAATTGATGGAGCAAAAACAAACATTAGTGAACACCCAAATGCAACAGAAGCAGAAAAGTTCTGGAGTGATATATGGATGAGGAAAGAACATAATAAGCAGTCAAAGTGGATAAGTGATATTAAGAATGAACTGATGAAAATTGAGGAAGGACCTGTTGCCAGTGTTCATGTAATTACGCTTAAATCAGTACTCAAGAAAGTAGCAAATTGGAAAACACCAGGCCATGATGGCATACATGGATTCTGGTTCAAAAAATTTACGACTATCCACAAAAGAATGGCCCAGCAACTGAACAGATGCCTACAAGAAACGGAAATACCCGAATGGATGACAAAAGGAATAACTACACTAATCCAGAAAGACCCACAAAAAGGAAATGTCCCCAGCAATTATAGACCAATAACTTGTCTACCCATGATGTGGAAAATTCTAACTGCTGTTGTAAGAGAAGAAGTATACTTTTCACTCAATTGGCGGAAACTTCTCCAGAAGAACAGAAAGGATGTCGCAAGGGAAAAAGAGGAACCCACGACTTACTCTATATAGACCAATACATTCTTAAAGAAGTCAAAAATAAACGGAAAAATATTGCAATGGCCTGGATCGATTACAGAAAAGCCTATGACATGGTCCCACATACCTGGATTTTAGAATGCCTACAAATGTATAAAATTTCCAACAACATTATAAACTTCATTAAAAAAGCCATGGAAAACTGGCGAGTTCAATTAAAAGCTGGTAAACAATCCCTGGCAGAAGTAAAAATCCAAAGGGGTATCTTCCAAGGAGACTCATTATCACCACTACTCTTTATTATTGCAATGATGCCGCTAAACCATATACTGAAAAAATATACCGGGGGATACAAATTTAGTAATTCACAAGAAAAGATCAACCACCTTATGTACATGGATGACATTAAAATTTTTGCAAAAAATGAAAAAGAATTGGAGAGCCTAGTACAAACTATTAGGATATATAGCCAGGATATAGGGATGGAATTTGGAATCGAAAAATGTGCTATGCTTGTAATAAAAAGGGGTGAAAGAAAACTATTAAATGGAATACAACTACCAAATCAGGAAACTATAAAATCTCTTGATGAAAATGAAAGCTACAAATACTTAGGAATTTTGGAAGCGGACAATATCATGCAAGCAGAAATGAAAGGAAAAGTTAAAAAGGAATATCTCAGGAGAACTAGAAAACTTCTAGAAACGAAACTTAACAGCAGAAATCTGATCAAAGGAATTAATACCTGGGCTGTCCCCATTATAAGATACTCAGGACCATTCTTAAAATGGACAAAAGAAGAACTCAGACAGATAGATCAAAGGACGAGAAAATTAATGACCATGCACAAGGCTCTCCACCCTAGAGATGATAGAGATAGATTGTATGTGTCAAGAAAGGAAGGGGAAGAGGTCTTGCCAACATAGAGGAATGCGTAGAAACCACAATCCAACAACTTGAAGATTACACAAGGAAGAGCAAAGACAAATTACTTATGGCGACCAACAATAGTAGAAACGGCAGATGGACAAACAGAAGAACGACAAAGACTAGAAAACAAAATGGGAAGAAAAACAATTATATGGACGCTTCAAACGACAAATAGATGAGGTTGCACATCAAAAGACTTGGACATGGTTAAGAAAGGGAAACCTCAAAAGAGAAACAGAATCACTTATAATTGCTGCACAAAATAATGCCATAAGGACAAACTACATCAAAGCGAAAATTGATAAGACCCAACAAAATAGTAAATGTAGACTTTGCGGTAATAGAGATGAGACTGTTAACCATATACTCTGCGAATGTAGCAAACTAGCACAACGAGAATACAAAACTAGACACGACTGGGTTGGGAAGGTGATCCACTGGGAATTATGCAAGAAATTAAATTTTGACCACACAACAAAATGGTATATGCATAAACCAGAATCTGTTCTTGAGAACGAAACGCACAAAATTCTCTGGGACTTTGAAATTAAAACGGATCACCTTATCCCAGCAAGAAGACCAGACCTAGTGTTGATTAACAAAAAAGAAAGAACTTGTCAACTGGTGGATTTTGCAGTGCCAGCGGATCACAGGGTGAAGTTAAAGGAAAATGAAAAAATTGACAAATATCTGGACCTTGCCAGAGAACTGAAAAAGTTATGGAATATGAAAGTGAAAGTTATACCAATTGTAGTTGGTGCACTTGGAACAGTCCCAAGTATTAGAAAAGGGTTTGGAAAGTTTGGATATCAGAGGAAGGATTGAAACCATTCAGAACACTGCACTGCTGCAATCTGCCAGAATACTCAGAAGAGTCCTGGAGACCTGAGGAGACTTGCTGTCACTCAGACTCCAGTGAAAGACCATCAGCTAACACTGATGTGAAAACTCAAATAATAATAATAATAATAATAATAATATGATCTATACCATACATTATTCATCATACATATTTTTTCACTTTCTATTTGCCATGTTCAGTTATAAGATAGGTCAAATGTATTATTATATATATCAAATAATATACATCATGCGACCACCCTTTAGAAAAACAGTAAACCATTTGCAAAATCTGTTTTTGCTGTTGAGAAAAGATCATGCCAAAAGTGATTTATTTCTCTTCTGTATCAATTGCAAAATTTATCAATTGTTTTGATTTATTCATTTATTACTGTTGTGTTATACCGTCCTAGCTCAATAGGAATATTACCACTGACAAAAATATGCAATTGGCACAGACAATGTTAATTTATTTTTTATTTAGCAGTAAATGAAATAATAAAAAAAATCCGACGCAAGACATTGTCCCTTTAATAGCTGATCATTCTGGCTTCATAAAATATTCCATTAACAAACTAGATTCAATTTGAATTTGTGGTATTTCTGGATAACCCAGTATTAAGTAAAGATTATGGAATGACCATGTAATTTGTATTCCAAAAACGAATGCAAACATAAGCCTAAACATGCAAAATGGTCTACAGTTAAATTAAAGAATGGTAATAATCGTATAATTTATTTCAGAAAACAATCCACAGTGAAAAGTGGCGAAAGAGTTTGGTTGTTACAAGTCAGTTGTCTCTAATATAATACCCATCATGTACACCTCTTTTAGAAGAAAAAGTAAAACAAAAAACAGAATATTTTTTTCTTTCACTTGCAAAATGATAATCTTAAAATGATTTTAATTATGTTTCCCTTTTCTTCTTCAGTAACAATTATGGAATCGATCTTTCTTTTTAGTTTTGGGTTCGGGAATTTCTATATGTTATCCTAATTTCAAAATAGAGTAATATTTCTATGATATTTGTCATTTTTTATTTGTGGTTTACTTTGAAAACGCAAGGTCTAATCTATTTATTTTCTTTTACAGAGCAAAACGGATCTTTTTTATCAATGGCACAAAATGGCACAGATCGACACTGTTACACACAAAATGGTACCTGTAATAAAGACACGCGTTATTCGGAGTCCTTCAAATGCCTACATTTAGCTAGCAAGCATTGTGGTTTGCATAGTTACATTCAATAATGCGAGTGTGTCCATATTGTCGTATATCTAACATGATCTGTTCAGCATTAATATCATCCTAAATTTAGGATTTTATGAGGCGTTGAAGTCTATATATAATCTGTAAGCTAAGAACACATTGTTACCATTTGTTGATGCCGACAATAAAATCATTACTGGATCTCTATGGGTCGATATTCAATGAAAATATTGTGTATCAAGTCTACATTGGTGCTACAGGTTCCGGATGTACTATGCAACCTGCTACTCATGCCGTGTTAAATCTACTTAAACGAGAGCTCAAAAACCTCGGCAAAATTGGTGTACTCACACCAGACTCTAATTCGAAGAGAGCAGCACCAAATATTGAATGTCAAGTAATCTACAAGAAAATCCTCGTTTCACGCTCTACGAGGTTTGAAAATGTTGGTTTATTGTGATATAAGATGTACGAAAAATCGTCAATTCTATTTCTGAATTTACCCCCAAAACAGCAGACACCTCCGGTAAAAAAAATGGCCAATGAGAAACGAGGAGAGAAACCATTTAAGATCGTGTGCAACGGTCTTCAAAGCTATTTACTGATGCACTTTCTGTCAGGAAGACTTAATTTCGAAAGAAAACCTACAGACTAGGAGTACCAACTCAATACAGATCTGATTTTATATATTACAGAGGAAACCTACAGACTAGGATTACAAAATAGATTCTGTGAATATCAGAACAACCGAACCCCTACAATGGCGACAAGGATTTTAACAAGAAAATGAGACGAAACCTAACGGAAACCTTGACTGCAACCGCAATCATTATTGGTGAAAAAGACGACCGCTATAACAGAGTATAATGGATCGAAAATATAATTTTTTTAAATACCGGGCTGACATCGGTGTGGTTTCGACTTAGAAGCGGTATCACTCGAAAGGAGCTTGGGACCGTCACTCGTTTGAGTGAGCGTATGATCCGTTAATTCGATCCCACGTTCCTCTCGTACTATATGTATGGATCAGTAAATAAAAGTAATCTGTCTCACCACAGTCTGACAACTTCATTTGCTTTTGTGCTGATTTTTCAACCGGTTTCAATATAGCTCTCAATGATCACCATGATCATTATCCATTACTGACGATCTATTTACTATGGTTAATGGAGTCACTTACCTTTTAAAGCTCGATCTATTGGATACATATTAATCTAGGTGACCCAACCATCACGACAACTACTCACGATTAGTACCCACTGCCAGTTATTTCAATTCACCAAATTGATTTTGGCATTAAATCGGTATCCTCCAATTTTCGCCAGATTATGGATAATATGGGGAACGGTGCTTACAGAAATGATATTTATTGTGGGCCAGTCGAGTCACGGAATCACAGAACGGATTAATACTATTTTGACTCGTATTAAAGCGTTCGGCTTTAACTTTCATCTTGAAAGTGTCTGTTTTTCTTAACAGCGATCGAATACTTTGTATGCGTATTTAACCGACGCAGTCGTCACCCAGATCAGGAATTTTTTCGGCCATAGAACAATATCATTGTGGTAGATGTTAGTGGTTCATGCTCCTTTATCGGACAGGTATGTCACTATGACACTTTCCTTTCGATAAAACATTAAGTAAAACGCATTGCAATCGAGAGGCACTTGCGAAAAGATGCCAAATGGCCCGGGTCCAATGATTGTCAGGCGTTGGTCAAATCACTCCTCAGAGATTTTGACCGAGACCAGAATCTATTTGTAGCTTCTGACGCCTCCAAGAAGTAGTTGGTGCGCTTATTTTGCACTTGTCGGACGAAATTGCTGTAAAAATGATATTTAATCTAAGGAGCTCTTTTACGTTTAAAGATCGTCTTTATGGTCAAGTGTCCAAAATTTTTGCACGATTTCACTTCCCCCTTTCTTTAAATTGTTATTAAAGAATTAAAATTGAAAATTGTTACGTGTCTTAATTTTTACCTTAAGAACAGTAGCTAAATTTACATACTAAAAATGCTATGAATTTCTTAATTATAAAAGGGAAGATAATACCGTTCAAATGAGCATATTTTCAAACGAAAAAAAAAAAACAACAACATAAAAAACTGCAAAATGCACAATTTTAATGATGCAGATTTGAATTTATAGAATTCGCCCATTAAAACAAGACTGTAAAACAAATACTTTTTACATATGATTTTTTGAGAGTTTTGTTGAATTCTAATTTTGACCATGCCTTGTGAAAACTAGAAGGATGATTCAGAACTGACTTTGGTCTGTAAAAGATATTCCACAATATGTTGTATGGACTACACTTTCCACTTGATTAATCCAAAGCCTTTAATCTCCACATATATAAGGATATACCCGTATATTATTATTGTCGGCTAATTCCAGCACTGGACCATCGACTTTATTTTATATTACATTTTTACAGTTACATATTTTCACTATAAAGTATCATAGAACGACATCACAAAACTTGTTATGTGCTATTGGTTTACGAGTTTACGATACTGTTATTTTCACTGTCATAACTAATCTACAGATTGTATCCGGGCAATACTGGACTTTGCACGTTGATATCAAAGGAGACATCTACAAACTGGTCGATTATTACGAACCTCCTGTTCAACTAACCTCAAAAGTAATGTTCAACAATTCCAAATCGATGGCTCATTACTGGTCATAACTTTGTTTCAGCTAGACTCAGATCAGCTGCGTTTCATGATGCACAGACATTAATTACATGAAATCAATTGCATGCATTGTGGCTTATTTTATACGATTTGAAACAATTTAGATTCCGACAGTAACCATATGCTGGGACAAGAATTCATTGTACGAAAGCACAGAAAATTCAACCAGAAAATGTCGATTCACTTTCCTCGTATACAGAGCACACATGGTCTCGCATACCGGTTGATTTAGATCGTCCCATCAATACGCGTTTTAAATTGGTGGTAGTTGAAGCCTATACCCGAAGTAATCTTCAAGGGCCAGATGCATACCGTTCTAAAATTGGAGTTATTCAATAAAACAGAGCATTACAGAAAACATAGGAATAGATAACGCTATACAATATTTATCCAAGTTTTTCCAACTATTATAACAAGTTCGTATTCAGCAGCTATTACTGCTGGTTGTATATGTTTATTGTTTCACCTATATTGCATCGAATAGAGCATCTATTGCTTATAGGTAGGGAACAGCCAAACTGTTCATCGCATAAGCAAGAAATCGACCACCGTTGACTCTGTGTCTACGAACTTATATTTATATATATATATATATATATATATATATATATATATATATATATATATATATATATATATATATATATATATATATATACATATATATATATATATATATATATATATATATATATATATTTATTTATTGATTTCAACGGCAAATCAACCCATCTACGGTGATTTATAGCTCGTGGTTATGGAATCGTGTTCTTTAATCGTTCATATCTACGTATTTCTGTAGACTTGTATAATCACTATGAAATACAGTTAATTTCGAGCCTCATGGCTAAATTTTTTACATTTCATTAAACCGCACTTTGTTGAATACAACGGAATCCAAATTGTGTTGTATTTTGTAAATTTTAATTAAAAATAGGAGAGGTTACAAATACTCTTCGATGATGTTGTATTCAATATATATATATATATATATATATATATATATATATATATATATATATATATATATATATATATACATATATATATATATATATATATATTGAATACAACATCATCGAAGAGTATTTGTAACTTCTCCTATTTTTAATTAAAATTTACAAAATACAACACAATTTGGATTCCGTTGTATTCAACAAAGTTCGGTTTAATGAAATGATGCTGTCCATATATATATATATATATATATATATATATATATATATATATATATATATATATATATATATATATATATATATATATATCAAAGCTGAAAAAACAGCCGAGAAGACAAGCTCATGAAATGGTAGGACCACTTCATGAATCTGCTTGTAGATCTCCTTGAAATCATAGAAAGTCATTTTTTTTTAAATTGTTAATAGCCAACAAGACATTAAACAAAAAGTCTTCACGATGAACGAACTCGATTATTTTTTTAAAAATAATAAGAAGTAGAAAAAATGTAAGCCTAAACGAAGTACCCCTTGAAGTATTGAAGACGAGAAAAATTTACGCCACACTTCTTATACTATTTTATACAGTTTATAAACGAAATACAAGTGAAAAATGGTTGAAATTTCCACCCAAAAGGCGAAATCTCTAATGCTGCCAACTACTGCGGAATAACCGTTATTGCTGTAGCTGCTAAAATCCATTACACTATTCTCAATCGCGTCCGATCCAAAATATAAAAGATTCTTAGGAAAAACAACCGAACAGGTTCCGTAGAAATCGATCCATGATTACACATATTCTCACTCTCCGCCCAATCGAAGGGTTTCGAGCGAAACATTTCGAAGCAGTACGATTGTTTGTAGATCTTTGCAATGCATTTGACTTAATTCACAGAACAAATATAGAGCAAATACTACTGTCATAGTGACACCCCCTCCCCCCCAAAAAACTGTTACTGCTATTATGACATTCTACAAAGACATATAAACAATGGTCCGTTTACCTGATGGCGACAGATTCATTATTTCACGTTGTTGCAGGAGGCCAACAAGGAGATACACTAGTTCCATACATATTTAAAAATTACCTAGACTACGTACTCAGAATATCATAAGATACAATAAGAAGACATCACGCTAAAAAAAGGCTAAATACCGACGATACACCTCACAGACTATTACAGATGTAGACTACGCAGATGGTACAGAAGAACAAGCGGAATCACTGCTGCATAGCATAATGAAATGCAGCAAGAAGCATTGTCCTCAATGTGAACGCAGATAAAACTGAGTTCATATGTTTCAAACAAGACGGAGATAATTTCACACCCGATGGTAAGTCTCTTTAATCGGTAGACCACATAAGATACCTAGGCAGTTATTACTACCTAGTGGCTGAACAGTCCATCTCATCCCCAGAAAGCAATGTTAATGCAAGTATAGGAAAATGGGAGCTTGCTGCGCACTGCCTTAAATAAATCCTGGAAACACCATCCCTTAAAATACAACTGTACAGTCACCTGACTGCTATCACACAAATCATCCTGGTGATGCGAATAAGACAAGTCGGACACTACCGGAGAAGAAAGGACGAACGCATAAGTAATGTTCTCCAGTGGAAACCGACATATAGACACACGAGTCAAGGTCGACCAGCATAAACCTACATTAATCAGCTTTGTGCTGAATCTGGATACCGCGCAAAAGGACCTACTGAGATAAATGACCAACAAGGATTCTTGGTGAGGGAGAATCATGGAAACCACAACTCGACCACATGATGATGATGATGATGATCTTGGGTGTATATACGTGTTAGTGC
>CM042139.1:125520480-125567980 GCA_023376005.1 Doryteuthis pealeii
GTTAATTGCCTATCACGCTGCATAAGCTCATGTACCTGTTTATTGGTGAATATGTGTATATGTTGTTACATTTGCATACATACATACATACATATGTCACCACACATGTAGGCATCTAGCCGTGTCATGGCATGTCAACCCTAGGGTTATTTTATGTCGAACATTTTCTTGTTTTATTCATTATTTTTGGATATTCTAAATATTTAAAACACATTTTTTTATATATTTAATCCATAGATGAGACTACCAACCGAGGTGAGAGTAGACATTGGAGTAATTGCAATGAAGGAATACTCAACACTCAAAAGAGATCCAGAACTGAAGCAGTATTAGTAAATGCAGTTTAACGTGATGAAACCCTTAGTAATCAGCTTCTAGCACATATATGTTTAAGCTTGTTATAAGAGTAATAGGGCCGTGACAATCATATAGGTGCTAGGGCTTCATGTGACCAGCTGATTGATCGGAGGGGCCTCTACGACAGTCTTACGTCTAGGAAGATCTAAAGTGGAGTGTTAAATGTCATAAACTGCTGAGCCACCAGGATTCCCTCCTTAAGCATCACAGCTTGCCACCCACGGCCATACATAAAAGTTGACTCGGAAAATATGTCATTCTTTTTTTTTAATAGATTAAATAAATCTTTATTTAATTAAATAATGTTCATGTTGTGCAATGATATTTCCTGACTCTTTCTAGAAATGTAAAAATTAGAGATTTTTATTTGAATAAGAAAACGTTGACCCCCACCCCGTTTAGGGAAAAGAAAAGTTGTTTTTCAATTTCTATCTATACATTATAAAATTCATAAATAAATAAATTTCCGAACATCTCATTAAAATTGGATAATTTCCTGAATGTTCGTAATTGTTTGAAAAACATTCGTTTTAAATTGCCTCCATTTTTCCTGCTATCATATACATTTAAAGCCCTAAAACATTGGAATGCTGTTTTTCAAGAAAAATCATAGCTAACCTTATCCCTATCTCTAACCATAAAACGTTAAGTATTTAGTAGGCAAAGTGCTACGGAACAAATAGTCGGGGCCATATTACCTTTAGGCACCCCTTTTTGATTTCGATTAAGAAAGGACATGTTTTTCTTTTACACCGTCAATATCCGGTTGTTTGTTAGGGGTTAGGGTTAGGGGTTAGGGTTAGGGGTTAGTTTTATAATCTAAAAGAAAAAATCTAAAAATCGTCTGTTAAAACAACCGTATATTGACGGTGTAAATGAAAAACATATCCTTTCTTAATCGAGATGAAAAAGGGGTGCCTAAAGGTCATATGGTCCAATAGTCGCCCTGTACTGCAGAAGCAACTTTAAAAAAATGCACATTAATGTTATTTCTGCGTCTATTCTCAATTAAATACACTTTATAAATTATCAAATATTTCTGATAGACAAACATACGCTAAGATATTTTCATTTTCGTTCAATTTTACTTTTAAATTATGTGGTAACATGGTAGGAGACGATGATGTGGATGCTTTCGAAGGTCGAAGATCGAATAGAGCCAACAAGAATGATGAATAACGAGGACATCATGTTCTGAGGGTGATAAACAAATCTAGATCGAATAAATTCATTAAAGGAAACCAACTGTTGTTCGTCTTCTTCCTTTTACCAGGTCAGAACCAAGTTCAAGAAACAAAATAAAGGGTTCAACATGTAGAATCTACCACGATTACACCTAGCAACGATCGAGAATTACTTTAATCATCTGATGTTAATCAAATAAATAAGATATTCCCCACATTGTCATGTATATCTTTTCCCCGCTGAAACATTAATTTGCTTGGCATTTACAAACTTTAATACCGTATTATGAACTATAAAAATAAGTCCAATCATATTCTCAGGGGTGGCCGTTTATTTAAACAATATCTGGTTGACAAGGCAGTGAAGATTGGAGTGGAAAGTTTGAATTTCATTAGATTTCATCAGATGTCACTATGTTCAATAACGTACCAATGCCTTATCAATGCAATGAGTGATAATTATTTTATCAATATTGGTAGACAAGTAATCTTCTTTTCAACATTTGAGGGCAGACCAAGGTATATGATGAAGCGGTCTGAAGATGCGATGATGTACATTCAGAAATGTGGAAATGCTTCTCTTTTCATTCCAATGACATGCATCCCGAACTGGTCAGAAATCCAGGAACATTTATTCCATAATAAAAACGCACTGGAATGACCCGCCTTTATTGCAGGAGTTTTTGAGTTGAAAATAAATAAATTGAAACATCTAACTGAATCGGATGGTTTCTTACATATGTACGGAGTGTGGAATACCAAAAACGTGGTCTCTCACATTTGCACTGTTTGATTCGGCTCGTCGATACATCGAAGTTATGATACATTTTTGCAGGCTGAAATACCAGATCCCAATGACGATTCAGTTCGCTATGTATTGGTTCAGTAGAATTTAATTAATGCTCTATAATGCTGCAACAAATCAACTTGATGGAAAGATGGAATACACAAAGAGGTACCCAAAATGGTTTGTTATGCATACCATTTATGGTGCGGATTCATATCTAGTATTTAAGAGACATTTACCTGCAATGGGAGGATTCTGTGGCCATCAAGAAAGAAGACCATAGTGAGGCATGGCCTTTGGGTTGTATCCTATAACATGCAAACATTAAATTATTTTAATTGTCATTTGAATGTAGATATATGCTTGCCAGTTAAATCAAGTCTATAATTAAATGCACAATTAAATGGACGGACCAAACCGTTTTTGCTGTGAATAGAGATGGAATCTCAGATTACTTGACAGGAAGATATATTGGATTTCCAATTCATGAAAGGAAACCAACTGTTGTTCGTCTTCTTCCTTTTACCAGGTCAGAACCAAGTCATAATTTGAAGAAATGTTATTCAATTAAATGAGACCATGACAAAAACCATATTGACAGGATTTATACAAATCATTAGAAGGTTATAACTTGCCTAAACCAAGGACAAACATGCTTCAATCGACAGTTGGTAATCAGGACGTTTCACCAGAGCTGAGATACAACACAAGTGTCCAACAACAGTATGTTGTTGAGAGAGAGAGAGAGAGAGAGAGAGAGAGAGAGAGAGAGAGAGAGAGAGAGAGAGAGAGAGAGAGAGAGCATTTACTAAATCCGCAAAGACAACAAATATATCATCATGTGGTCCACTTTTTAATAGAAAATATTTCACTTGGAGAAAACGTTTCTCATTAATCTCATCCTATCCAAAGTTAAGTTTATTGGTTAAGTGGCTATAGCTGCGACCTCATCAGGTATTGATGCAACTTTAATGCTCATTCACAGCACATTCGCGATTCAAAATACTCTTTAAAGTGATGGGAAATTTGGTAGGTAATGTCGAAAAATATAGCCGAGTTGTATCAGATGATCAAAAAGTATTGTCTGTGGTAAATTCCCGATAAGCCCTTTGGTGGAATATTAAGCGTTTACTGTGGTGATTTTCGACAATTAATTCCAATTATCAAAATGGGACTGATAAAGATGTGATCAATGCATAGAGAAATCATTTCTATGGAGTATCTTCCGTAAGTCTCATTTGGAGACAAATATGTGCTTGAGTGAAGGAGAAACCAATTATTCCCAATTCTTATTAAATGATAGAGAGGATAAATCTTGGTTCCAGTAAATGAAATGGTGAAATTCATCAATTTAAATGCATTACTCGATGCCCAGGAACAATGAGACAATATTGTTCACATAACTCTGTTAATGAAGGATTTAATGTTTCTCATTTTCCTGCAGTATTCATTAATTCAATTGAAATATCCCCCACATACATTGCGATTGAAAATGAGATCTCCACTAATGTTAATGAGAAACTTGGATCCACCAAAACTCTGCAATGGAATGAGGTTTGAAGAAATATGTGACAATCTGATCGTTGTAAGAATCATCATTGGGATATTTAAAAATGATATTGTTCTGATTCCGAGAATAAAACATAGTTTGATAGGAGGGGACGATATTACTCTACAGCGGACCCAGTTTCCAATTCAATCCTGTTTTTCAATGTAAATCCATAATGCACAAGGTCAAACCATAGAAAATGTATTGGTTAATCTTGAGAAACCAATATTTCAGCATAGACAACTATATGTTGCTCTGAATCGGAATAAACGAAAATAAAATGTAAAGATTCTCTTGAAAGATGGACAATCAACTAGGAATATTGAGATGAAGATTGTGCTTTGATAACTCATGGAACTTCAGTACTTCCAATGCGTCCACATGCACGCACACACACACACACACACACACACACACACACACACACACACACACACACACACACACACACAAAACAACACTCGTACATACACACACAAACATACACAAACATATATATACATATACATTTTCATGTGAATAGAGTATTGTTTTGCTGTATTACGGTTCATCAGTACGGCTAGACTTGAGGGCTCTGTCAGGAAAACCCGCTTAAAAAGGGAATTTTATATATATATATATATATATATATATATATATATATGACAGGTAGTAAGAGTGATCTATCCATTTAAGGAGAGGGTTGGAATTTAGCGATATCAGCAGCCGCCAGGAAATTCCCTTTCTATAGTGATCAACCCACCTGGAGTCATGGGCATATATATATATATATATATATATATATATATATATATATATATATTATATATAGAGAGAGAGAGAGAGAGAGAGAGAGAGAGAGAGAGAAGAGTAGATAGAAAGATAAATAAGAATTTCCGGGAAAATATGCTTTTTGCACAAAATGATTATATGGTATTTAGATTTATATTATTAATACAATTCCACTATTATTTCCTAAAAATACACATAATGAGTGCTACGTGTAAGTGAGACGTGTAAATTACTGACCTTCAATTCAGATTTGCTAGATCCGAGCCGAAACCGGCAGTGAGAGTGGAAGGTTGAGTGAGAGAGTTTAGTTTTGGCTGGATATTTGTAATGAACAAACGCAATGTGGTCTGGTGTCCAAAGCTCCATTTTTCTTCGCGTTTTGTTTGAACTTGAACTCGGGTTAATTAAATACAGAGCTCTAAGAAAACAACAATGGATCTTGTGTTAGTTATCAAAAACAGAAAACAGACGCAAAGCAGAAAGAACCCAAGAGAACCCAAGTAATTCCAGACCCAAAACCGAACATAGAAACCAACTCAACAGCCAAACATCCTAGAACCAACTACAGATATAGACGATCGTAGCTTAGAACCAGCATAATTGCATAGAACAACAGTATACGATACGTATGGTCATGCAACTTACATTTTTAATTGGTGCCGTAACGAAGCACTTTTAAGTGGAGTGTTCCAATTTAAGAATTGTCATTTAAAATTACTGTGTGTCTATTTATATGTCTGTGTATGTGTATGTATGTGTGTGTATGTGTGTGTGTGGGAGAGAGAGAGCGAGAAAGAGGAAGTTGGAGAGATAGATAGATAAACACACACACAGAGAGAGAGAGAGAGAGAGAGAGAGAGAGAGAGAGAGAGAGAGAGAGAGAGAGAGAGAGAGAGAGATGAAAAATAGTCAACTCTCATGGCCAATAGATTGCTTTGCGCAATATGATGTTTTATCTTTTTGTGCAGATTAGAATTGTCACTTAAAATTTGTAATTATCGTCGTCTACCCAAATCTAGTATTACAGAAAAATAATTCAGTTAATACCAAAAATTTGTATAATATGTCTTTTATTTTTTATAATGCATATTTTACTTCAAGCAAATGTTCTTGCTACGATGCATTTAGAAAATATATTCAAAATATAAATATAAATATTTCTATTAGCTGGTAAAATTGAATTAATTCAGAACACGTTTTCTTACCTTCGTGCAAACAAACAGAACAAGAAAAACTAAGTGCTTTATAATTTTTCATGTTATCGATTAAATGCTTAAATCTATGTAAAACATATTATTGCTCTTTCATTGTAATCCTTAATACTGACAATTGAGATAGTTTAAATTGAACTAAAATCCATTAACGTTCTAAGCCTTAGAGCTTTTTCATATCTGGTTTGAAACGATAAAAAAATATTTCTCTAACACAAATTGACAAAGCGTAATAATGTTTCTTTGAATGCTGCGTTTCTTCAAACGGAAAATTAAAACTCTTGTCGTGTATCAGTGTTTCAGATCAGTCATAATGGAACAAAAATAAAAGAAGCTTATACTATATTTGTGGTGTTTCTGTCTGACTATTTTTCTGCCTAACTGTCAAAAGATACTATAAGATCTATCAGGTTATTAATTCGTAGCTTACACCCGAACGCTTATTGGGCAATCTAAAGAGGGTAAGTCACCGCAGTATATTCGGTAGGGAAAGACAATTCAATTTATAGAGGATAACAACACTTAATTAAAAACTTACAAGGATCAAACATGGCTCCAGTCTCAAAAACTTAAAAGGGACACAGGAATATCCTAGGAACATGAAGAAGTGTAATGTAAAAATGGAGGGAAAACACTCACTGATTTATGCTTTGTCTGGAAAATAATGAAAACAGTCGGCACCATGAGTATAGTCGTACGGGAACGTAAACACTGACTTCCGTTTCGTCCCACGTCATGTTGGTAACATAGGATGATCACAGGGTTCATATTGTCTCGTGACAAAGCGAACACGTGGCGTGGGAAAACCCCGCCTCCATTATAGAAAAGAGAGACTATTCTATTCCCTTCCAGAACAATACAATTGAAAAACAGCTCTGTAGCAAGATCAGACAAAACATTTATCGGGTAGAATTTCACAAGAAATACAGTTATCGTATCTATATTTATCTCTGATTTCATTTCAGTTCAGCAAAGAAAAAGTTATCGGCTTTGATATGAGAAAATCGAAAAGAAGTTTCATTTCATTCAAGAATATTCTAAAAACGCCCGTTTTGTCATCGTTCTACGATGAGTTCATGAATAGAATGACATTTCCTTTTTGAGAACAATTTTATGGGTAACATTTCAAGCACATAGCTTCAACATTTAGCAGGAAAATATATAAGTCTGACAAAGCCGAGAAAATATAGCTATTAACTATATACCTAAAGTAGCGCGATAACAAGACGTTATATACTGCTCACTATCGAACCATTGTGTAACAAGAACCTTTTGCATTTATATAAACATTACGGTCCAGTCACTTGAAAGCACAATTTCCCGCTAGACTACTGATGTTAAGCAGCAATGAACCTCTTTAATTCCTAGATGGGTGACCATTTAAAAAAATAGCAAGTTACTGTGAGCAACCTGATATTAAAATGACATATTGAATAGGCCCGAAAATGATTGCTATGCCCTGAAGCAAAATCAACCAACAACATTGTTGAGTAAGTCTCTGAGTTTTTATTAAAACGTGTATACTTAAATTTAGTCGGATTCTATATAAGCCGGACAAGATACAGTTAGTAAGTATAATAAAACCCCAGTCTTTTACGTAATTTCAGATTTTAACACACACACACATACACACACACACACACACACACGCGCGCGCGCGCGTGCGCATACATGGCTTATCATATTCATGTGTGTATGTAAGCCCAAAGTAGATGTGCCTGTTTGTCTCTTTGTCGAGGTTAGAGTTTTAATAAAATTGTTTAACCAAAATAACCATTTCTTATATCCATATATAATTTTCTAATTAAAGGTTGACAATGGTAACGATTACTTTTCCAGTGGGGTAAGCTGATTAGCATATTTTGCTTAAAAGTTTGCTTTGAACCCGAGGGCACGAATTTGTGCCACTAACCATAGGTAAACCCGGGTGGCCTGGACTTTGGCAACGAATCTCCTACTTCGACATCGTTTTTGCCATAAGAATGTTGCAATTAGATAGATAATTTTACTATAGTTTAATATATATATAGTGATTAAATTTCAAATTATCTATAGAATGTTGATAAAGAAATTAAAGTAAAGCTTTTTCATACCTAAAGATTGCATGGGGATACATGCAATTACAAATAAAAGCAGAGATATGCTGGACGTAGTTTCTGAAGAAAGGAAGCGACCTATGGTACTACGAAAGCATTTAATGTACAAAGCGTAAAAATGTACAATGGTAAACAAGTATAAAAATATATGGTAGTATTCACGAAGTTCACTGAATTTGAATGTCCAAGATTTAGTTCAGTTATGTCGGATTTCGGTCAGTATAGGTATAGGGTGGTTGCGGAAAAATACACCTGCGTAAAAACGTAGCTGTTTGAGTTTTCTGGTAACTGTAACCTGCCTGACGAATTCGTAGTGTTATTTAGTTTGAAGGGTCTCGGTCTGCTGTGTTGGAAGAAGACACCGCTGATCTACTTTCGTCGGTTTATAGCGACGCGTAGCGGAATTCCCTTACGTATCGTTGGTCCCACCGCGTGGAATGGCCAAAGAGGGCAAAAGCCTGCGAGGTCTTGCTTTTATTAGTGAACACACCTGTTCTCTAGAGGGGCTGTGATTGGCCCATTTGAACATGCACGTGTGTCTCTTGATAAATTTCCAACACCATCCCGCCAAAAGAAGGAAGTTTGAAATTAAGAATATTGACCCGCAGATTATTTTCCATCTTTTTTTTTACAGAAATTATTATTATTATAATTATAATAATAATTTTTTTTTTTAGTTCTTGGTTCCTGTGTTTTCTTGAAGTTAGAAAATAGTCAGGTTTGTAAGATTACCCCTAATGAATTTCCGACACTACAACTGGTCAACATATAAAGCGATTATATAACATATTACACCATTTTATATTTTCATGCCACTCACAGCCCAGAACTAACAGTAAGCCAGTAATTTGACTGGTCGTAGGAGAGAGGAAGTTTTGTTTTAGGTAGCATATCATTGTCTCCTGACGCTGCTGCCGCTGCTGCTGCTGCTGCTACTGATGATGATGATGATGATATCAGGATTCAACCTTTAATACACAGTCCTGGTTTTCACCCAATCCGCCCAGAAGTAACAGTAAACGAATGATTTGACTGACCGTACGAGAGAGGAAGTTTTATTTTGGGTAGCATATCGCCAATTCTTGATGCTAATAACAGGAATTAACCTTTGGTACATAGTCTTGGGTTTCATTGTTCCCGTTCAGACGTAACAGTTAGCTAGTAATTTGACTGGCCGTACGGGAGAGGAAGATTTATTTTGGGTAGCGCATCACTGATTGTTGCGGCTGACGTGTAAACAAAACTATGTGAAAAAATGCAATATTTGGAGAAATCTAAGATTACAGATTATTATTCTAGTTTCCAAAAATATAATGTTAAACGATAACATTATCCGCTTGTCTCTTTTCGCAGACCGAATCGTTAGATTTGAGGCATACCTCGTATATATATATATAATATATATATATTTTTGGCATCCTTCCGTATAAAGACGATGGCCTGGTGTCCACTTTTTTATCTGCAACTGCGTGAGTGGCTGAACAGACCAATTTTTGAATGACGATCTCTGATGCAGTGACTGCAAACAAACAGTGATGCTTGCTGGAGTAGTTGTCTCTCCTTCCTTCTTGCTCTCTTTTCCCTCATTTTCGTCCCTTGTTTGACGAGGAGGCGCCAGGTCGCTCGGTCTTCTGCACAAGCCTTCCATGTGTTGGTGTTGATGTGGCATGTCTTTATGTCCCTCTTGCAGACATCTTTAAAGCGCATGCGTGTTCTCCCTACCGGTCGGGTGCCTTCTACTAATTCTCTATACAGTTGGTATTTGGTAATGCGGCCTTTGTCCATCTTTCTGGCGTGACCAAGCCAGCGCAGGCGTCTCCCACTGATGATGTTGGACATGCTGTTCATGTTTGCTCGTTCCAGCACATGTGCCATTATTTATTTAACTTTATTGTTGTTAAAAATGTATATATTTTCTTCTAATATGAAAGTATTTGTAAAAAAAGTTGAGCTATCGTTAAACATGTTTTCATTTAATTTGTTATTTTGTGATTTAATTCGCTGTAAAATATTTCAATGGATAGAAACATATACAAATTACATAGTTGGAAATACTATTTCATTTTCATTCTAATCAAATAACTATTCTTAAGATTGGACTAGAAATTCACGTGATATTCCGCGTTGAACCGATTAGGGTGTGAATTTGTCCAAGATAGTAATGCTACAGCAGCCAGGCAAACATCTAAAATTATCAGGAGCAGCGCTATGTAAACAGTTCCGCAAATTGGTTGATTTCTCCTTAATTAACTAATTACTTAATCAGCAAAAATTAATTACTAAATTTGGTGTGCTTCTTAATTATAAGGATATTGAGGTGCATGCGGTATTTCAAATCTGATTAATATCTCTTTTTGGAGTTATAAGACGACATGTACGTACCACAACATTGTTATATATATATATATATTATATATATATATATTATATATATATATATATATATATATATATAATATATCCGTTAAAGAGTAATAACATTCATTTGATAAAAGGGTATCTAACGAACCTGAAAATTTATGACAAAAATAAGTGAATCCAATACTCCATAATATCGAGTTCATTCATTTATATATTTTTAATGCTTCGTAATAACGCCCAACTTTAAAAAAAAACATCTAATATATATATATACATATATATATATATATATATATATATATATATATATATATATATATATAATAAAATAATAATAAAGATAATCTACTGAGTCAGACGAACCTACTATTAGTTTCGCAATAAAGCTCTTCAGGGCTAAAATCAGATTTTAGCTAGAGTCAGATTTTAGCCCTGAAGAGCTTTATTGCGAAACTAATAGTAGGTTCGTCTGACTCAGTAGATTATCTTTATTACTTGGCTCTACTTAGGTATCGAGCACTTTTTACAAATTAGCTTCTCCTAGCGGTTATATGAATATATATATAGATATCTTATATACATATATATACATATAAATTGTTTTTTCTTTTGGCCAAATACTATACCAATAGATTATTTTTTGTTGGTACGAATATCTTGGTCTTTTCTTTTTTTCAAACATTTTTTTCTTCCTGGTTGATGTTTGGTAGTATATTTTTACAATCAAACTCTCTGCCAGGTTTTTTCTCTCCGCAAGGATCTACCAACACGCTTGGTATATTATATATATATATATATATATATATATATATATATATATATATATATATATATATAAACTTGATCGAATTCTTACTAAGAAGCACTTTGTTGATTAATCTTATAGATATTCAATACATTCAAATAAAATGACTTCAGAATATAAAAGAATTGGCACGGCTACAGAATCAAAAAGACCTCCATGCCTCCTTACAATTCGTCAGTTTAAATAAACGCTTCTGCTTATTCGTTTTTACTCATATGATAAATCAACAATGTATCCCGCTTGGTCGAAACAAAGTGGTATTAGCGTAATTTACCCTACGACATATTTGCTCGTTTACGCGAAGCAATATATTTAAGAAATGTTTTTCTTCCAGTTTTAATATGAAAATATATAGTGGGGTGATTTAGAATCAGTCATTAGTTAACAGCATGGATAACGTAGGTATTTCCCAACAAGTTCACCAATGAATGTAACACAGAATCTCAATTATGGGGTATCATACAAGGGTCGAAGTCGTTATTCACGATTAATGGATCTACGAGACTAACATTACACTACGTTGGAAACCCCAATTTCATAGATTGCGTGTCTGACCTGCCGTGTCCAAACTGATGTTGAGGTTTAACGTTGCATTAACGTTGCCCAAACGCTAAAGGAGGGACTAGATTTATTCCACTAGATCAGGTCAGGTATTACTATATGTTGATAATTTCATGCAACCTAGGTTA
Source organism: Doryteuthis pealeii (assembly GCA_023376005.1). NCBI lineage: Eukaryota > Metazoa > Mollusca > Cephalopoda > Myopsida > Loliginidae > Doryteuthis > Doryteuthis pealeii. The sequence goes on from CM042139.1 coordinate 125,532,291, forward strand.
ACATATTATCTTTGAAAAGTAGAGGGATTTGGTACGAGTAATTAACCTCTGAATTTTATAAAGATTATTATTTTCAATGTTCTATAAAATCATGTGTAAAGGGACGAGCATAAGATTAGTTATTTTCACGTTTCATATAAAACTATATAAAACTATGTGTAAAAACTTAAACGAAAGCTACAATTTAGAAAAGTGTTACAACAAAATAGATTATTTTCATAAAAGTAAAAGTAAAGTAGGTGGTGTGATCGATTGTCATTATCAGGTGGGCAGCAAAGGAATCTGTCCACTTTTACTAGCGCTGTATCTGGAAAATAATTTTTGCGTTTGAAGTGGGTCACCACATCTAACATCAGATCCCCACTTTACCGCACATATCCAAGTTGTGCTATCCCTGAGCTTAGTGTCCGTGGGCCGGTATAGAGTCGAGAAATTGGTGGCTCCAAGGCGGGTGATTAACATAAACGACTGCAATATTTGATACTGGCTGGCATTTCATGAATTAATAAAGTGTATTAATATAGTGTATTTTTAAAGAAATTGAATTTGATAAATCAGATTAATTATACTGAGCCACAAAGAAATGGTAAATTCTTTGATTTTTTTTAAGTGATGTAGGATAAGTTTATACCACTGTATCCAAAAATGACATCATTTTTTCTCTCGATGTTTTTATGCTGAGTTGATTTAAATCAAAATGAATTTCTGACTTAATCAATTACATTGTTGCGAAATCGATTGAATTTTGATAATATTCCTCATCCGAAATAGTGTTTTTTAGAGAAAAAAATGTTTTCTAACGCAATTTATTGATTAAATGTTACAAGCTCTGATTACAGCAAATTGAATAGAAGACACTGATAATGATGAATTCATGTAAATTAAATGTTACATCATCATTGTTAAAAGTCCATGTCTTGAACTTCCTTTTCTTCCAACGTCTAGAATGCTCAGCATCAGGAATGTCTCTCTCCAGAGTCCAACAGTAATCAGACACCAAGACTGCATCTCAGCCTCTCTGATACTCACTCTCCATCTTAATATCCTGATGGGATATCTACCCCTACTTGCCCCTCATTGATCCCGGCTTTTCGGAAAACCGATCTATATATGGGAATAAGTAAAGCCTTTTGATGCTCATGTTGCATCCAAAGTTTCGGAAAGCAGTATATCTCTTTAGTTCTTGGCCTTATTGTTGTCAAGACAATTTTTCACAAAATTCTTTCAGTTCTATTTCATTCAGTTGTAAGACAAAAATACAAATTAGTAATAAAATGTCGCATGCAACGTTCATTTATTTCAAAAGAAAGAAAACAAAATTGAATCATATAAAGTGAAAATACCTGTACATGAAACAAAACAGTAACCCCCCAAAAAAACAAAAAACAAAAAACAACAACAACAACATGTGGCCGTAGTTCAAAAAGTCGACCTGCTTAAGAGAAACCAATGTCATTTTTAGATTCGGCTCATCAGAGATGTCCGAAATCAGCTAACAGAATTGAGACAATAATTTTGTTGTTCACCAATGTTATGTATTGAAAATAACTGAGTGGCCTCAATACATTCACTGATAAAATAAAGTTTTATGAATTATATAAAAGACTCGATTCCTGACGTTCCCTTTCAATATACTAAAATCATTGCAAAAAGACATAGAACGATACATCCGTGAGGAAGGACAACGTATACACGTGACACAAAGAACTATTTTATTGTATCTGTAATTTAGAATGCATATGAGCATTTCAAAACAAAAAAAGATACTAAAACATTACTTCTTTTAATACTATTAATATAATTAAGATAGAAGCTCAGAATGAAAACAAAGGTTTTCAAATGATAAAGATGTAGAAATAGTTCAGTTGGTTCTTACCGGTTGATTTTACCCCACCTCAAAGTTTTAATGCATACTATTGCTTAATCTTCAAATAATGCAACATAATTGTCTGCGTATATTTAAATAAGACATCTGTAATGTTCAATTTGTATACATTATAATGCTAAACACTGGTAATTCATAAATAACAATAGCTAAATCTGACTAAAAAGCTATTTCAATGTATAATGTATTGTATTTTATACGATGATAAATAGACTAACGGATTTATTTCGTTCCGATCGTAACACAATTTCCTCATATATCAAATCATTCTTTCCCATCAGAATAAATTAAAATGTAATTAATCCGTTGCATTCCACACAAAACAGCTTAATATTATTTTCGTGCATGTTTTTAAATAAAAAAATAGCACTGTATTGTTAAAAAAAACATAAAAAAGTAAGGAATTATATGTATTATATGTATTATGCAATTATAACGTTTAATTTTTTATGATTAAGATTTTCTTTAGGTAATAGATTTGGAAACTAAAATGTTTTTTTGTGAACTTATTTACATAAGCATATTTAAGCTCACTCGTGCCTAAAATTTTAGCTCGCAACACAGAGCAAAAAGGTAATCAGGTGACAGATTATAACTCGAAAAACTCGTAATTTGAGGCGTTGTAAGTCAAGGTACATGACAAGATTTTAGTACGAGATCATTTACAATATTTGAAGTCATCTATGTTAATGCTATTCTTCATATAGTTTTATCTATCCTAGCATTTTCTATCACTACGGTTTCAAATATCACACATGTTTGGTTGTTTTGTTTCAATTTATTTCAGGAGGACATGGCGCGAAACTCATGAGTCAGAAAGGCTGAAGAACGTATCGGGGCTCGATGTCAATTCTTTAAAAAAATATATAACTTTCACATCCAAGTTAGATATATTACTAGCAATGGTATTATAAAACCTGTGTAAGTACCGATCAGCGTTATTTGATGTGCTTCACGAAATAAAAACAAAGATACACTAAATAAAACCAACCACAATATAGATATTAATGTGCAAAACTGAATCTGTTATCCAGAAAGGAGCCGGTTTGATTTCCAGAAAGAAAAGCAAGGATCAAGCTGTGGTTCAGGATCATAACCCCCGCCTCTGGTATACCAGCCTGAAAGATTTTGACACGAACAACGTTTCCTTGACTACCAATTGGTTGCCCTACCAAGTTTAAAGTGACCAATCTGCCCGACTATTTACCCTTTGCTGGAGGGAGAATAGTTATATCTATGCCTTTCCCAAAAGTATTAACGCTATGTGAAATGGAAACAGCCTTGTTCAGGATTTGAACTCGTCTCGCCGTCTCCATTTCCTCACACCTACACTATAACAGTTAATATGCTAAATATAATTTAGTAGTACCCAAGGTACAACGAAATATTGGTCGATCTTTTCAATTGTCCAGTTAAGCGCCATGTTTTGTGTTTCTCTGGTATTTCTATAATCTCTTGAAATGACCAATCCAAAAAAATGTTTAAATATATCTTCTATCATGTTTCTCTTTCTAAAAGAAAAGTCATTTCATCTAAAGATATTGTATATCACTCTTTGTAATACTCATCATTCTTAAAAATATCTGTGATATTTTACAAGATTCAAGGTCAGGAGTTTGTTGTTTTGCTGTTGATTCCGAGAAACTCAATAACACTTACCGCATGATTGTTGGAGAGAAGATCAACACTGATAGCAACTTCCCTTGTTTGCATACATTAGCTGAGGAGAATGTGTAAAAGCATGTGAGATTTGAATATCGGAATGTTGCCGTGACTCTTTGAAGGGATCCGCAAAACAAACTTTAAAAAAATAAAATACATATTCTTTCGTGCTATTTGATTTATATTCATATTCTCTATATTAGAATAACCTTTTTTCATAAGAAAACATTGATGCAAAGTAAGAGCGATGTTTGATAAACAAGGGTCACTTAACGATAATGTTTTCTACTTCGATTCAAAGGAGGCGTTCGCCATGTAATTATTACCTTCGTAGGAAATGATATGTGGACCCGAGTTCAAATCTTTGGTGAGTCTCTTTACATTTCACGTGTCACTAATATCATGAGAAAATGTATCATCCTGCTAAGGATACATAGTAGTGCAGACCAAAATCTTTAACATTATTATTCATGTCTAGAAGAAAACACTCTGAATTCAAACCTGTTAAACAACGGTTAAACGAATTGACCTTAAGTCACATCCTGCTCGGGTAAATGCATACTTCCATTCATAAAAGGCATATGGCGAAACAGAACCCGGATTAAATCCTGGACGAGGTGGTTTGTATTTCACATGACGCTAATACCATTGGCCAACGTATGACTCCAATTATTCTCTCTTCAGCTATGAGTAATTTGTAGGGCAGACTGGACTCTTTAAACTTCGCAAGGTAACTGGTTTAAGAAAATGGGTGGAATCGTCTTGGCTATTCCGGCCTAAAATATGCCAGATGAATTGCGCTAAATGACTAAACCAAGTTAGGGGACCTGTGGTTTTGTGCGTAAATGTGTGTGCGGGCGAGCGCGTGTGTGTGTGCGTGTGTGAGATAGAGAGAGACAGAGAGGCAGAGAGGAGACAGAGAGACAGAGACAGAGACTTGCTGGAAGTCATATATTTAAAAAAGAGGAACTAGTAAACAATTCGATTAATATAGACAGGAAAAAGGAGAATTGAAATCGTATCACGAGAACCGAAAGAAACAGTTGTAAAAAAAATCCGTTACTTAATTCTAGTTATTTTCAGTATCATCGAAACCTGATCAATTCCATACCAAATATGAAAAGTAATTATCAATCCCCGTCAATTCAATTCGTTCGTATCGTAATATTCTATATCAAATCAATTTTCCCCGTTGAAATATATTAAAATGCCATGAATCCGTTCCTGCCCCACAAAGACACTCTATTTTTTGTTACGCTTTATTAAATAAGAAAAATAGCAGTGTATTGTATAAGATATAACGTAATAAATTATACGCTGTAATATGTTCTCATAAGTTATTTACTGGCACCCACCATGTCAGCTGGACACAAGGACCATTGCCGGAGTGAGACTACGCACAAACCAAGGCAGATGCGTTGGCAGTTAAAACCTTGCGTTGATCCCTTCGGCATTCCTCTATTGAAGTGCATCAAGCACTGGGCAATAAACCCAGCCCAGTTCTTTAAAGACACTAGACACAGGACCCGAAGTTCAGGTAAGTAAACTTTACTTTTTTAATATATATATATATATATATATATATATATATATATATATATAGACGTAATGACTTTGCGAGTTAAAATGTCTTTAGTAAACTCATAAGCTTATATGAAGCTTGCTAATACCTCGAATTTTAGCTCTCAACTCAAAGCAAAGAATGACTGAGTGACAGACCGGAACTCGGAAACTTATAAGTTGGCTCACTCATAAGTCTGTTGCATATCATACATATGTTAATATAATTATAACCATGTATAAATTCTGTACACTAACAGTGCACAATTGATAGTACAAATTGATACTCATTTTTTGATATTCATTCATCATTTCAATTCATAACTAATTATGAATTTATTTTTTTCGTGCTTTTCATTTTCGAAGCTCTAACCTGTCTAATAATTTTCCAAAATTACTTTTCGGCTATTTCTCTATTTTTATCCGCGTGGTTGCCTGATCTCCACGTGCATATACAAAATTACAATTACAGTCCTTTTATTTTCAACAAAATATCACTGAGCCATCTATAATTCTTGACTAACCAACACAACTTGACCAACGTCTTGGTCTAAAATCCTGGTCACGGCACAAATATACGTATGTTGCATAGCATACTCATCTTAACTTACGTATACCCGTGTATACCGTGTATACCCGTGGCTGTATACAACTTTATCTTATTCTGTTTACTAATCTTTTTTGCAGCTTCTCCTTATCTTGTATCACTTGGTCTGTCTGAGTAGCTCTCTGTCTAACAGTCGACCCTCTGATATCTGGCTGGTCTGTCTTCTTAACTTGTTTCTTCTTAAAATATTCTGGTTAGCGGTGACATCTTGCCTAGTCGTTTTTTTTTCGTGACAACACAAAACACTCCTTTAGTGAATTCACATATTCATTTATTTTACATGGTCTCAGATCACTTAACCACGCATGTGTGAGTGTCCAGCTAACCACGTCTTCATCGTTCGGCGGCTAACTAAAACTGAGTATCGAACTAACTATATCTCTCTCGCTTGCTTCGCAAACAGGAAGAGAGGTCACAAAATTGTTAAGAGACGTCATTCAAAATCTCTATTGTTAACCATTGTTAACAGTTATTTGTTATTTCGAATTCAAATAAATTCTCTACAATAACTGTGCATAATTGATATTACACCCATCAATTATGAAACAAGTCAAGACACCACTGTATTTTCTTACCCTCTTTCTTGTCATGCATTTATATTCTAGTAAGTTTAAAACTTTCAATCATATTCTGTTTTTCACAGCACATACTGTCTTTATTTTTGCCTGCCTCCGATTAAGATTTTCGGAATATTTACACTCTTCAATTCGAACGGTTTCAATCAGGTGTGATAAGCGAGGTTTCCATTCCAGATTTCCAAGGACATAGTCTCTTCACAGGTCAAATGGTCCAACTCTGGTTTCTTAACCACTGGTATCTTTCCATTTTGTATCCATGTTCAAATTTATTATTAAACTATTAGTAGGCTTAGAAACAATTTTTCGTCATATACTGTTTCGTAAAAACTTTATTTTGTAAAGGCTTTTGATTTCATTAACATTAAAGGCCGAATACTTACATGTACTGATCTAAAGAATTAATTGTACAAAATGTCGCTTATACCTCTTTTCTATCTAGGTAGTGTTCAATATATTTTTCTCAGTGATTTTCATTATACTTGTCAATTTATACCGATTTCAATAGTATTTTTCATTGTCACAACTTGTTAAAAAGTAGATTTAAAAGAATTAATCAAAAAAGAATCCGATAGTTGAAATAAAATAAAAAGATAAAGAAAAAGTAATTTACAATATTTGTTTATTTTTGAATTTTATCAAATTTTAAAATCGCAATGAATCCCCCTTAACGAAAGGTCTGCGAGGGAACATTTGGAGTAACGTAGACGTCCAGTTACAGTGATAGTGGGTAGACCGGCATGGTTTAGAAGGAGGAAGAGATCATTTTGAGAACTGTTGGATCTGAAAACGCCGAGACACTAAGATTTCTTGAAGCGGTAGTTATTTTGGCAGACTAAAATGGAATTTATTTCTCTACCCGGAATGTCTATTTGTCGTGCCTTGAGTTTCTTTAAAACGCAGTGTCGTCTACCGTAAAGAATCTGGGGACTAAGATTTTTCTCTAGCTAAAAGGAAATTAGTATTTTCTGAAAACACTTACGAATCTCTAAGTTATTCATTTTCATGTTTTGCTCGTGTGATTGAATAAATTATTTCATTAAAATAGTTATTTCAACAAATGTTGTTTTCTAAATTTCTCAAGTTTACTTTTATGGTCTTCCATACTTTTAAAATTTTGCTATCTTGGAAATATTGTTGTTGTTGTTGTTTTTGTTTTTGAGCACTTTTGCTTGAATGTTCAACTCCTAGGCTTCACCAATACGGAAACCCTATTCTTAGCCCCCTCCACCATTTTCTCCTCCCCATACTTTCTCGTCGGCACATCCTATTAAAATGAACATTTTTAACTACATATTTCCATATTTGTTTAATATTTTTCCCGGACATACATGTTTTTTTCAAATGTACGATCGGTTTTTTGCTGCCTTTAATTTGCCGACGATTGCATGAGGTAAATGTTTTAATTTTTTACGAAATTGACATTAAAGCTGAAGCCACATCGAGACATTCATTAATCATTCATTTTGTATACATATATTACATTTATCAAAATTTATAACATTTTATCTCTGAAACAAAATTTATTACATCAATTATGAAAAAAATAGTTATCATCGTAGTAAATGGAAACAAATTCAAATCCCGAACGAAGCAGTTTGCATTTCCCATTTAGAGAGCTATGAATTCAATATTCTCCCTATGTGAAAAGAGTAGGCCAGACGGGGCTCTTTTACAGATCTAAGAGAAATAAATATTTCATTTCAATCCCATTTTACTCGGCTTAAAAATGACCTTTTGTCGCATCCTGCTCGTGCGAAGGGGTTTGGTAAACAGACACTGACAAAAAAAATACATCAGAAACAATGTCCGCCCTGTCGGCTGGGGCGTTAGAATGCACCAACTGCACCTCTGCAGAGGTATAAGACTGCCTCAATGGGGCCACCTGTTCGCCGTGGGTGGCGTCCCGTGATACTTAAGGATAGGACCCAGGTGGATGAGCAGCCCATGACTTTAATTATTCCACTTTAGGCTTTTCTTGGGCTAGACGGGCGGTCGGAGATGCCCCATCCGATCAATTGGCTGACCACGTCAAGCCCTAGCACCTATATGATTGCCCCAACCCTATTGCCCTTATGGCAACCCCTAATCCTTCTTATGATATGGGTTCTAGAAGGCGGTGGCTGGGGGTCTACATGTCCTGGGAATGACTTTAAACTCTATCTGATGGCGAGGTTTGGGGAATGTAGAGAACCCCTTCATCACCATTGCTCCCTGGTCCACTCTGACCCGGAGTGGTAGTACCTGTTAGGGTCCCATCTATGGGTTGAATAGAAAAACATGAGTTTATAAAAAAATTGTATTATGCATTAAGAATGAATTTATTTCACAACTTTGTCGGCATTAAATGACCCACCGAGGTTGATATGCCGTAAAACAAAAAAAACCCCAAACCAAACCAGAAACAATATATTAATCATCGATTTACCAACCCCTCCACAAGAGTAGAATGTAACACAATGTTAATTTTGAAATCAGAGTTTTCCTTCTAGATTGGTTGCTATACCAAGAAACCAAGATCAAACAGCATGTTCTGTCCTACTATATACCTATAGAAGGAGTGAGAATACTTGGATCCATAACCTTATATATATATATATATATATATATATATATATATATATATATATATATATGTATATATATATATATATATATATATATATAGGGAGAGAGAGAGATGACAGGTAGCTCTGCTAGTTTTATTATATAATAAGATTACGAAAATTACCAGATTTTGATACAATTTTGTAACAAATGTCATCATCTTCGACACCCATCCATATTGGCTATCGCTCTTGCAAGATCTATGGAACAGCATTTAGAGGTTAAAAACGTATGCATACCGGTAATATTATATATATATATATATATATATATATATATATATATATATATATATATATATATATATATAGGTAGACGAACACGTGATGCTGTACAAGATAGATATTTATTGTACAACATCCCGTGTGTGTCTAACTTTCTCCGCATATTGTCGGATTAATTTCCTCTTATTCCTCCCATATATATATATATATATATATATATATATATATATATATATATATATATATATATATACATAAATCTACTGAAGAATATTTACAGGTAAAAAATCTGAGTAAGTTTCATGTGCTGTTCAAAATGCTCAACGTTTTACTCAGTATTTTTACGCTTCATAATGGAAGAAAAATGGAACACCGTGTATTATTGAAATTGGTTATTTATTGCTTAAATATTTTCTCAGGTTTAATTTTCCACACAGAATGGATCATAAGTCATTTCTTGTTGTACTGCTTTAGGTATCAGAACGAAGTCAGCATTTAATTTTAATTATACCGTATACTCTTCGGAACTTTAATTATACATAAATAATCTTCTTGACTTACATCAGATTAACACTTCAAACCTGTTTGTTTAAATTGAATTTAAAGCATTGATATTGAAATGCAATCACTATGTTTATGCATTCTTTGCGAATCCAACTATTGCTGAGATTCGATGTCTGGGGTGATCAAATTTCTCGAAGACCGGCACCAAAGTAGTTGGTGTTGCGAAACACGAGTAGAATTTATTGCTAGTAATGTAGACAACAAGAAAGACAGGTTTTATTACTCGGTTATGTTGGGTGCAAAGTTAGATGTCGGTGACAAAGTGTCTGACATTGGATATATAAGTTTAGTTAATTTCTGAAAGCGAGAACATAAAACCCGATATAGATTCGAAAAAGAGAAGTTGGTATCAGAAATCTGGCATTTCTATCAAGAAAATAAATTAACAACGCGAAATAGACATAATATCTTACAAAGTAACAGAAAAATATACATATATGTGTCTTTTCATGGAAGACTAAGAAACTTGATATTTTTTTCCACGAACTATCTGCGCTAATTCTCCCATCCGTTAGGAATCCCAATCACGCGCTATCCTCACATGTTTCGCGATGTCTATTGCTGAAATCGTTCATGTGTTATCTAAATTCCGAATTAAAAAAATGATAAGTAATTAGGAATGGAACTTCACAACTTTCATGGAGGGGGGATAAACATCCGTTAAAATTCGACTTATTATCTCATATACTTTCAATCATTTATAACTAAATAAATTGCATTATAAGCTTTTGTTAGTGTTTAATTATTAGTCTATTTCTTCCAAGCTCGTCGTTGAACTAAATGGGTTCCTTCGACTTGGGAAATCAGTTCTCTCTATGACGGTCAAAAACTCTCTAGATTGAAATGCGTTCAAGTGTTAATATTCAAAAATGTAATTAAATACTCATTACTCTTAATTCTCGTTATTTTTATCGACAGCATTCCAAATCTCATACCAACGAATTTTTTTCTGAGATCTTTAATGTATTTTTCAAACATTTTATTAAGGGCACCACCCCACTCATAAAAATCGTTATGCCACCTTCAACAATTTCAAAGGGCGCTCCTTCACGGATGACCGCCCATTATTCAGGAGTTTTAGTCATTTACTCCATCTTTGTGTGGGATTTATTTATTTATTTGTTGATCCCACACTTAGAATTTTCTGTTAAATGGGCCATCATTCTTTTTATTTATTTGTCTAGATCTTTTTATTTATTTGTCTAGATCTTTACGTGTACATAATGCAACACTTTAAAGTGTAGATTTTTTCAGCATCTATAGGTGTATGATTGATGGGAGTCATGTATGTTTGACTTCAACATTCTTATTACATAATAAATTTGATATTTTACTCCTAAAACAACAAATAAATAGACTACAATATAGAAAAAAGATGACTTGAAAATTCCGTATTTAATTTACTACAAGTAATGTCGTGATTCAAATTTATTTTATGTAAGGTTTTACTTATTTCTTTTTCATTATGTGTGGTTGTTTTTGTTGTTATACACTGAATAATAATAATCATCATCATGTCATACAGACAGCACGGATACCAAATGACTTGCCACACGTTCCAGTCGGACATCGATTCTGCCCCTTCTTCCGCACGATATCCACAATCTACACAGTGTTTATTGATGTAGTTTTTTTTCTGATAGACCTACACTCGTGTATCCATATGCAGATATACACAGGACAACGTCACTAGTGAGTTGGTACTCATTTGCCAAACGGTGTCCAGCATGTCTTGTTCATCATATTTGGATGACTTGCGGAAGTTGTCATTGATATCTGTATATGAGATATTACTACCTAGTGACTAGTATTAAGGATAGGGAAAATGTTTACTAATTAAAGATAAAAGGTTACCATAGTAATTAGCAATTGCTAGGTTGAATTAACAAGTCCCGTGAGAACTTGTTGTTTTTCTCTTCCAATGTTTCGTTAGAAATTATTTATAGGAAAACAGATGATTTCATTCTCATTAATTAGGTACTATATGACATATAATATAATCAAGATTCTTATTATCACTTATCCGTTGCATCACTCAAAAATATATTCATTCGGCTCGAAACAAGGTTATTAGTTCGATACCAGCCCTCGCCAGCCCAGCGTATGAGTAGCACAGGGATCTGTGCGGTAAATTAAGGAGCTGATGGTAGGTCTGGCGCTCCACTTCAGACGCCAAAATAATCTCCTTGGTCTAGCGCTAGTGAAAAGGGGATATACTGATTGGCTGGTACCGACATTAGGCCGCCCCGACGACTTTACTTACTTGTTATATCTATAAACACACACACACAATCCCTTACATTGAATCCTAAATATTATACGACAAACATCCCTTAAATTCAATGTGATAACTGAAAACCGACATTCCATCATACTGAGAAATGGTGTTTGCACAAAGCAGAGTCTGTCCAGAAAAAAAAAAAACTAACAATAATAATACCTTAAAACCTTATACTTAGAAAAGAATCTGTTTTTTTTCTTTTGATTATTTTTCTTATTTTTTCTTTTTTTAAAAATAAGCATTTGAGTTCTGGATATTCTATATGTAGTAGCCTTTCAAGCCCAATGTACCGTGTCTCTGACAGATCCATTTCATAAGAAATTTCCATATGCCTTTGGGGATACATTGTATGAGATTGAAAAGGAAAATATGCCATCACCTCATGAAAACGTGAAACTGACAGATACCATTAATATGTTTACGTTTAAACAAATTTGATATACAAATGGCACAGTTTTGGATATTGTGCACTGTTGCCTGAAGGATCCCAAGACAAATATAATTGTCATTTATAGTTTCCAAAATATATATATATATATATATATATATATATATATATATATATATGAACTCGTTTCAATTGCATAGGCGAGAAACCGTCAGTAATCAAGCCCCGTTGACTGCATGTCCATGCTACTATAACATATCTACTTTATCTAATTTACCTCTGAAAGGAGTTGAATTTTACTTCTTATCGGAAATCACGAATGTTGATTATATAAGTTAATAAGAATCAAAGAAATAGCAGGAATATTACAATTAACTCTTTCTTTTCCATATTTTAACAACAAAAGAAAAAAGAGAATACTTGAACAAAGAAATAAGAGCTATTTTAATTGAATAAGTCAATCAATAATAATAGGTACTGGAATGCACCCCAATATTTTTGACAAATTACATGCTTAAACATTTGCACACTTTGAAATGCATCAAGGTACAGGCAAAAGCTGAACACAAGGCTTTCTACAAAAATGATAATTGACCGTAATCGATACTCTCAAAACTTAAAAGATAGAAGAAAAAAACAGATTGTTGGCAAGTTCCTAATAGATCGCTATGGGTAAGATGTGATACAAAGTCGCGTGTTTGGGGCGTCATTCGGAGGTTAAACTCGTTATTCAGTAGCAAAAGTTATGCGAAACTATATTGCTAACAATTATAACATGATAGACTCAGTTTTTATCACTCAAGGATAGGGTATGAATCGAGGATCAAAGTTGCCATCTAATGGATCTACATCACACATAGTAAACAGTCATCTGCATAATTCAAATAAAATTAGGCAAGTGGCATAGGTGGCCCTACTTAACCAATATCTTACCATTTTCCTTCACATACTATCAGTTACAATCCTGGGTTGGACCGGTTGGTTTGCTGTTAACATTTTCTCTTAAGACTACTGAATGTGTACTTGTTAGACAAGGAGCTTTACGAGCACATTTGATGTTACGTCGGAATGATGATGTTCCGAATAGAATTTCTAACCCATATTATATATTTCATATCTAGTACAGCACCATTTCGACTTAATTGGAAATAGGCACGAAAATCTCTCCGTGTAGCAATTACAGATACATCGCTTTATCAAAAAACATTACAGCGAAGACAAGGTATGCACCGGTTCAAGCAATGATCGTAAGTGAGCCTATTTGAAAAAATGTATATTAGCTAGATGGAGCTGCCATTGCTACTTGTCCAAGTTTTTACATAAACCCACTGACGGTTTAACATGTGAGAAGTATTGCCGTGCATCCTATACAAGTAGAGTAGTTTGATTATTATTATTATAAGTTGATATGCGGGTAGCCGCTGTCAGCAGATCTACAGGTAATTCGTCACCCTCGTAATTCTCCTCAGCTCTCTAGGGCTCATCATCATCATCAGCAGCAGCAGCAACATCAAGGTATGCCAACAGCACTGATTCCTTTGACTATCGCCATCCATACCTATGGAGCATTGATCTTGGTAAGTCCTCTAGACGCCACAAGGGTCTGCATAGAGCTTATGAATGTGAGTTTGTGTTAGCCGGCAAACACTGGTGTGACTATGTTGCTTATAAATTTGTCTCTACTTCTTGGGTTGTTTGCGAGACAGAAGCTATGTGGTTATACAATTGCATGTTTCAAGATTGCTTTTTTACAGGTATTGTTCAAAACAGCATGCATCATCCTTCCGTAGTCCCATCAAGTGTTTCGTTAGATTCCAATGGTGCAACTCTACAGTAGTACTAACACGCCAACAGCATGGAATAATTTATATTTTATCTTTTCATAGAGATCAGATTTCCATATTATTATTATTATTATTATTATTATTATTATTATTATTATTATTATTATTATTGAAATCATCAGTCTGCACCCAGACCTTAGCACAGGGTAAGATATGGTAAAATATTGGCTGATGCCCATGCAACAAGTTTCTCCTCTTCACAGCACCAATGTTGTTCAAGAGAAGGGCACCATTTGAAGTCAATAGTTGAAGTTATTACAAATCAGTCTGTACGAGCGTCAGTCAGGACATTGCTTTGCCCATAGTGTCCATAAAGTGACCGTATAACCAGTAAAGTAAAACTATTATCATAATACGATACTGGTTTAACCTTTCCCTACAGGACATGCTCTCCAGAAACTGACTTCTCTTAGTTTCAATCTTCATTCGCAACCACTACCGCAATGTATGAAATAAACATCTCGTATAAGGAAGATAGTGACTGTTGGAAGATGAAGCAGACTCTCTGTACTTAATGACACTGGAATTTTCAATTTTCATAATTCTATTTGGAAATCAACCTTTGCTCATCAATATTTTGCTTTGAGGCGTTTCATTTCTTGTCACCTCTTCGATTAGTTGCCATAGGCATTTACATCGCTAAAATGACTTCCATTTGATAGAACTGTGCAATAAGTTTAATCATTTATTTGATTTAACCATACAACTTAAACTATTACATATTGTAAATAAAGAGAGACACACGTTGTGTAAAAGTTATCATCGTAGGAAATGGAAACGACGACACGAGTTCAAATCCTGAACGAGACTGTTTAATCTAGGATTTACAAAAACAAACCCTAGAAAACTATACTTAGATTCTCTATACCCAAATAATCTTTGTTCAATGACAAATAGGTTAATGTTGATACATTGTATTAACACTATTTGATAAACAGTATTTGCTTGACATTAATGAGATCTACGTAAATTTATAGGAGGCTCTTATGTGTAATGGTTACTGTAAAAGATTATGGACACAGTGACACGAGTTCAAACCTTGAGCGCTGCTGTTTTCATTTTCAGATAGCTCTAATATGCTGGGAAAATGTATGAATCAAACTATTCTCCTTCAAGCTATGTGTAGTAGGGCGGACTTGGCTCTTTAAACATAGTATGACAACCGGCCTATGAGAAGGAAAACTCTGAATTCAAACCGTTAAATACCGTTTAAAATGACCTTGTGTCACATCCTGTTCGTGCGGTGGATTTGGTTGTTGGGATTTTAAGGCATTTCAGCCCTTGGTTTATTTTGTACCGGAGACGTTTTTGTGTTATTTATTTTTGTTGGGTATTTAATTTTTAAAAACTTTTTAAGGATCTATTTAACCCATAGATATGACCCTAACATTCAGGATTAGACTGGACCATTGAGTAATGGCGATGTATGGTTACTCAACACATACCAGAGATCCAGAATTGGATCCTAACCACTAAATGCAGGTTACCGTCATAGCAAGGACAAGACCCTCAGTTAACACATTCTAGCACATATATAATGAGTAGGGTTGGGGATTTGCCATAAGAGTAAACGAGAGGGTCTAGACAATCCTATAGGTGCTAGGGCTTGACATGATCCGCTTATTGGTCGAATGGGGCTTCTGAAACCGCCTTTCTAGTCGAAGTATGGACCAAAGTGTAGTTTTGCATCTTATGGACTGCTCAGCCACCAGGATTCCGTTCTTAAGCATCTCAGGCCACCTGTCAGGAAGAACAGGTGGTACTATTACAGGAGTCTTAGGGGTGCAGTCAGTTTATTCTACAAACCAGCCGACAGTGTGGAAGAGGGGTTGGGCAACTACATACATAATGTAAATAATTATTCACTTCTCTTTTATCTTCGGGACAATACGACGTTTGTGATATTTATCTTTAGTGTGAAGCGTACATCTTTATCCATGCAACCCCTCCATTTGTTCATTGTGTTACGTAAGCTTTGATTAGAATGTATATTACTAACGAGAACAATGAATAAATTAATAAACACGCAAAGGCACATTGACACATAGACACAGACACATGCACCAACAGACACACACACACACACACACACACACACACACATATATATATATATATATATATATATATATATATATATATATATATAAACACTTGCTGATATCTTATATTTGTAGCGTGGAGAACTACGTCAGATGGATAGAATTTTAAATATTGTTTATCATCTGAATTCGGATATTTACCCTACTATCACAGGAAATGCATAACTATATTCAAAACAAGAATGTCACATATTTTATTTTCAACTCTTGATATTTACTTCTCATTTAGGAGGATACAAATAGATGAAACAAGACGGGGAGAAGTTTTGGAATTCTTCACTTGGCTATCAGCATTCAGATTCCACTTGCTATTTCAACCACCAGAGAGTGTGAACAATACAATACGTAACTATCATAAATCCAAAGTATCCCAAATATCTTTACGTTGATAGTAAACAAATTTAGCTTAGAAATTTAAACCACGCTGTCACCGAGTGTTAGAATACGCTGACTGTATTCCCAGTAGAATGATTTGTCCTGGATAGAACACTAAACTGTATCTGATGATTGGACTTCAGTTATGGAGATATGGCGAGTGTAGAATAACACTTGTATGCAAAAAATTATTCGGAAATTATACAGAAACTGTAAGCATAAACATACAATGTACGCAGTTCTCTAGCCTCAAGGCATAAAATCACGTCGGCTGTTTGTATTGCCAACACAATTTCCCGCACGGCTGCACCAAATTTTATTGGTATTTTGTACAACTGGTTCCCTATTTATTGCAGAATGATCAAGTACTAGACTCAGAGTTAATTCATAGACAAAGCAAAAGATGGTAGGGATGTTCACGTAGTGATTTTTCTGTGTAAAAAGTCACACGTGCGAGAGCCGCATCCAGCGGCTTACGATTGGATCGTAGTGGTGGAAGAATCGCAAAGAGTTAAATATATCAATCAATTACATACACTCTTAAATGATACTAATCGGGTTTTGTCAACGTCGGGACATAAACCTTATTTGTTTGGTTGGGTTTAGTTTCTTTGTTTAAGGGTATATTAGACTTTGTGATTTATTTTATGTCAAATCAATCATAGTAAAAGGCAGTAGTTAAACTACATAAGGGTTAACAGCTTCCCCAATGTTATTAGCTCGAAAGTGAACGTAAAAGCGACACTGGATTTCGAACTGGCTGATGACGATATTTCACTTCAGAATGGTAACCATTACGCAACAGGGACATCCCACCTATTTTGTCAAACATCATTTGAAATATGTTTCGAACTAGATACAAATATTAACCACAGTATATGTAGAATGTATACCTCATATCAAATACGGTTTTGGTTTGGTTTCTTTGTTTAATGGCATATCAAACTTCATTGGTTAATTAATGCCAAGCCATCCTTATAGAATAACAGTAGTGGTACTATTTAAGCCATAGCTGCATGGTGAGGATGTTTATACCTTTTTTAAGGAAATTAATCCGAAAGTGAACATAATCTCACGGCTGGAATATGAATCCGTTCACAACGATGATGCAGACCATTACGAAAACTACGTCAGCAACGAGACTCCTCAACTACCTAATTGGTAAAGCAGCATTAAAAATATACGTTTCAACGTAGATACTAACATTATTCCCGGTATATTATCATATCAAAAACGTCATCTGTTGTGTCTCTAACTATTGCTTTTATATTTCAAATAACCGACCGAATTTTGATTTGTGTGGAGGAGGTATTTTCCTCTTTAGAAATACGTAAAAAAGAAACCTATAATATTATCCATCAATCAGTCATCACGCATATTTCTGATTCAAAACACAAATGTATCGAATTCAACTAAAGTAAATTGGCGTATAGTCAATATTTAATTAATGAAAAAAATCGTGTGCAGTGTGAAAACGGTACGAAATGCGGAAAAATAAACAAGGAAGAAATTGCTTATCGGAATCGAAGAAAGCCAATGGCTGATTGAACAATAATCACATCATTTATCACAGTAGGCATTATATTTTATAATACACATTGCGTGAAATACAGTGTATATCTATTGACAATTACTGCGTAGCGAGAATGTGCAGGTAATTTCATTATAATAAACTTTAAGTATACATGTTTATTCTAAGGTGTTTTTCTATATTTTATCTCATCATGAGTGCAGAACCACACTCAATCACACGCAAAGAGACATACAGCGAAATAGAGAGAGAGACACACACACATACACAAACACTTTATACATGCATATATATATATATATATATATATATATATATATATGAACCTATATATAAACCTATAAATATATATATATATAATATATATATATTTGGAGACGCGTGGGCTAGTCGTAGGAAATGGACTCGTCGATTCGAGTTCAATTCCTAGACGAAGCTGTTGCCATTTCACATAGGGCTAATACCCTTGGGAAAGGTATTAATCCATATATTCTCCCTCCAGTTATGGGTTAAATAGTAGGGCAGACTGGGCCCTTCAGCCTTGGGTAGGTAACCAGTCTAGGAGAGGGGTAACTCTGATTTCAAAATTCTCTCCAGCTATGGGTTAAATAGTAGGGCAGACTGGGCCCTTCAACCTTGGGTAGGTAATCAGTCTAGGAGAGGGATTCAACATTCCTGAGGTCGGTCGTTCATTGGGTTTGTGACAACCCTTGATGCACCAATTCTTTCCTATCGACTGTATCGAAAGTGTGGATGGTCCAACACAAGCCTTCACCACTATAAACAAATCACTGTGTGGGTGTTCATTGTGTGTGTGAACCCTCATGCGTCGGAAATCAACGAGAGAGTCCATAATATATATAAAATAATATATATATATAATATATATATATAATATATATAATTATATATAATAATATATAATATATATATAATATATATATATATATATATATATATATATATATATATATATATATATATATATATATATATATATATATAATGTTCGGCTGCAGACGCCGTTAGCTTGGGTATCTGACTAATCGTTTTAGCGTCCTAACGTTAAATGTTACTAAGTTAAGAGTGTTTTTTTGCATCTAAGTAGGTTTGTTTTGTGTTTAAGTTCTGTGTCAGTATTGTCAGATACAGTGGCCAGATCTATGACCACTGTTGTGTGTGTGTGTGTGTGTGTGTGTGTGTGTGTGTGTGTGTCTTGTTTGCCTGTGCATGGGATTTGGGGTTATGATGTTGGCGTCCATAGCTTATTTTCGAACACTATGCGAGCTTTAACCTCTGCAGAATGGGCATCCTTTGTTATGTCAGCTCGAAGGGCGATGCCGCGTCATTTTTCCATGTTGCGTACTGTCATAGATATTTGGGTTGGTTCGATATTATCGATCCCAATTGGTTCCTTTTTTGTTAACTCATCAAACGGCGCTAGACTTAAAGATGATGAGCAGTAGATGATTTACTGAAGGGTTTGATACTGGCCGTTGTCCCATTTTGGTTTCCTCCTCCAAGCATCTTGTGAGCTTTGAGTTCATCCGCCACGTCTCACATCCAGGATGCTGCTACCCATGGTTACCTGTGTGGCACGCTTTAGTCCATGTAAAATTTTCCATAGAACTGTTGTCAGTAGCAATAAAAGAGTGGGGGATCCACTTAAAGTCAACATGTTTTCCCATATTACTATTGAGCAAACACGCTTGTGTATAGTATTTTACCCCTTTTCCTATCAGTCTTTTTCACATTTTCTTTTCTAGCTTTTAAAACTAAAAAGTCGTTTCCTACGCCAGAAAACAGGGTTTTTTCGTGTAGAGACACTTCCAATTGATTGGAAAGGGGATAATATATATAATATATATATATATATATATATATATATATATATATATATATATATATATATATATATATATATATAAA
Source organism: Doryteuthis pealeii (assembly GCA_023376005.1). NCBI lineage: Eukaryota > Metazoa > Mollusca > Cephalopoda > Myopsida > Loliginidae > Doryteuthis > Doryteuthis pealeii. Next base: position 125,552,425 of record CM042139.1, read on the forward strand.
TGGAAATGAATCTGACAGTATGATTGAAAATAGATATAAAAAACAAATGATAATACTAGTACGCTGACATAAATCTGTTTCGACCTTTTATAAAAATGTTCTTCGCCAACAGCAACTATATTTATGAAAGAAAGAAGGAATAGTTAATCGTTTGGCAAGAGAGTTTCAAACAACTCTGTTGGTGGTGAGAGAAAATCATAGTAATCCATTCTTCCAGTGTGATATGATAATAAAAGTTAATGCTTTTTTCCATCATTTGGCAGCTTGTTAATGTGTCTACATATATGGATTAATATTTCCCATAACTTATTCAGTCGTGAGTGGGGATCATGCTGAGTAATTTCCTCTTCATAGAATTTTTTATGAAAATAAGGTTAAATTCCCAGTGCTCGAACTCTCGAATATCAAGTACAGGTTTATCATTGAATTATCAAGAAACGTACCCGGGAAGACTGATATTGACAAGGCTAATGTGCTACCATTTCCATTTTCCCATAGAAGCGGGTGGATTCATTTATTTTCCAAGAGCTTCAGTGCAAAAAGCATGCACTCTTATTTCGATATGAAGCCGTATGCACATTTATTTAGTTATATCTAAATAGGTGTAGATAGATAAACTAATTATGTGTGAACCTTCCTTATGGTTAAGAAAATTGAGAGTTTCACATGAGGTGTTCATTTTCGAAAGTTGGTGAGACAACATTATGAGTAATTTTCAATATACTACGAACAGGATATGTTCTATTGAAATATTGAGAATACGTAAGTAAATATTTCCACTTTATAAAGTTTCTGAACGACAGAATTTGAGTAATTATCTGCAAAATATCCGCTTATGTTTAATTCATTGAGCAGTCTAACGGAGATTTACTTGAATATATTGTGGGAATATGAAATGGCTCGTGAAGTAGTGGGATTTAACATCTTTCAAAAAAGAATATTTCGAATATATATATATATATATATATATATATATATATATATATATATATTAGATAGGGCTCTTTAACCATCATATAACTACCGATCTAGAAAAAGGAATATATGTATATATATATATATATATATATATATATATATATATATATATATGTGTGTGTGTGTGTGTGTGTGTGTGTGTGTGTGTGTAAAAGCATAGCTGGACTCCTGAGCCACTTGCATGCTCACAATCAAACTTTATAGAAATGGCCGTCTTCTGTAAAGAGGTGGCAATATATATATATATATATATATATATATATATATATATATATACACATGCGTGTCTCTGTGTGTCCCTGAATGTTCATTTGACTTGGTTTTCTTTCTTTGTTTAATGGCATATTAGCATTATTTAATATTCATGCTATCCTTCTAAAAACAATTGTGGTACTCTTTAAAAGAGGGGGTCCATAAATTTCTCTAGGGTATTCGTTCGAAAGTGAATGTAACAGCGAAGCGGGAGTTCGAACGCGCCTACTACGTCGTGGAAGTCTAGCATGTTAGTGACTATACGACTGGAGCTCACCACGTATCCTTCAATTTATGTGAAAAAAATTATATAACTACAAGCGCTTACGTATTTATGGATTTCTCTGCATGTAATAAGGTTATTTTAATGTTGGTTCTTTTTTTATTGGTACTTATGCGAATGTATTTCACATGAATATGTAAAGTACATTTGTTTTTATTTTCATAACATTCTTGAACTTAAATTCCTCATTAAAAACCTGTAATTGTTTTTCTTTGCAATTTAAATGAAACGTAGTTGGGCTATTAAATATCACAATCATTCTTCTAAGATAATAGCTTGAGTTTAATGAGTGTACCGACTAGAAAATAATTTTTTTTTCAAGATAAAGAAAACCAATTTTATAAGTATTTCGTATCAAATTATGTATACATTCTTCTTAAACATACAAACACACACACACACATCCTGAGACACACACACACACACACACACACACACACACACACACACACACATATATATATATATATATATATATATATATATATATATATATATATATATATAAAAAGTGTTGTTCTGGTTCCAACGGGAGAAAATTCAATATTTTATAAAAAAGGAAGGTCCGCAAAATGTATTTTGTTCTCAGAAAAATTTTGTTATTCTTTTTGTTTTACATGTGCAACACGTGTTTCAGATCTTCTGGTATCTTCTTCAGGCTTTGGTTGATAATATTATCAACCAAAGCCTGAAGAAGATACCAGAAGATCTGAAACACGTGTTGCACATGTAAAACAAAAAGAATAAAAAAATCTTTCTGAGAACAAAATACATTTTGCGGACCTTCCTTTTTTATAAAATATATATATATATATATATATATATATATATATATATATATATATATGTGTGTGTGTGTGTGTGTGTGTGTGTGTGTGTGTGCATGTGTGTGTGTGTGAGTGTGTGTGTTATAAAGTACATTAAATAAACGTCAATATGTAATAGATGATGATTTTATGTAAGAATAAGTTCCAGACCATTAACTAAGCAAGAGTTCATAATTTTATCCCAGCGCATAGATGCGCGTGCTTTATTGGGTATTGTCGTTGAAAATAGACATGGCGAAGCACGTTTAAATCCGCGACGATGCTATTTGAATTTCACATAGCGCTAATATCCTTGGGAAAGGTATGAATCCAACTAATTTTCCTCCAGCTATGGGTAAATAGTAGGGTATACTTGGCTCATTATCATTTTTCGCGCAAAATATCTAGAAGTAGGAAAACTTTGAATTAAAACCTGTTAAATTCAGCTTAAGAAAATTACCTTGTGTCACTTCATCCTTGTATGTTATATATGGTCGGTAAATATGTATATCTCGTCTCTTAAATTTTCTTACCTCCTTTTATTAGAGTCTTACAAAGTGGAAAACTATAACATATATATTGAGACGGAAGTTATATGCAAATATATTCTCTGTTTCTCCTTTAGATATTTTATATAATTATTAATGTTTGCCATCAATCTAGTTAGGCACATTTATTATGCGCGTGTCATTCAATTAATATAGAGAAATGTTTTTATGAAAAAGGTAATTTATACGAATTTTTGTCAACCATAAATGTAAAGTCTGTATTGTTTGGAATTTATAAGTGCAAAATGTATTTAAAAAAAATTAGATAATTGTTGTTAGATTTGAATTGCAAACCTTGTGAAATTTACAGAAGTGAGATTAGTTTGGAAAACAATATTTATGTCAAAAAATAAATAAACAGCAAATAAGCTAAATTGTTTAAAGAAGGTCGAAATACTAATCTAGATGAAAATAGATCCGACAGGCAAATAATATTGACTACACCTGAAATTATGGAATCAGTTAAGTCGGTGATTTTGGCTGTTAAAAGTGTTTTAGTAAACAATATTTCTGAACAACTGGTAATTTATATGCCTGCACAATGACAATGTCTTTTGTGAGGTCCGTTGGACAACGTAGGGCTTCATACTGCAGAAAAACCAGTGGAAACCATCAGTCAGTTTAGTATAGAAAAGAAACCAGATACTCCTTACAATCTAGATCTGGGACTCTAAAAGAATGTCTCGGTGGAACAAAGTGCTCAAGTGATTTTGAGATCATCGTGAGAAAATGGCTACAAACTCATCGTAGCGATTTCTATGATGAAGGAATACAAAAGTTATTTTTTCAATAGCAAAAATGTTTTAAAGAATGGGGATTATATCATAAAATAATATAATTTTTCTTGGTGTGATGTAAGTCGTTATATAACAAAATTCACTCAGTTTATTGAATGATATCCGTATAAATAAATGTATGATTTTGTCTAATCATGAAAATTTAAACGGAGCTAGTGGATATATATTTGCAATACACTGATCTGTCCTTGGACTTCTGAAAAAGATTTTCGAGAGACAAATGAGTTCATAGATATAATATATCCTGCTGCAAAGAGAATATCTATCGTATATAATTTGTTCAAGCAACAATTCGCACAGCTAAGCTTCTAGGAGGTAACAGAGGCATCTATTTGAGTCTCACCGACGTGATTTCCTTTATTATTTTCTCGAGAGAGAAAATGCATGTCTTGTAATAGCAGCACAAATTTACATCATAAATATTCTTCTACGTAAAAACAACAAAATCACAGAGAGATAACATATGTAGGTTATCTTGTGAGAGAGATTAAACTGGGAATCACATAATAAGTAAATCCAGCAAAATGGAACAAAAGCAATTCAAGGTTAGGCATGAATGGTTGGAAAACATGATCCACTGTGTATTGTGCAAGGTATGACAATCTCACCCTGGTATGTACAAAAACTGGAAACTGTCCATGAAAAATAAAATGGTAACATTATCTGGGACTTTGAGATACAAACGGATCATCAAGAAGGTAAGGCCTAGTATTAATTACTATGAAAAAAGAACTTGTTGTTTTGTGGATGTTGCCGTTTTAGCGGGCCATATAGGGGAAAAAGGAAAAGGAAGAAAAAAAATACTTTGATCTTACCGGAGAGCTGAAACCCCTTTGAAAAATGCAGTTGTTGGTGATGTCAATTATAGTTGGGGTCGTTGGACCGGTATCCAAAGGCCTGTGAAACAGAGCAATAATCAAGACCACCAGACCACGGAACAGTTAAGATAAATAAGAATACTTAAAATAATCCTGGGGACCTGAGGATAATTTTTCTAATTCCTACACAAGTGAAATACTAACAAGGATGTGTTTGATTGTTTTCGTTTTTGATGGCATTAAAATCTTTGTAGAAAATTTAATGTCAAAATCCAGAATTGTAGAAGAACAATAGTAACACTATTTAATCCATATCTGGTGAGTTAGGGAGTCATACTTTTTCCCGAGTTTATTAGTCCGAAAAGATCATAGTACGACTGGGAGTCGGACCTGCTTACTACAATGTAAAATTCCAGCACGTTACCGACTATCCCAGAGGAATCCCCATGAACTCACAAAGAGAACAATAATAAAAATAATGAAAAGATGAAAAAATATGATTAATATTATTCATAAGGATTTAATGTTATCTAGAATATATATGTTCAAGAATTAGGCAAAAGTTGCAGGATAAAGTCGATTAAGCAATTAAATATTAACATATACATTAATATTAAAACAAAAAATTATGAAGATACAATCATTGGATAAAACATAAGTGCTGGAAAAAATAAATGAAAAGCGTAACGGATGAGATAATAAAAACATATAAGTCTTGCATATAAGGCATCAATTCAGATGTTAGAATTATAGGGGAAGCTCGATTCTTCCATAAATGAAAATTTTACAGACATAGAAATATAGAAACGATGAAACAAACAGCACTGGATGCCACTGGAAGCAAATATTTAATTACAAATTTGGGGAGTATAAGAATGAATATAATTAAAAGATGTGTTTATTTCTATGTGGACCAAGATGGAAAACAAACTGGAATGAAAATAGGGATATCAAGAAGAACTAAGTAAATTGCAAACTGAATGGCACCGAGCCAAGAAGGAATCTATTAAGTTTTATTCACGATATTCATTTGAAGGAGAAACTAGAGCAATAATAAAAAATATCGAAAGAGACTGATTCAAATAGAGGCAATTTCAAAAACAACTGTGAATAATTATAAAACTGCAACGTTCCAGATTCCGGTGATAAACACTTCATGGTAAAACTTGTCGCGTGAGTGATGATCGATTTTTCTGAATCACTACCTCAACGATATGAAACAAGTGCTACATTCTACATATGTTAATTGTATAACTTAGCAGATGGGATGTCCTTCTCTATCAGCAACAGAAGGTGAAATTTACAACTACTACTTCTACTGCAACAACAACTACTACAACTACTACAAATGATAATAATAATAATAATAATAATAATAATAATAATAATAATAACATACACACACACATATATATGGAGATGACGATCATTACATGCCGGGTACAACTGTAATGATGCAGGTCATCCGTAGTCAGAGTTTTTATGTGCCTAGTACCAGTGCCTGGACACACAGAGCAATATAGTGAATAAATGAAGGAAAAAACTATACTTTTGCTTCATGTAATAATTTATGTCAACTGCACATCACAGCATTATCAAGCATAGTAAAAAGAGAGAAAAATGATGATTCTGCGATCTGTAGTTGAAATAAATTATTATATGAAGCAAATTTAAAGAGTTTTCCTTCATTTATTAACTATATATATATATATATATATATATATATATATATATATATATATATATATATACCAATGTGTATGGTTAACACTATCACCATTGAAGAGACAGTTGTAAGCCAAAATACAGTATTATTAGGAGAATGCCCAATATCTGTAATAGAGAGATATTGATAATAATAATAAAATAATAATAATAATAATAATAATATATATATATATATATATATATATATATATATATATATATATATATATGGAAACAAGCCTGTAACCATATTAGTGTCATGCTATTTAAGCTTTATTGTTTACGTGGAACAATCTTCGGGTAGCGAAAGTTTTTGAAAATGTTAAAGATACGTTTAAAGCAATCGTGCGCTTGTGTAACTGTATGCACGTGTCATTTGGTTGTCTACCTGTGTTATGTATAAGGACGAAAGAACTCACGTAAAAAGCGCAGCGTCAAGCTCACAGCAATACAGTTGCACCGATACGGTAACAGCTTTGAAAACGTTAATATAGTGAAGACAAATCTCACTTTTACATAGAAATGTTAATAGAAATGCTTATCAAACTACACAATTTTTCCTATTTTCTCTGCAGTTGATTCTTAAGATTTGTTGATTGATTAATTTTACTGGTATGTCAACACGTCTAGGGTTATTTTATGACTTCAGGTTAGAAGAATGTGTACATTGTTCGTTTATATTTACACATGTTGTGTAGTTGCTTTTTAAAAGTTTTTGGTACACGGTTATATAATATCAACTACTCCTATCTACAAGAAAAAGTACTCTTTATCCCATATACGATAACTTAACAGGTACTACCACTCTGGGTAAGGAGGAAGCTGGGAATAATGGAAATAAAAGTTTGTCTCAACACTTCTCACAACTCAGAACTGGAGTCTCACCAACAGGTGCCGTTTATTGTTATACCCAGTGTAACCCTTCTAGGAGTGTATTACTCATCAGCTAGTGCTATGTATTTTCAACACATTCTGGAAACAGCACACTACAAAACAGCAGTAATCCAGCCACCTACATCTCACTCACCTTCCATTACACAAGCTATTCAAGGAGGACGACCATTATATCCAGGGAAGACTACCAAACGTGTAGTTGATCACGGTTGGAGAAGTCCCCTATGAACTCCTACAGATGGACACACTAGTGTTGACAGACTAGTTAAGACTTGCATTCATAAGCTCTGTGCAGATACAGAAATCCGTATAGAATACCTACCAAAAGAGATAGACCAGAGAGAGAGAGAGAGAGAGAGAGAGAGAGAGAGAGAGAGAGAGAGAGAGAGAGAGAGAGAGAGAGAGGAGAGAGGCAGACAGAAAGATAGACAGACAGAGTTAGTCCAGAGAATTCAAGCTGTTGTTATGCCTTGATGATGATGATGATGATAATGATGATGATGACGTACAATTATGTTGTTTCATGTATCTTTCTACTTAATAATAATAATCAGACTTTCACAAAGATATATGGTTTCAAGTATTCCCTATTTAATTCCAATAATTTTGGCATTGATGTCAAAAAATATCATTTCAAGGAACGCAAAGTTTTATTAATATATAAAACCCTAATGAGACCTCAAATAGAATATTTTACACATATTCGGTTTCCAGTGTCTCTGCATGGAAATGGAATGTAATATCGAGATTGGAGGACATACAAAAAATAGTAACAAAATAATTTTAAAAAGTCAAAGATTACAGTTACAGGGCGATTAAGGAAATTGGTATATACTACTTTTGTAGAAAGAAGAATGAGTAGTGATCTAATTGAAACCTTCAAAATAGTTAATGGGATTTCATATAATCGTGGACATTCTTTAAAAAAATTTCCTCGAACTGGAAATTTTCTTTCAAAGCAGATTACAAACCTAAGACTATAAACCACTTGGATGGTTTCGTTAACAAAGTAATATATTTTTTAAACAATAATCTTAATTAAATCAAATCAGCAATAGCATAGATAATTTGAAAACTTAATAGTATGATTTCGGATATAATGTTAAGAAAGATATTTTGAGAATGCGTTTTTGTTAACTATTGGATGATTTACTTAACAGAAATCTATCTATCTATATGCAGATGTAGTATTCATCATCATCATGTCGCGCTGTTAGCACATATATCCATGACAATCTCTCTCCATCCGTCCCTATCACTCATCATTCCCGGGAGGTCCTCTATGCAGCATCCTGTATCCGTACAGAGCTGGTCAGTGTACATCTTTGCCGGTCGGCCCACACTGGCGTGCCCATGTGCTAGCTTCCACAGTAGGGCGTCACTTATGAGTTCGTACTTGCTTCTCCAGCAGTGTCCTGCGTGTCTTGTCCGTCTTACTCGGATGGTTTGGGTGATATGTGGCAGGTTGCCGTACAGCTGTTTTCTCGTGGGTTGTTGTTTCCACGTCTTGTTCAAGATCGCACGCAGCATTCTTGTGCAGCACCCATCTAGTTTATTCTCTAGTCGCTTAGTTAGGGTCCAGGTGGTGCAGCCATACAGCAGCACTGACACGACAACGGCCTGGAAGAATTGTCTCTTTAACTTGTCAGTGAGTTTGGATTTCCATATGACCGATAATTTATTTATAGCGGCCCATGCCTTTACTATACGTGCATTAACGCCGTCTTCTGTAGAAGAGATTTTACTGCCTAAGTACCTAAATTGTTCTACCGAGTTTAGGAGTTTGCCATCGAGAGTTGAGATTTCTCTTTTGTCCAAGACATGGACTAAGTTTTATCAGAGTTTAGGTATAGACCGACGTTTCGTGCTGTCTTTTCTAGGCTGTGTAGCAAAGATTCGGCTTGAGCAGGTGTATTTGCGAGTAGTGCTATGTCATCGGCATAGTCCGCAACCTTAATAATTTGTGCGGGATATCGCTTGCTTCATGCTTTTTTTTAGTGTGAGGCCGTTTTCTTTTATGTGATCTAGTGATGTTCGGAGTATGTAGTCTAGGCATATTATGAATATATATGGCGCTAGCCTATCCCCTTGTAGGACTCCAGTGACAATGTCAAAGAAGTCAGTGTCGCCATCTGGTGATCTTACCATTGCTTTTGTATTTTGGTAGAGCATCCGTTAACCGCTTCCTTGTGTAGGCCAAATGCTAACAGTATTTGCTCCATTTTCCCTCTGTGCATGGAGTCGAATGCTTCAGAGAAATCTACAAATAGTAGGGTTGCCTCGAGATTCTTTGCTCGGACCACTTCTATGATTCGAAGAATGGTCAGGATCTGTGTGGTTGTAGATCGATTTCTGCGGAATCCGTTTTGATTTTTTCTAAGGGTTTTCTCTATTTCGGGTCGGATGCGATTAAGGAGAAGGGCATTTTATATCTTGGCAGCTATGCTAGTAAGAGTTATGCTTCTGTAATTCTTAGCGATTATATAATGGTTCCTTTTTTTGAGAATGGGAGAGTGCAGCCCATCGTCCATTTTTCTATCGAATTTTGTCTGTATACTGCATTACATAGTGTAAGGAGTATATCATCAAATTTCCTTATTTCCAGACCTCAGCGGGTACTTTGTCGAGGCCCTGCGGCCTTTCTATCTTTAAGCTTTCTTTGTACTTCATTAAGTTCTTCCATCGTAATGTCTCCTAGCTTAATGTCTAGTTCGATATTCGTTATTTTTTGTATGTCATTTTCTATGGATTTAGGTGGGGTTCTAGCAGTTTCTGGAAGTTATCTTTCCACTTTTTAAGTCTATCTTTTTAGCTGTTTGCCTTTAGCTTTGATCTAGTGCTACTTTTCTTGCCACTAATTTCGTTTACAGTTTGCCATGCTAATCGCGACTGACTGTCTTCTACTGCCTGTCTGATTTTAATTATTTGTTCTTGTATGTATTCTATCCGTTCTGTTTTTGTAAATTTCAGTTAGTTCTACCTGGGCTTTCTTAAGATTGTCTTTGTTGGTGTTAGTTGGATTATTTTTAATATGCTGGGATGCTTTTTTAATATCTCTCCTCTTTAATCTAACTGCTTCTGTCTCCCAGAACATGTTTGTTTTTTGTTTGGTTGGTATGCATTCTGCTGCAGCTTCTAGGTGGGCATTGTCAAAGTTTTCGTATTCCTCATTTGGAGTGTGTGTTGCTGATCTTTCCTGGAGGATGTCAAATGTATTCCCAACTGTTACCGAGTAGCGATCGCTTATGTCGCTGTTGGCAAGTGAGGACCAGTCGTATCGTATCGATTTACTGGTTTGCCCTTTGTTTTTGTGTAGGCATAGTCGTATTCTGGCTGTGCCTATTCTGTGATCGGAGGATACTCCTTCAAAAGAGGAGTATGCGTCGTAGTTCATAGCACAGTTTGTCCATTTTTTATTTATTAGGATGTAGTCCAGTTGCGCTTTTGTGTTATTTGGGTAGGTGTATGTCCATAATTTGCCTTTTCGCGTTTGGAATTTAGTGTTTAGACATACAAGCCTGTTCTGAAGTGAGAACTAAGCTAGGAGTTCACCATTCCTTTTTTTGGTGCCGTGTAAGCAGAAATCATTGTTTTCGTTTCTGCCTATCAGCGCATTCATGTCTCCCCCAATGATAAATACGTTGTGTTTTCGAGGTACTATAAATGTATTTTAATTAAGATATTTGTTTAGTTTTAATTTATATCTAGGAAATGTATTGTTAAAAAAACGAAAAAAACATCGTAAAAGAAAACCCCCTGTAATCTTTTAATTCCCCCTCCCCTCCCACCTTTAAACTTGTAGTAAAAATGCTATATATCTGTGTACTTTGGCAATAGGTTGAGAGTAGAAGCGGACATTTTTAAAGCTGGTCGAAGTGAAACGAAAATGCCCTGCCGGTATCTCTAACTAGCAGCACTGTTATTCCCAAACGGCGATAGTACACAGTGAAAGAAATAGCCAAACAAAATGTCTATTAAAGGTACGTGGATTTAAATTGGAAATTGTTTTCGAGGTACTATAAATGTATTTTAATTAAGAAATTTGTTTAGTTTTAATTGATATCTATGAAATGTATTTAAGGGAAAATAACTCTTCTACCCTTTCTCTTTATTTAATTAATAGCTAGGAACGCTTTACTGAGTCTAAAGCCTAATTCCCTTGTAGAAAATATGAATTAAAAGAAAAAAATACATAGACAGAATGATAACTGCTTACTATTAACATGGGATAGTACCTGTGGACTTAAACTGAGTTAAAACTTTGATTACCCAATATGGCTTTACCCCCTCCACTTGTTTCTTCTCTCTCTGCAAGAGTTGTATGCAAAATTGCACATGTCATAAAAGCATGTTATACAGGAAACCATGGGTAGCAGCCTGGTGGATGTGAGATACGACAGATGATCCCAAACTGGGACAATAAACGGTTCAACGGTCTGGATCAAATAGTTCAGTTAGGAAACTACTGCTCCTCATCTCTAAGACTAGCGCCTATTGATGAGTCAACAAAACAGCCACCGATAGATATCTATGACATCGAAAGAATCCAAAATCCCAAATCCCTATGACAGATATTTTATTAATATCGTATATATTCTCGGAAAGTATTATATCTTTCTTCTTTATTAAGGTGAATATGAGACGATGGTAAAAAGGGGAGATACTGAAGAGGAATAACAAGCAAATACATAAATATGTAGATATATACGGATATTTTTCTCAAACATATACTAACATAAATTATTTAGACACCAGTAAATTCGAATAGTGAGTAGAAAAATGGAGTGTTAAAGAGAGTTGCTGTCATTAATCTTCAGTGACAGTAAATAGTAATCCCTTGAGGGAAATTAAAGTAAGTGCAAAAAATCCGCCCTCTCGTCGTCAATTAACTCTTGAACAAAGACGTTTTCTCATTTCCTTTTTTGATGACTTCCAAATTTGAGAGATACTTAGTCATAATTTGCTTTAGGCAATCGTGAAAAAAATGACACATCTCTATTTAGTAAACGATCTGAAGCATTTTTGCAATAAGTAAGCAGGCTTTTGAATTCTTAGTCGAGATGAGATATAAGAATCCAGTTTAGAATGATGGTCCTGATAAAAGGCAAGTAGATACGGCTTGAGTATCGATATTTTTTGAACACAACTCGTATTCTGAAGAAAGTGAACATTTCATTCATTGTCCCCTTCTTTCATAGTAAATACAGCTTCAGTATCGATACTTTTAGAACAGACTTCGTATTTTAGATGAAATTAATGTTTCATTCATCTTCCATTATATTATGGTAAATGCAGCTTCAGTATCAATACTTCTTATAACAAAACTTGTATCTTGAGGAAAATGAATGTTTCACATTGTTCACTTCTCTCTTGGTAAATACAGCTTTAGATTAGATGCTTCTTTTCCCAGTTTTTATTCTTAAGTAAATTAATGTTTCATTCATTGTTAATTTTTGCTTTGGTAAATACAGCTTCAGCCTCTATACCGTTTGAACACAGCACGTATTCTGACGAAAATGAACGCTTCATTCATTATTCCAATCTATTATGGCAAATACAGCTTCAGTTACTATACTTTCTGAACACAGCTCATGTATTCGATATTTTTCTGTGAAGATCCATTTCATTATTTACTGATTTAAAAGCTAAAGAGTATATCAAATATTAATTATATAGGCAGTGATTATATACAATGTATCGGAGGATGTAAAACTACACGTTTTTACTCTGATCAAAGTAATGGGTGAACATTAAGATGTCTATTGTATAACAGATTCCTTAGAGGTCTCAGTGGATTGAAGAGTCATCTTCATTCACACAGCCTCTTAGATATTTGCAAATGAAAAAAATAGGGAATTGCCTAGCTCGTCAACATATCTGAAATTACTGAGAGAAATGAATTGGAAATGTTGGCGGAGGAAGGGAGACTCACAAGATACCAGAATAGGATTCAACAATTTAACCGAAACAGGACATTCCGAAACAACCAAAGAAAGTTGGGCAACCTCATGTAAATGACAGGAAACATATATGGAGCAAACTAGAGGGACAGAAACAGCACAATAAGAAGACTTAATGCTTAAATAATCTGAAAAATGAATTGAAGGAATTGTAAGACGGGGGTGAAATAGATCTTTATTTTAAGGGTGTTGAAATGGATCTGAATCGCAAGTGGATTGAAATGCATCTGTATTCCCTCAAAACGTCAAGAGCAGCAAATTCAAAAACACAAGACCAGGATGGGACACACGGATTCTTGTTTTAAATAAAGACACCCAAGCAACTACATAAATGCCTACGAGAGCAAAAATATCCAAATGGATGAGTAGTGGGAAAAGTTATATGATCCAGAAAGACACACACAACGTTACCATGCTAACTAGCTATAGTCCAATAAAGTGTATGACCCTTTTAACCATATACGTGTACATTGTCTCGAATGAAATATTAATGAACTAGCTATAGTCCAATAAAGTATTTACTTTACCTAATGCCTACAACCCGCTCAGGCGGTGGTCCTGTGCGCTTCGGCCACTGGACCGGTGAGATGGTAAATTAATAGCGTCGATCCCAGAGGGCCATCCCTCCAGGCAATACCTGCCCCCTTGACTTAAAGGGTTTATTGCCCAGCGCCTTAGGCGCCCCCTTGAGGGGGAATGCCGAGGGGATCGACGCAATTTTTCTACCCACCACCCATGAGTCTCGGCTTGTGGGTGGTCCCACATAAATAGGGCCTTCGTGCCTGACTCGGTACGCGTGGGGTACTGAGAAAATAAACCAATAAAGTATTTACTTATGCTGACGATACCAACTGTAGAAATTTTGAAGTGATCACTTCCTCGCTGGAAATCCGCAAGTTATTTCCTAAAGAACAGGAAAAATGTAACAAAGGGTCATGGCGAACAGATTATTTATTATTTATTGACCAGCCGATTACCTTTTCACTCTATATTTAAAATAGTTTAACTTTTTTTATTGCCCTGAAAACAGGAAAATGTAGAAAATGCAAATTGCGAAGATAGCTTTCCAAGCGATTAATTAGATGAGTGGAGTATATGTTTGTGAACTGTCATAAACATTACGTACCTAAGAGTTGACTCTCCCTCTAACTATCCCTCTTGGCTGGGTAAATGTACCTGTAACATTGTTCTTTTAATTCATTTTAATTTCTTATTTTGCTGTTAGCCCCATCGGTAGCAACTCTGTTAATCAACATGTTCCACAAGGTAATTTCCGAGTTTGTTATTTACAACTAATTAATTAACAGAGTGAATTTAAGTATAGCCAGTCTTTTAAAACCTGAAAGATTAAGCATATCTTCTAAATCTTACTCTGTGACAAAATCTTTAATCCATGATATTGGACGTTTACTTCGTTTTACGGAAAACTTTGGAATATATAACGCTTAGTGAACTAGGCGAGGTGGATATTCTAATTAATAGCATTTCCTCTGATGTCTCTGACCTTATTGCTTAAAATGTTACGTGTTGAATCTGACGTAAATTACCCAAAGGAACTATATGTGAAACCTGCAAATCGAATTTTCACCAGGAATGTTCTAGTAAAGTGTGGACAAATAATGTGCGAATGTATCGATTAATATGACCAAAGGTTACAATTACTGTCAGAAGAATGCAGTTTTAAAGTGGTTAATGCTGCTCTAAAACGAGAGGCCTGAATTAGAGATGCATTTATTACCGGTTTCGGCTGTGATTCTATTCGACGGCGTCTTTTAGAGAACAAATCCCTTGATCTAGGATCGTATAGCTGGCTCAGGAAAACTGAGTCGTATTGCCATCTACTCTCACCAGCTGTGGTAACCATTGTATAGCATGTGTCCGGCCAGAGAAGCCAAGTTTAACAAATGTACAAACAGGTGCTTTAGTCAATCCTATACTTTAGCAACCACTACTCTACCTGGGTTATTAAAACAACCCACCACGAACGTATTGGTTGATGAAAACGAAACTATTGCTCTAATGGACACTAATAGCTCGTGATCTTTTATTTCATTTGACTATGCGATATGGCACTGGATGAAATAAGGCCTGCAGTATGGTTGGTGTCAGTGGCTTCGTCTTCACTTAAAGCTTTAATAAAGAGGCAATGTAGAGTTAATTTAAATTTATTGTGTAAGAAGTATTCGAATGTTAAACTTTCTGTCCACCCCAATCTTAATTGGGATATAATTCTCTGGCTAATCTTCATGAACGAACATTCTAGTGTAGTGTTTCCGGTCTCAGGAAAATCTATATATTTCAGGTTCAATTGAGTTTAGAATAAAATAACCCAGCAAGGGTTAGCATGTCGTTAAACGAACGGTCGAATCAACCAGCAATCAACTCAACCGAGTTATGTAACTACCCAAGCAACACGCCACGCAGAGGATCCGACGCATAAGTTAGACTTTATGATGAGTAAAGCTGATTTAATTAAATTTCTTTTTATTAGACGGTGTGCAATACCTACACTT
>CM042139.1:125570480-125587980 GCA_023376005.1 Doryteuthis pealeii
TAGAATACACTGGCTGTAGCTCTGCAGAGGGGTAGACCACCGCTCCCATAGTAGGCGGTGGTCGATGATGCTTACGGATGGAATCAGGGTGGCTGAACTGTCCATGACATTCAACACCTCACTTTGGCCATTACTTAGGCGAGACATGCGGTCAGTGAGGCCCCATCCGATTAATCGTCTGGTCACGTCAAGCCCTAGAGTATCTCGACTGCGTTACTCTTATGGCAAGCCCTAACTCTTTTTATAGTATACGTGCTAGAAGTCGGTGGCTGAGGGTGTTAGAGGTCTAAGTATGACTATAAATTGCATCTTGTGGTGAGGCTTTAATTCCGGAGCTCAGGGGGAGAGGAGTACCCCTTTATTGACATTACTACCACCTCTACTCTGATCCAGAGTTATAGTACCTGATTGGGTTACATGTATGGGTTAGATAGTTACCAATGAGGGTTTTTTTTAAATGAGTTAAAATGATTTTTTAAGATTGAAAAACCCAATAGTAATGAAGAAAACAAACGTCTTCGGCAGAAAATAACCCAAAGGTTGACATGCCATAAAATCCAAACAACCAAAATAAAACTCACTGAATAGTATTTCGAATTCAGACAGAGTAAATATAGCAAGCGCATCAATTGTTATATCACTCAAAATAATTATATGGGAAATTATATCTAATATTTATGTTTAGGGACACAACACAATTTTCACTTTACTATATGACAAAGCAGCCTTAACTTCCCTCATAACAGGTCAAGGGGGAATTTTTTCAGAGATCGTTACATATGGAGCAAATGTCATTCAAGAGTTGAATACTGCTCCCTTGAGATTTACCATTAAAATATTTAGTAGACCTCTTGCTACAAGCCAACAATTGGTTGTTGTAGATTACTTATAAAAATACGGAGGGTCGAAGACTTCTACCCAGGATCTATTAATAACCGGCTGTAAATCTGTCAGAAAAGCTTCCAATTAATTTTACAAGACAGGGTGGAAGTCCACATTATTTATTAACATGACAAGAAGAGTTTATCTTACTGTAGACTGGTTGCACCGCGATAGAGGGAAAATTTAATTTGTACGGTGATGTTGTCCCTTCAAAATGAAAGAGGAATTCAATAACTAATTAGATTAATAAGAAGAATTAAATAACTCTCTCTCTCTCTCTCTCTCTCTCTCTCTCTATATAATATATATATATATATATATATATATATATATATATATATATATATATATAGTAAGAAAGCAAATAGTTATGATATTTAGATATACGACGGAATAACTACTCACCCATTTTTTAGCGGAATGATACTGATGCTTAAATCTTTAACGATGTAGAACACAAAAGTCCGCAACAAAGTGGTATATATTTCTAAACCATCCATACGCATATGGTTGAAATATATATCAATAGGATGAACACACACACACACACACACACACACACACACACACACACAAACACACAGGCACACACGCATATATATATATATATATATATATATATATATATATATATATATATATATACGGGCCTGACATCAAATACTCCTTGATAGGATTCAATCAAAATTAAGAACTCAAGAGTACATATAAAGATGTGCATATATAACACGCAGGATAAATTAAATCACAATTACTCACAAGATAGATCACCGTTTGCCCATATTCGACACAGCAGTACATTGTGAATACATTCTAGTCTGATTAATGCACATACGATAAACTGACAGACACTAAGAGTCGTTGAGTCTGTGACTACGCTATCGACATATGCTTGAGTACCATTCATAAATAAAGAAAACTTCATTATACATATATATATATACATATATACTAAAATGTTCTTTTTCCTTCTCACATATTATTCATATATATATATATATTTATATATATATATACATATATATATATATATTAATGATTTGAAGGCAAATACAATGCGTATAAAAAACAAAAACAAAAAGATGTTATTTTTTCTTATCGATTTTAAAGTATAAAACTTTATCTTCAGAGATGAATATCAGAAATGTCCGTGCTTAAGCTTTTTGTGTGGTTATATTTTTTTCTTCTTTTTTTTCTCTTCTTTTTTTTTCTTTCTCCTCCTTTCTTTTTTCTTTATGTTATGAATGAAATGGGCGAATAACTGTAATTTCTTATTTTTTTGAATATCTGTTGAGAACGAATATTTGAACCCCTACGCTTGTATATATATCCAATATTGCCTGTTTATCTTCCGGTGAAACATTGCAGCAATGTAGCCATGTTGAATTCAAAATAAAAACCGTCACATAGAAAAATGCTTATACTTAGCTTTTCTTTTCTTTTCTTTTCTTTCTGTTCTTTTTTAAAAGATTTTCTCTAATTTTTTATTTTTTAAATTTTTTTTCAGTTGTAAAAAATAAAATGTATTAATTTAATTAGATGGACCAGTAAATAAGTAAATAAAAGATTATCTTTAATTATATATTAGGAGGAATGAAGGAAAATTTAAGAAAAATATGTTTTATGACTATTTTTTATATTTTAAATTTTAAATAGATTAAATATTATATATTAATTATATATCAAAATATTATATAATAATTATATATTTGGATTGATGCAAAATTTAAGAAAACTATGTATTATGAGTATTTTCTTTTAAAAGCATTTATATATTATAACATACTTAACAATGCTTCAAGCAAATTACCAATTAGTTTATATATATATATATATATATATATATATATATATATATATATATATATATATATATATATATATATGATATTTCAATATCCAAAACAATTAGCATTGATCAGTAAATATTTAGCTTCCAATTTATCATCTGCTTAAAGAGCTTTTCGATACATCGGTGTAAAATCTTACCGTTTGGGCGCGATAAATTTAGAACTATTCAAATACACACCTGAAGAAAAATCTGCTTCACCTTGACACTCCTGTGTTTTACAATGAATTTATTTATAATCATTTTTTTGTGAGACTAAATAGAGAAGTAGGTTATTTCTTCATTTCCCATAATAGTATTTTAAATGTATGCCAATATCTAGACTTACGATTATATATACACATTCATTATCAATGTATCTAGAATAAATCAAAGAAAAACGTATATATATATATATATCTAGTAGTATACTAAAACTGAGTGAATCAATGATTGTCTCCTAATGGATTTTTACTGTTTAGTTTAATCTCTTACTTTACATCTGTCTGTCAATTTCTCCCACTATATATATATATATATATATATATATAATAAAACAAATATATATATATATATATATAATAAAACAAATATATAAAGGCATTACATATCTACTTATTTGATGACAAAGGAACAGTCACAACCATTCGGTTTCATGCATGCGTAAGTGCAAACAATCTTCAGGTGACGTTGTTTCAAATGCAATGAAAATCGAAAATTACAAAAAGTTTAATAGATATAGGATGTGTATGGTTGGATGAAATGTTATGCGTATGTATATGGTGTTGTTTTGAATGTAAATGTGTGTTTGTGGACAGTGCAAAGGTTATGTATACGGGACAGCAGGTCTCGCACACATTCACATTATTCTATGAATATGCAACGTTTGATCAATGTAGACATGTGAGCATTTGTATTCGCATGCATATGTGTACGTGGGTGTGTGTATTTAGGGTATGAGCGGATGTTGTCATGAGGTCTGTAGGGGGTTGCTGGGGGGAAAATGGGTCCTGTCACCAGACACACACACACACACATACATAGAAGGACGCGCACGCGCATGCCCATAAACCCATGCGTACGTAAACACTCGTACATAGCGGTACTCATACACTCATACATAACAATACTCATACATACCTATATGCACACGCATACCCATATATGCTCCATATATACATATGCACACATACACACACATATATATATACATATGCACATATACATATATATATATATATATATATACATATATTCATACATACACACACATATATACACATATACATATATATATATATATATATATATATATATATATATATATATATATACATATACATACATATACCTACACACATACATACACATACACACATATACATAAACACACATACATATACATACATTTATAGATGAACACATACACATATATACATATAAACGGACTGAGATAGGTAGAAAGAAAGAAGGAAGGACAAGACTGAGATAGATAGATCGATGGATAGATAAGATAGATAAAAATAGACCGAGATAGATAGATAGATAGATAGATAGATGAGGGAACAGACTGAGATAGATAGTTAGATGGGTAGAGATAGATAGATAGATAGATAGATAGATAGATAGAAACAGACTAATATATATATTTACCAACCCCTCCGCACGAGTAGGATACGACACAAGGTCAATTTCTTAAGCGGAGTTTAACAGGTTTGAATTCAGAGTTTTCCTTCTCCTAGACCGGTTGCCTAACTCAAGGTTAAAGAGCCCAGTCTGCCCTACTATTTACCCATAGCTGGAGGGAGAGTAGAATTCATACCTTTCCCAAGGGTATTAGCGCTAAGTGAAATGCAATTACCACGTCCAGGATTCGAACTCGGGGCGACGAGTCCATTTCCTATGACTTTAACCATTACACCACGCGCTTTCTAAAAAATAGATGGATAGATGGATAGATGTAAACATACTGAGAAAGATAGATATATAGATAAACAGGTTGAGAAAGATAGATAAATAGACAGGCTGAGATACATAGAAAGATAGAAACAGACTGAGATAGATAAATAGATATATAGGTGTAAAATGACTTAGATAGATAGATAGATAGATAGAAGCAGACTGAGATAGAAAGATGAATAGGATAGGAAGATAAATAGATAGATAAATAGAAACAGACTGAAATAGGAAGATAAATACATAGATAAATAGAAACAGACTGAGATAGATAGATAAATAGATGGGTAGCTAGATGGATACATAGATGGATAGATAGAGACACCCATCAATACACGTGGGCACATGCACACACATACGCCCCGGCATATAAATATATATATAAATATTCAATATATATTCTTCTGAGGTGGTGCTCCACACCTACCATCAGCTCCTTACTTTACCGCACAAATACTCATAGGCTGAGTTGGCGAGGGCCGGTATCGAACTAGGAACCTCATGGTTTCTAGCCGAACGCTCTACCGACTGAGCTAACCTTGCCCCTTATATATATATATATATATATATACATATATATATATATATATATATATATATATATATATATATATATATATATATATATATATATATATATATATATATATATATCATGTGACTGATTCTTCATAATATCAAAGGACCATTGTCGTTTAACAATTTGAAAACGTATCCAGGACAAATGCCTCGATCTTTCAAGAGATATGTTTACACAGGGGATTGTTGCAATCTGTTAACCATTGGGAACAAGCCCTGGTATATGCCGAACAAAAACCATCCGTTTCCTATGAGATATTTATTTGATATTATGATGAGAAATGTTGACATAATAAATCCGCGACACCATTGTGATCATTTAAAGGCTTCTATGTGTAATCACCCTCTGCAAATCGAACGAAGAGAAAATATTTTCCAGTTAATTTCAACGAGAATCATTATAATCAATCTTTATTGCGCATTGAAGAAGTACTTAGAATTTTACACAAATCATTATAAGATTATGACTTGCTTAAACCAAACACAAACAGGATTCAATTAAGTGTTGGTAATCAGGAAGTTTTACAAGAGCTGAGACACAATCAAACTGAATAACAAAAGTTTGTTGTTGATAGAGAGCTTTTACTGAATCCTGAACAAGAACAAATTTACCATCCACTATTTGGAAGAAGAAATTTCCTCTATGATTTTATTGATGCACCAGGAAAACAGGAAAAACATTAACCTTAATCTGACCCTATCCAAAGTTATCAGTAATGCTTCAGTGGCTATTGCTGTGGCCTTATCAGATATTTCTACAGATTTATGAACGGTAGAAAAACCGCACATTCTCGATTCAAAATACCGTTTAAAGTGGTTGAGAATGCAGTGTGTAATTCCAATACAGTCGATCTTACCACAAGATCAGAAATTATTGTCTGGGATGAATGTCCGATGATTTGCAGGGAAAGCTTTGAAATTGTGGATTGATATCTACGAAATATATGTAACAAGAATAAGGTTTTTAGTGGAATGTGAGCCGTTTACAGTGGCATTTGAGACAATTCCTTCCAGTTTTCAAAAAGAGGGACTGATGAAGATGTGATTAATTCCGGCATAAAAAAATCATATCGATGGAGTAGCTTTTTTTAAGTCTCATTTGAAGATAAATATACGGTTGAGTCCAGGAGAAAACATTTTTCCCCATTTTTTCCCATAGTTGTATCTTGGTTACAGTAAATGTTATCATACAATTCATCAATTCAGGATGCATTAACCAATTCCCTGGAACAATGAGGGAATATTGTTCTTTCAATACTGTTAATGAAGGCTTTAATATTTCTAATTTTCCTATAGAATTCCTTAATTCAAAAGATATCTCTAGATTACCACCACATAAATTGCAATTGAAAATGTGATCTCCAATAATGATAATGAGAAATTGATCCACCAAATCTCTGTAATGAACAAGGATGATTGTTGACGAAATATATGACAATCTGGTGGTTAAAATAAATCATCATTGAGACATTTAAAATTATATTGTTATGATTCTGAGAATAAAACGTTTTGACAATATTCCTTTACAGCGGACCCAGTTTTCAAATTCAATCCAGTTTTTAATGACAATCCATAAAACACAAGGTGAAACCATGGAAATGTGTTGGTTTATCTTGGGAATCGAGTATTTCAGCATGAAAGACTAAATAAGTTGAAAACAATTTAAATTGTTTTATGAAGATACCTTAAACTTACATTACAATAAAGTTATACATTTTTTATTAAATAGGGGAGGTGTTAGGGAGAGTTATCTCCCCTTAACGATTCAAACCGTATACTCTCTAATGAGGAGAGAGATAAAATACTGACAGACAGGCAGACAAGGACCGGCCCCATATGTGACCACACGTATGATACATCATCCTCGTCGCCAATTTGTTATATCCCGAAATGTAGGAAATATCAAAATGATAATAAAAACAGTGAAATCTGTTTAACAATAACAATATCTGTTTATTTATTCTCGCTGACAGGAAATACAGTCGGATGGTTTTGGATAGAGTTCAGCTGTGTGTGTGCCATGTGCGTGTTCGTCACATGGACGCTGTGTATATGATATGTGTGCTCACGTATCGGGCCGGTCCTTGGGTTATCGTGTGTGTTTACACATGGGCCGTCCTTTGTTGTCATGTGTGTGTTCACACATGGGGCCAGTGGCCTTGTCTGTTAACTCTCTGCTAAGAGTCCTTATTTAACACAGGGTAGAAAATGGTTATAACCTAAAAGTGACTGAATTAGCCCAACTGTGCTGACGCACGTGATAACTAGTTCAAGCTTGCTGAAGCACGTCTGTACTGTCCAAAACCGCAGTCCAAAGTAATATGGCTGAATTCCCATATCCGGTTTTCCGTCAGTCCCTTAATGATGGAAGGGGAGAAACTCTTTAGCAACTCGTTAGGTTACCTAACAATAGTAAAGTAAGCTTTAGTACCAAAGATTAGACATTGGTTCACTGGATGATTTCACTCTCCCAAATGACAAATTGAACTCATTCAGGTAACACAGATAATAAGAAAAAAAAAGTTGATAACTGTGGCGGGATAGCTGTAACTGAATGTAATACGATTTGACCAAGATTTGAAAAGAATCAACACACTGCCTTTCTTATCTTTATCACAGTATCAATCGCAGTTATAGATTCTTTATTATAATCGTGAATAAAATTCTAATAACCTGTCATTAGAAATTAACTCATAAATTGGCCGTTCTCTTATTTTTTCCTTTGGGCAATTGAAAATCCGTTTTTCAGTTTAAATAACTTATTTCTACATTTAGAGTAGTGTAGCCATTAATTCACCGGTGATAGTTAACTGTTAGTTTCTTGCTGGTGTGATTTTCAAACCTGGTCTGAAAATCGCATAGGAGACAAACTAACCTACTACTATATGGGGTAGTATAAATTACCCTATATAGCATTGAGTTCTTTTTTTAAAATGCTGGTTTACAGGCCATCGTAATATATATATATATATATATATATATATATATATATATATATATATTGTGTGTGTGTGTGTGTGTCTGTGTGTGTGTGTGAGAGAGAGAGAGAGAGAGAGAGAGAGAGAGAGAGAGAGAGAGAGAGAGAGAGAGAGAGAGAGAGGGAGAGTTTCCTTGTTTGCGAATCGCCAATAACCATAATTAACAGTACACTTGGAATACATGTGCACGTTTTTCGGGAATGCATGTCAGAAATATTTCCTCACTCCGATCCGGTTCGGGGACGACTAGCAGAATACTTGGAGGATTAGAAGAAGATCACTTTGTGATCTTATACACTTTGTGTAAAAAATGTTGAAATTTTTTCATCACATAATTACAAGGGCATCTATGTTGTAAAGCAATTCAAAAGTGGAAAAAATGTTAAAAACATGTTACAACATAGGATATGTTAAAATGTAGCGATTTTACACAAGGGAAATTAAATTAAATGTACAGAACACCCCAGCCACGCTACCTATTACACGCTTAATCGAGTAACTAATAAGGCGGCTAATTTTTATCAGGGGAGTTATAATGTAATTACAAAATATATGACATAAAATGATTATATTTTTCGATGTTAACGTTTACTACTAACTTGAAAATAGATGAATGTAACAGACACACGCACAGACACACACACACACACACACACACACACACACACACACACACATATATATATATATATATTATATATATATATATATATATATTTTAACATAATCATCAGGCCCTTCTTGCTGCACGGATATGAATGACTCCATCTCGCTAACAGTTTCCATCGGTTATCGTCCCGAGGACTTCCTCTGAAGAAAATCCAGAGGTGAGTGATATATGTCATTGCTTGTCGGTCCACACTGTTGTGTCTATGTGTAAGTATCCCCAAGAAAACGCCACTTATGAATTCGTCCTGGTTTCTCCAGCAGTGTCCTGCATGCCCTGATTGTCTTTCTCAGATAGTTTGTGTGGTAGGGGCTAGGGCTTACATAGCTGATTTCTTGCAGAGTGCTGTTTCCAAGATTTGTTCAAGAAAATTTACAACATCCTAAAACAACCCGCACAAAGGTTATTCTCTAGGCGTTTTATTAGAGCCCACGTGATTCACCGTTAAATAGAACTGATATATATATATATATATATATATATATATATATATATATATGGTATTTGTATGTATTTTCGTAAATCAAATTCACGTATATTCTAATCATATCAGAAAGCATAATATGAAGAAATAAGTCTAATTTTATGACTCCCTATTTAGTTCCGTTCTATAGAAAAGGAATTGCCCAGATATTATATATCACTTTATACGGAATGTTTTCGCCTTTTCAATTGACCATTAATGTGATCAGCTCGTCGACAAATAACCTAACAAGTGAGGACACGTCTATACAACTTAGGCGGCCAAAGGTTACCGACAGGATTTGACAGATTTTCACCATAGAAGATGGGAGATACAGAGATGGGCAGCGTGTTACCAGGGATCATGAAAAGAATGTATAAATGAATTTAAAATCTGCGAGCACTCACAGTCTTATACAGGAGATTTTTCCAAGCACCAAAGATAACGACAATATGTCCGGGTTATACACGACTATTTACGGTAGGTACCACCGATGAAATACCTACATATAATATTACACTTACTATCAATCTATCTATATATCTATTCATCTAACTACAGATACTAACTCCAACACACATATATACACAGACCCATACTCTCTCTCTTTCACACACACACACACACACACACACACACACACACACACACACACATATATATATATATATATATATATATATATATATAAACACACACACATATATATAGACATAAATGAATATACATTCGGACACACAAACACTCATATATATATTGATAATGTATCTTGATATATTTATAAATAGTTCATAATATCATTGTTATATTATATATATATATATATATATATATATATATATATATATAAGTTTGGGTTGCCTAGACTAAAATAGCGCCAAATCTAGAGGAATGAGATATCAGAGAAAGAACTGAATCCATCGAACAACAACATTATTAAGGTCGGTTAACATACCTAAAACGGTTCCGGAGGCTTGAAGACACTTGTTGTCACATAGACTCCAATCGATGTCCATCACCTTACACTAATTAAACTAGCATTCTCAGCATGCTCCATGAACTTAACTGACTTTCCCATGATGCACAACCCAGCAGTATGTAATGAAAAATATTCACGTACAGATATACCTTGATGTGAAAATTACATAGGCGATAAACTGATAATTATCAGGCGCTGTTGAATTTATGCTTACGCTACCTTAACTCACACACACACACTCACAACCCCCCCACATACATATATATATACACACCAACATATATGTACGTGATTATATCTCTATCCATATATATGTGTGTATGTGTGTGTGTATGTGTGTGTATGTGTGTGTATGTACTTGGGTAGGTATGTACTTGGGTGTGCATAACTGAAACATCGTCCAACGTATGGTTTATAGCTGAAAAAATATGGGCAGTTACCAAAATACAAGCACTCTCAATATAATTAATTTATTACGCATAATTTGCTACTAATCAAATCCAGTAAAAATGAACGAAAAGAAGGAAGAAAAGAAGGAAGAAAAGAAGGAAGAAAAGAAGGAAAGAAGCAAATTAGTCAAGAAAATGAGAATAAAAACCAAAAAGAAAACCAGAATTCTAAAGTTGATATTAGTTCGGCAGCATTCCAGTATCTCATGAACTCTTAAAATTTCTCACTGTCAGACCATCTAATGATTACGCACTAAAATACTTTTCAATTACTTTTCGTTATGAAACTCAGTAGCGCATATACAGACCGACAAAAAAATTTAAGACATAGCACGAAAATGTCGCACTTATATAGAACTTAGTAAGCAATCAGTTTTGCTAACGTCTGTATTCATCCCAATAAAAGCTACTTTCCCGTTAGGCCGTGTAGATTCCACCTGCGTGTTTGCACAAATATATGAAAAAAATAAAACAAAGTTGGGAAATATATTTTTAGTATTGCTGATCAAACTTCTACAACGTCTGCAAATAGAAAATAATATATTAGTCTATTTCCATATTTACACATACAAGGACGTGCAGTTTTTCAGAGGAACAACCGCACACACACACACTCATACACACGAACACACACACATACACACATACACATAAATATATATATATTAGAGTAAAATGGAAAGATATCCGACGTTTTGTAAACATACAAAAGAAAAAACTATTCAGATAATTTATTATTTTTATACATGATAATTTTTCAAGCGCACCTCATGAAGTCTAAGTATTAGCAATCTTGATTATCAACTAATTGTTAGTTCGATTCTCATTGGATGCCTCATATTTGCGGCCTTGTGCCATAACTAAGCTAAACTTATAGAATAACTTCATAATACACCAATATGCATTTCAGTTTTAGCAAACCATCTTCAGTGCGATTAACAATAGGTTTTAAAGGCTTCATACGAAAATTATTCTGAAATTAAATGAATAAAGGAACACATTCTATTATCGTTAATCAATCGTTTTATTAAAATATAGTGTCTCAAATTGTTTTCGATTTGATTTTCAAAATGAATGACGTCCTTGCTCTAGATTTTTTTAAAGTAATCATTTAAGCGCATTATGACTTTTAAAAAAATATTAAAAAATAATATCTATGTTTGTAGTTTAAAAAATTATTATTCTAAATATAAAATATAATGACATTTTTGTTGGGTGTTGCACTCTAAAATCCAGTTTAGAAAATAGTTTTATGAGAGAGCATAAAACAATTGAATTTAAGTGTCATTCATTATTGATAAACAGAAAACCTAATCTGAATAATGGATAATATAGCTATTTAGAAATAATTTAATAAGATACTGAGATATGCTGGAAAACCTGGATAATCCTTTGAGGGTATGATAATTAGAATA
Source organism: Doryteuthis pealeii (assembly GCA_023376005.1). NCBI lineage: Eukaryota > Metazoa > Mollusca > Cephalopoda > Myopsida > Loliginidae > Doryteuthis > Doryteuthis pealeii. The sequence goes on from CM042139.1 coordinate 125,582,677, forward strand.
ACCCTAGGTTCATCATATTTTCTCTCTTGCTTAATATACATATTTTAGAATGTTTAAAATCAAGATTATGTTTAATTTTTTAATTATGTTTTATGAATGGATTCCTGTCGTTACCTATTTTGAAATATTAGATCTAAATACGTTTTTGAAGAATCTTGAAGTCGCTTCTATATTATTTTTCCAAAGCCTCTATAAAGGTTTGAATACACAAATGCTTCAGATGTCATATGATTCTTGTTCTTATTCTTATTAATTATGTTCCTGATTATTCTAGAACAGTTTGAAACAGTTTGGATACTAATATTGTTTAGATTATTCCGATGATGTAAGTGTTTGAAATCGTTGGTAAAATCAAATATCTATCTGATAGATTACTAAATGAAACATGTTTTACTACTGGAATTGTTTGTGTAATTTATTTTGTTTGTGAATTGTAAAAAGCTTTTATTTTTGGGGAAAAAGATAGGGGATATAGAAGTTGTGCAAATGAATTTTATATATAATCGAGTCCATCAGAAAATTCGGGCAATACATTCTAAGGACTCTAAGGTAAAAACCTAAGAGTACTCCGTTGTTTATTTTGCTATTTTTGGAATATTTTGGTGATATAAGACGTGCTACAATACACCACTTAAATTTATAGACTAAGCCGGGTCACGTGGTTTAATCATCATCCAATCAACATCCCGAATACGTGGTTGGTTAATTAACTAATCGATAATACTGACAGGCGATCATTTACAATCATTGATGAAGGACATGTAAGACTGCAGCACCAAGTAACAACCTTCACTAAGCATCACGTTCTGCTTAACACAAAAGATCACCGCTGGACAAGCGCTCTTGCTTGAAGCCTAAATGATGGCCACAAAAATCGTATCAATAAGGTGAGTAAAAATGGATTTGGTTATTTTGTTATTATTCATTTATGTTATATCTACAAAAAATGTTAAGGTGTTGTTACTTTCTTGTTTGTGAGTAAATTCTATTGTAGGTTCTATTTCATTTACATTAACCGTTATTTTTGTTGGGTCAATATTTTTTGGGTATATTTATACGATATATCCTCTATGTAACAGAAAAATCTAAAATCTTTGTTAATTATTAATTTGAAGGAACCTGATTCAAAATATACATAGTGCTTAAGAGATCTGGATTTTTTGTGTACATATCCTTATCGAATACGAATATTTTTAAACATATAAACTTGACACATAGCTGGAATCAGAGTTGAACCGCGTGTAATGGCAATCAACGGGCGCTGCTCTCTCCATAGATTTCCAAAATTGGATACTTGCAATCAGATATCGTTTAGTGTCAAGCTCAGGACAGTTTAACATCTGTGTTGAGTGTACTGTATAGATTTAACATTTCAACAGAGGATATTCTAAAACCCGTCGACTGAGCAATAAAATCATACAAATAAGTACGAGGGAATCAAGGACTGGGATATATACAGACCGCATAACGTCTATCGACAGTAAGAGGTATGATGCAGTAAAGAACGGTAAACAACCCCATCAATGCCTACTGGTCTCAAACAAGTACATATTTATTTTTTTTTTAAATAAATTGTAAAAAAAAAAAATTAAATATGGAACAGATATTCATAAAAACGCACATGATGATGGAAAAAAAATTCAACTCCCAACATAGTCGATCAATTTGTCTCTTCTGCATAACTAAACTGAAATTTGAAACGAGTTTAATGAATTCCTTGCCTGGCACGAAATACGCATCATCTCGAATCTGAATTTAAGCGAAAGCCTGTTAATCATCATATATCACAACCGACGTCTCCATCTCATTCTTTTCATTATTTCCCATGGCCATCTTACGCGTTTCATTTCAATTTATTCACCCATCTGTTAGTTATTGAGTTCGCCTGTTCTTGCCTAAGTGAAGTTTGTTAATCTCCAAAGGGAATTGGACTCTTTTCTCTTAGTCTTTATTTGCATCTAAAAATATTCCAGCTAACCAGGAATCAAGTAGCTTAAATTTTAACTTTTTTAAACCGCTCACAGCGGCTCTTCTACTATTGCGATCAAAGTACAAAAAACTTTAGTCCATTATAATTGAGCAGAAGGACACATATTACAATAATAATATGATGTCATTAGAATAGAATGAGTTCTGAGATTATTAGATGATGAAATTTGAAATCTCCCATCATACAAGTAAAAATGCCAAGAAAATTTGGTACAGCTGTGGGGGAAATTTGGTAGGCCAATAGTTAAGCCAACCCTTTAATTATCTAATATTTATCTGCATTTTCCAAACTTGCAAAGTATTTCTGCAAAGATATTCGACTAAAACTCACCATCGTACTTTCTTATTTTAAAATTCCTTCCCCGACTCACTTTATCAAATTCATCACCTTCTATAACATCATCGTTTTAGTGGCATCAGTTACATTTGAATTTTAAAACATATATCTAATCATGTTCTGTAGATTTAGCTTATTTTAATGAGACAAGATCAGATTGTATGAAAAGTAAGACTATAGGTATTTACCCAACCCGTTCACAGGGGAAATATGTGACATGGTGGCAAGTAAGGGGCATCAAAGCCAGTGGCGGACAAACTTCATGATCCAGTGCGAGGGGGGGGGGCACCAGGTCAGCCCTGTCCCCTCCAGTGGCCAAATAATACTGATTAGATATTTCAAAGCTTCACCGACCCGCCCACTGTGCCAAGCAGTGTGGTTTATATATATATATATATATATATATATATATATATATATATATATATAAATCTATATAAATCTTATGGTAGCGTAGACATAAATTCAACGGCTCAGAGAAACTGTCATTTTCTCTAAAAACCTAATGTTCATACTACCCTAATTTATATATATATATATATATATATATATATATATATATATATATATATATATATATATATTATAAATATCAATCAGTTGAAATATCAATCATAGTTATAGCCCTTGTATGAAACTAAAAGAAGAGTCCCGAGGAACCCTCAATCAGACTCCAGTATAATTAATATTTACCATTGGTGTTCAAAGCTCACAATAAGTAAATGCTACTACTACTACTACTACTACTACTACAAATAATAATAATAATAATAATAATAATAATAATAATAATAATAATAATAATAACAATAATAATATTATTATTATTATTATTCAGGATTTTTAAAAGGGGACAACATCAAGCAAAGAGCGGTGAAAGTAAAAGTTACAAAATAATACGTCAGAGGAATAAGTTAACTACAAGAATCCAAGGACTGGAGCAGAAATCTAATCAAGGGAATAAATATCTCGGCCATCCCGATTATACAATACTCTGGATTATTAAACCTGACGGATTGACCAAGAGACAAGAAAATAAATCACTATGTACATGGTGTTAAACCCTGGAAATGAAAGAGACCGGCTATATGCATCAAGAAATGAAGGTGGTAGAACATTTGCCAATATAGAAAGTTCTGTAGATGCCTCAAACCAGGACTCGAAGAATACACAAAGAAAAGCAAGGAAAGATTAATTACTACATCAATAACAGCATCTGCAAGATATTGACAAACAGAAAAACAACAAAAAGAAGAAACAGAAATGCAAGAAAAACAATTATATGGATACTTCAACCGTAAATTGGGGGGAATTGCACATGAAAAACCCTGGACATGGTTAAAAAGAGTAAGCTTCAAGAAAGAAACCGAGTCGACTAATAATTGCAGCACATGCCATGAGTACAAATTATATCAAACCCAAAATTGATGACACAACAGAACAGAAGATAGACCATGTATTAAGTGAATGAAGCAGACTAGCACATCGAGAATACGAGGCTAGGTACGACTGGGTTGGAAAAGTGATATACTTGGTATTGTGCAAAAAAAAATTGTCTGTTGTCGTTTCCCAAGTCTATCAATAGACTGCATTGATATTTTAAAACAACTACATTTTATAAAGATTTTGATATATTTCAGGAGGAAAATCATCAGTGGAACGACATCTCGAGGTTTTAAGTTGCAGTATTATAAATGATTAAGTAGTTTTTTTTCTACATCTCCTCTTCGAAGAGAGTAAGACAATTATTTATTTGGTACTATGCTCATTCTTTTAAATATAAACATTACACATTCATTCAAGGGGTGTATTGGATGACTAACGAAGGGAAACAATAAGCCGCTGATCAGATCTGCACTAAAGTGAGATAGATAAAAAAAAATTTTTAAAAAGAAAGTAAAATGCGAAAAAGGAAAAAAATATACGATGATTGAAAAAAAAAGAACATTTTCCTTCAATTTTTTATCAACCTAGTTTCAGTTGATCAAACAGACTGCTTGAATAACTATGAACACTTCATTAGTCTCCAGTGTGCCGGTTTGATGGAGGGGACATCTGATTTTTTTCATCAAAACCGTTCGTACGGCCTAGACTTGTCTGTGCTTATTTATTATTGATCACATATTCAGTAGTGATTTTTCACCTTTTTTTACCTGCTGAAAACAATTAACTAATTATACGGATTTATGAATCAATGCAAATGCCCACGAAACAAGTGTTTGGTTTTTCAAATTACTTTTATATTTATATCATTCCACAAATGCATATAAACAGGCCGATAGATGTGCATGTTCAAAACACACACACACACACACACACACATATATATATATATATATATATATATATATATATACAGATACACACACCCACATGCACACACACACATATACACACACATACACACACACACACACACACACACACACACACATATATATATATATATATAAAATAAATAAAGCTCATACAACTTGAAGTTGAGCACTGTGATTTCCTTATTTCATCTCGGAAAAATTTATCTATATATATATATATATATATATATATATATATATATATATATATATATATATATATATATGTGTTATCAAGCCCTGCGCACGAGCACGAGCAGGATGTCACACAAGGTCAATTTCTTAACCGGAGATTAACATGTTCTGAATTAAGAGTTTTTCTTCTCCTAGACATGTTAGCCAACGTTAAAGAGCCCATTTTGCACTACTATTTCCCCATAGCTGTAGGGAGTGTAGCTTCATGCATACATTTTGTAACGTAGTGGGTTGTTTGTTGTCACGGTACCAATTCGCAATATGTTACGTTGTGGGTTGTTCGTCGTCACGGTACCAAATCGATATATGTAACGTTATTGGTTTTTCACCGCCGTCTTCCAGTGCCTCGAAATCCGCGACACTATTAAATTCACACAAGTCGCTGGACGCTCACAAGGCATATAACTTCTGGGGTTTGTTTACAAC
>CM042139.1:125592980-125602980 GCA_023376005.1 Doryteuthis pealeii
ACCCCATTTGAGGGATTTTAACTCTCTGCAGAGGTGTAGTCGGCGTAGTCTTCTTCCATAGCCAACAGGGCGGATTACCTTTCGAACGCACAAATATATTTATTTACTGTATATTGTTGAGCATTCAATACCACCCATACGTAGACAAGTTTATGGAACTCGATTAAAAACCCGCGTGACTAATTCGTCCAACATTTATAATGGCAACATTATAAAATGGACATTTTATGTCCATGTTGTTTTCATTGTGCTGTGTTGCTCTGTTCTACGAAGTGTAAAGAAATTGCCAATAATACAAACATGTGAAAAATAGGAAAAATAAGAGAAAAAAGGGACACCGAATAGTATTAAAATATTATTCAGCGCAACAGGATTTTCACAAAAGAAATGAATAAAATAACCGTCCTATGTTTATCTAATGTATTTTGGTCTCGGAGTTTTAGAGTATTCGACCATTTGTCGATAATAATGTAAAAGCCTTTCTTTAGCGCTGCATCAAAATAATGCTTCGTTTATTTGTCAGAATTTGTGGTTGGTTGGTTGCTTGGTGTTGGGGCTTTACGGCATGTCAATACTGGGTTTATTTTATACCAAAGACGATTTGTTTTATATATTCTGGTTGAGTATTCAATTTTTCAAACTCAATTTTGAATAGATTTAAAAAAAAAATTATTTGATCTATTTACACATAGATAGCACCATAATCGGTATTTCCACTCCGGGTCAGAGTGGACCTGGGAGTAATGTCGGTGAAGGGGTACTCCCCAGTCGCCAGAGCTTCAGATTTGGAACTTTACCACTAGATGCAGTTTAACGTCATACCCATGATATTAAGACCCTCGGCCAACGACTTCTAGCACGTATATGATAAAAATATCATTTTTTGATATGATGCTTGACAATTTGTATACCTAATTTTTTCGGACTGTTGCCCTCATCTTTATTATCGTATACACCAACTTTTGGCTGATGTGTCCATCGGCATTTTCAGGTGTTTCTTATCGAACAATTGAACCTTCTTGTATAACACGGGAACTTTCATGTTGTAATCGGGAGCCTTCACAGAATCCCGAACGGGATCCTTTATTCAAAGGAACTAGAACAATCTAATAAAAGACATTAAATAAAGGGTTCGGGCTGAAGTTTGGTAAAGGGTCCCAATTACGATATGAAGGCTCCCGAGATGGAAACAGATATGACAGGAAACATCTGTAGAAAGCCGGGGGGTACATCGGTGGAAACATCATGTATATTACAATAAAGATGACGACAACAGTCAAAAAAATCTAAATAATACAAACCGGATCGTTTATCCTACCAAGAAGTATTAAAACGTAATTTTAAAAAATGTGGTGGATAGCTATAGCAATTCCTATAAAAATGAAGCGATTTTTGTTGTTTTTTTGTTTAATCGTATTTTACATTTTCGATCAAATAACATTACTTTTATTTCTTTTTCATTGTTTTGATTTGTTTATTCCCCAGACGCTTACAGGTGTTTCCTCAATGATCCAAACAACAATAATTTCCTGAATCAATATGGATGAGTTATACAAATGCTCAATATCGGCTGGGACAGATGAATACACCAACTGCTTCAGTACAAAGGGGTAAAATCCTCTCAATGGGGCCACATGTTTGCCATGGATGACGACCCGTGTTGACCAAGGACGGATCCTCTTTGCTGAGCAGTCGATGATTTGCAAAGTTCTCCACTTTGCCCATTACTTAGGATAGACCGGCGGTCGGAGAGGCCCCCTTCTGATCAATCGGTTAGTCACGTCAAGCCCGAACATGTATATGATTGTCTCGATTCTATTGCCTTTATGGCAAACCCACAACACTTTTAATCATATACTTGCTAGAAGGTGGTAGATTAGGATCTGAGTGTTCTGGGTATGACGTTAAACAGTATTTAATAGTCAATTTTTGGAGAGTGTGAGCACGCTTTCATAGCCATTACTCTCAAGTCCACTCTGACCTGGAATGGTAGTACCTATTAGGGCCACATATACGGCTGAAATAGAAAAATGAGTTAGACAATGATCTTAAAAAATTGGGTTAAAAAAAAACTTCTCACCTAGTCAAGAATAAATAAAACAAAATGTTTTCGGCATAAAATAAACCATGGGTTTACATGCCGTAAAACTCAACCAAACAACCAACCAACCCAAAATACTTATTTCTGCTAAACACTGCCCGAAGATAAGTATATTCACAAGGTCGATCGAATTAAACTTAATTAAAATTAAATAGGGATATAATTAGTATCAGTAAAAGCATAATGGTAATGTTCACTATTTCTTTTTGTTTTGTTAGCGACTCGATTGCTGACACGATTGCTGACACGTGTCTTGCATCGTACACAAAAAGAAAATCGTAATCTAATTATCTCCCTACTGACTTATGCCACTTTTCTCATAAGGGCGTACCATCGTGATGTAATGGTTAGCAAGATTGTCGCGTAGATTCATAACTACTGATTAGCGGGATCGACCATTGCTGGATGCCCCAATCCTCTAAACTCGTGTCATGTCGTACATGTAACGAACGGATTGGGAAAAAAACAGAACCTCACGAATTATGATCGTTAGCAAGCTGGATTATCAATCTATTGTTAGGGAGTACGATTCCCACTGGGTACCCAATACATTCGTCCTTGCGCCGCAACAAACCGAACCTTAGAAATAACTAACTTTTTAAAGACAGGATTGATCTATTCCACTTCTTTATTCTTAAGGTACAGTATAACTATATTTTCACAAGATTGGACATTTGTTATTGAATTAAATTCGTTCTTTTTTTGAAAATTAAACTGTAATTATCAACTTCTGAATTATATTTCTGTGATCTTAAATTCATTTAACTGACTCAAATTGGATTAATTACAACAGGTCATGCATTCATTCTACAGCTGTTAATAAACGATTAAAGAACCTTGTCTGCCTCATTATTTACCTATAGCTGGAGGTAGAATGGTTGGGTGCATGCCCTTCCCAAGGGTAGGACGTCCTATCCTAGTTTAATGGTTAGCAGGCTTGTCTCAGAGGTATCTTTGTTTAATGGCATATCAATCTTCGTGGGTTATTTGATTCCTAAGTTATTCCTAGAGAAGTATAGAAGTGATACTATTTATATTCATGTGCATACCTTTCGCAAGGCTATAAGTGAACGTAATAGGAAGTGGAGTTTGAACACGCTTACTACAGTGTCACAACGCATCTGGGAGTCCTCTATTTTAACCTTAGAAAACCTGAATGCTTGAACATTGTAAGCGTTTATTTATTCAAGAAATAAAGGATTTTTCTGAATCATTGCTATTGTTATATATTTTGAAAATGGGAGGGTGCAAAAAGAATTTGATATTTAACTGTGAGAATGTTAATCACTTCATCAATAAGACTGTGATAAGATAAACATTATTTCATTCATATATAGTTATAGTCTTACTTATATCCAATTGGGCCATGGCCTTATGATGATTAACATATAAACAGCGGGGAAATATTTGTAATCATGTATCTCGAAATCTTCGTCTTATCAATGTGCAATAAAGAAAGATTATTGTTTTTCTATGTCAGGCATAAATAAGATAATTTTTTGCGTCAAATTTAAATAGTTAAACTAAATTTATTTTAGATATTATTAACACTGCATTATAATTAACTGTTTAATTAGGTGTTTGTGAAATCTGTGAAATAAAGCTAACCTTCATTTGATTTGTAATGACGCTGGTGATATGTTAGGGTTAATAATATATACTACTAGGTATTTGGTAATTTATTTATTTGTTTTTATGCTTCCTTTGGCATATATTTTTCTATATTCTCAGATCAACCTTTAAAAGCTGAAACAAAAAAAGATCATTTGCATAGAATATATACAATGTTAATACCTATCTATAGATCAAATTCTGTTAAGGAATTCATCCGATAGTTCCCAAAGATTCCCTCGTATTTTATCTTTTTTACCATTTTGTCTAAAATCAGGCAAATTAATCTTAAAATATTGTTCATATTTCTGTTTTCAATCTGTTTAGACAAATTACAGTCCAATTTTCATTAGTTCGATTCTTATTGGATGCCCCGACATTTGACCGTGTGCTAAATAAGGCTAAGCATAGTTAATTATTAGTTAAATCTACTATGTAAGTTCAAAGTTTATCAACGCTTCATTTACGAATAAATACATTTTGGATTAAAGGTTATATTTTTAAATTGGTCCGTTCGTGATCAATGAACTTCCAGTGTGTTCTCTATTGGCGGTAGAACCTCTAAAAATTTTCTTTTGATATCATGTAAAGATACACTGGTGTTTCTTTTAATGTTCCTCGTATCTTTAAATGAATTTTCAGAAACATGAAAGTTACACGTATTTAGGACTAGGGATTATGGAGTTGAATGCACTTGCAAAATATTGTTTTCCTGAAAACTGAAGATCAAAAAGTGTTGAACATTACTAAGTCTTTTATTCTTTGTTAGGAGGTTGAATTAACTGTTTTTCGTTAAATCGTTTTTGTTAAATCGTATTTAATTAAAACATACAAGTAAGTAAAGTAAGTGGAGTTAACAATTACCGGTATCAGCCTGAAAGCGAGGGAGTATATTCCCTTTTCATAAGCGCTATGCTAGGGAGATTGCTTTTTACACGTACTACCAGCTCTCCTCATTACGCACAGATACAAACTGTGCTACTCATGCGCTAAGTTAACGTGAACCAATATTGAACACAAAACATTGTGATTTCTAGGGGGTTGCTCCACGGACATAAAATATAGATTTTAAAAAGATGGCACCATATATCTTTACCATCATCAGGTCACGCCGACAGCACGGATTCACTGACTCTTTGTTGCCACCCCTTTTTACCGGTCATCCTTTCTGGAGGGTCTTTATACAGCATACAGAATCCGCTCAGTGATTTGTATGTAGGTTTTTGCTGATCGCTCTAAACTAGTGTGTTCAAGACAGCACTCTGCATCCTTGTCTATTTCTCATCTAGATATTTTTTCTAGGCGTTTCCTTAGGGTCAAAGTGGCACTGGCGGTTAAAACTTTGAAGAATTCTCACTTTTTCTTATCAGAGAGATCAGATTTCCATATGATCGATAATCTGCTAATAGTAATCCCAGCCTTTCCTAAGCGTATATTGACATCGCATTCTGTAGATGATATATAACTATCAACATATTTGAACTTGTCTACGAATATCAGAAGCTTACAATCCAGACTTAAGATGTCTTCATTTTGTTTAAAATACGTAGGTTTCGTTTTATCTGAGTTCCCATGGAGACCAATTATCTTTGCTGCCTATGCAGTAGTTATTCGGCAGGTGTTTTGAATATTATTCATGTTTTTTTTTTATAAATGAAACATTCTCTATTATTGATAACATTTTCAGCAGTATTTTTTCCAGCTAACTCTGAGTTTTAAAAAAAATTGAAACTCATTTTATAACCACTCTGTCGTCTGGGGCCTTAGAATATGCTGACTGCACCAATGCAGAGGGATCAGAGCCCCCAATTTGAGTTACTTGTTTGCCGTCGGTGACGCTCCGTGAAGCTTAATGAGGGAATCTTGCTGGTTGAGCTGCCCATAGCATGTAACGCTCCACCTTGGTCCTTTGGCTAGAAGGACGGTCGTAAAATCTTTCTTCGATAAATCGACTGATCCCGTCAAGCCCTAGCATATGATAGTCCCGACCGTATTCCTCAATTGCTCTTTTGGCAAACCCTGAACCCCCTTTTTAGTGTCCTAGCTTGCATCTGGTCGGAGGGCTCCACTTCTGAAGCTCTGGGGAGTGTAGGATATCCCTTCGTTGCTATTCTGTCCGCTCTGACCGGGAACGGTCTTACCTGTTAAGCTCTTATCAATTGGTTACAAAGACCATGGATGTGTTTAAAAAAATTGAATACCCATCGAGAATGGATAAAACAAACGTCTTCTGTCTAAAATACCCCACGGGTTGACCTACCGCAAAGTCCAAACAACTAACCCACCAACCAATCTCCTTTTTTGACTGATTGATAAGTTTATTTACCTCTATTATTTTGTGTTACATATTTGACACTTGTATGTTTGATAGACAGAAATATTAGAAAAATGATGTGGACAAGAGAGATAAAGTAGAAAATACTCGGTGTATATTTACTACAGAAAAACTAAAAACTGTGAGAGAAGAAAATAAATATATATAATATTTATGTGGAAAAGAGGGAGAGATGGCTATATCACAAACTGTTTTAGTTTTAGATGATAAATTGAAAGATTCAGAGGAAATACGGAAGAAAAGACATGCCAATCAAGAGACATCAGACTGCTATAGACAGATTATCCATCATATAGAAATCTAATCTCCGAGATAAGAAAAAGCGAGAATCATCCCAAGCCATAGTCGAATATGTGCTACTGCATGGCCGCACAACCTGGACCCTAACAAAACTCTTAGAGAAATGATAGGATGGTGCGCACTGTCATGAACAAATCATGGGCACAGTATCCCACAAGAAAAACAGCTTTACGTTTATCTGACTCTTATTACACAAATCATCCAGGTGAGACAATCGAGACATTCTGGACGCTTGGAGAAACAATGAAACAATCATAGGTGACATTCTCCAGTTGACACATACACATGGGCTCACCAGTGTGTGCCGACCAGCAAAAACTTATATCTATCTGCTCTGTACGGGTTCTGGATACCGCGCAGAAGACATGCCAAGGGCAAAAATCCAATAGAGACGTTTGGCAAGAGAAAGCCATGGGAATATGTGCTGACAGCACGAGACAATGATGATGATGATGATGATGATGATGATGATGATGATCTTTATGGAGAAAAAGATTAAAGAGGAGATTTAGTAATAAATATTGGTGCATTACTTATTTAGTTTTTAATTTTCTTTACTGAAAAAAAAAATCACAACATACACATATGCTTTCAAACACTGAGTCTTCCCATTTATACTAACCTTAAAATCCCGACTATTTGAAATGATATCTCTAATGTTATCTCACACTAATAAAACTTGTTGATTGATTCGTTTTTATAGGTTCTTGTGGCTTTATTTCGTCTTTCCTCTTTTGATGTTTTACCGCTGTTAAAGTTGATAAAGGAGGCACGGAGTTAATTACTGTCCACAGAAAATAAGACTAAGTATATGTTTGTAATAAATTATAGCGAGGCCTCAAGACATAGTGGATATTCAAGCTCAAAGATGAATATATTACTTTTATAGAAGAAATCATCAATCAAACGACAGTGGTGAAAACGGATTCAGATTGTCTTCATCAAGTAACGTATAAAATATGTCAACGTAACAAAGAGGAAATGATACCCTAAAGAAGAAAATAAAAAAGGTGAATGAAATAAGTGAAATAAAAGCGGTTCTAGAGAGGACATGAGTAGGTGAGTGTCGAGAAACATAATGGTCAGGAAACAAAAAAAGAAAAAAGAAAAACTGAACAATTGCAAATAGGGAATGCGGACAAAAGACATGTTCCAGATGTGTCGCGACCATATATTGAGAGATGATTTAAAAGAAAAGAACCCAAGTATTGCATCAAAATATGATAAGGTGCGAGAAGAGAGCAAAACAATGTTTTAGAGAACAGATTGATATGTAGGAGGATTATCTCCCCTTCCCTGAAGGGTCAGTTTTCTGAACGTTAACCCAGAGACAACAATACAATGAGTCAGCACATTAGTACTCTTTAATTTACATACCACAGGGGGAAGATATTATTTCGTTCCTCTGTAGAATGTATGAATCTAATTGACAAAATCACAATTCCAGTTTAGGTTGTATGTATGTTCTATTAACCAGACACGTTCAAACATATCCAAAAGACAATTTTGAATAAATCATGTTTTATACCTATTAAAAACGCAACTTCAAATTAATACATGCACACACACGTATTGCACATATGTGTGGGTGGGGGGTAGTGTTACGAATGTAGAGTGTGTAACAAATTAGCGAAACAATTTACTTTAGCGAAATACAACTAAATATTTTAACATAGGAATCTTAGCGGTGATGTGAGGGAAGACTGAAAGATTCTGAAATCAATTACACATAATATTTGAAAACAGAAAACAAATAACGGGAGTTTGAGTTAAACAGACGTTGTCTTTTTATGTATTACATGTTTTTGGTAAAAGAAAAATTGATTTACAAATATATTTTCGTGTTTATTAGTTGTCTATGTATACAGTGAACATAAATGCTTTTAGCTAATACTTTATTTATCTTTTTTACTTTCTTAATTGCTTACTTATATATCAATCTTCAATTCTTCGGAGGAATAAACTTTGTTAACGTTCATGAAAATGATATGGAATAGCTGGTCCGAGACCCACTAGATCGGAGCAAAATAGTAAAAAGCTAATCTAGAAAATGATAACTCACTTCATATGAACAAGGTAAAATCATTTTTAGATGTGGTCAAACATGAGGGAGAGATATATATTTCTATATGAGTGCATGTGTGTTTCTGTGTCTGTTTGTGTGTGCCTAGAAATGAGAATATATCGCGGTCAAAAATGAATACACTCTTTATATATCATTTTGCAATTACATACAGTTTCAGTTCTATAGAATTTACTAGCACACACACACACACAGAGATACACAGAGACACAGACACTCAAACACACATATACATTTATATATATCATATATATATATTTAGAGAGAGAGAGTGAGAGAGAGAGAGAGAGAGAGAGAGAGAGAGAGAGAGAGAGAGAGAGAGAGAGAGAGGGATATATAGATAGAAGTATGTTTAATAATATTGCAGGTGAATACGTTGCCAGCTAAAGACCTGAAACATATACATAGTGTTTTTCCCGGATACAAATACTGCCACTATATGCAGTAAATCTCGTTTCACCGTCACTTTTCATCTATTATCTATTGCATATAGAGAAAGGATGAAGTATATTTGTTCCGAACTAGTGTTACTGACAAGAGAAAGAACACAAAAGACAACAGCTGCATAGATATAAGTAATCCAACCAATTTAAGAACATATCTATTTAGAAAAAGAAGAAGAAAAAAAGAAAAGACACTTGTGACCGATCAAGTGTAACAGACAAAAAAGCGTACGATTACTTTATTGCGACGATGCAATAGATAGTCTGAAAATTTTAATTAAAAATCTCAAACTTCCTGATACAAACACAAAGACACACACGAGAACTTAGAACACATATGGGCACACATAGGCACGCGCACACAGCCCCCACACACGCACGCACAAATACATACACCCACAAAACTAACGTATAGATAATCGCACACGTTTATAGCTTCATTTGTTTTTTCTCATTATTATTATTTATATGAGTGTTTGGGTGGTTGTGTATGTGTGTGTGTGTGTGTGTGTGTGTGTGTGTGTGTGTGTGTGTGTGTGTGAAAGCTTTGATAAATTACGTTAGTTTAATCGATAACTAAATTACAAAACTGAGGACCAACATTTGTGCTGAATGTCAGACTTAACGATATCCGTTTCCGATACATCATCATCATCATCATCATCATTATCAATCGTGCTGATAGACGCTCTCACCCCTCTCTCACTCTCTCTCTTTCTCTCTTTCTCTTTCTCTCTCGTTCGCTATCTCTCTCTTTCCTTATCTCTCTCTCTCTCTCTTTATCTCTCTCTCTTTCTTGCTACCCGGATCTATCAGTCATCACACATAGTAAGTCCTCAGCACGACATAACGTGTGCGTACAGAGATGGTGAGATAAGAGAGTCATGAGTTCAGCCTTACTTCTTCAGCAGTGTCCAGCATGTCTTGTTTGTCTTACCTAGATGGTTTGTGTAATAGGAAGTAAGTGGCTGTAAAGCTTCTTTTTGGAAGTTGTTGCTACCAGGATTTGCCGAATACAGCAAGCAGCATCCTTGTGTACTTCCCATCTAGCTTCTTCTCCTAGTGTTTCATTAGAGCCCATGTGGCGCATAATTGTCACGACTACAGTTTGGAAGAATTCTCGCTTT
>CM042139.1:125607980-125657980 GCA_023376005.1 Doryteuthis pealeii
GTCACACACACACACACGCACGCACACACACTCTCTCTCTCTCTTTCTATCTATCTATCTATCTATCTAACTATCAATCTCTCTTACTTCAATAAACAATTGAGTGAAAGTGAAATTTATTGCGTTTGCATCGGCTAGTGTTGACGTGACAAAGCCAATATCTTCCACCCAGAAAGGTGTCGGGAACCTATTTACTTCTCTGGAAAAAGAAGAAACAAACCAGAAATCGTAGAGTTGTGCTTGGTGTGTTTCTCTGTTGACTCCCTGCAGTCCGACATTGACAATGCGACAATCATTTACCTTATCACAAACCACAAAAGCATTTGATATGTGGTTGCTACAATACAGAAGAAGTACGATAACCACGCATTATCCATCATAATAGTGGTAGCCAGGTTGAGTAGCACGTGATAGAGGGAATAGTATATATGACATTTTGATACCATTCCCGCTACAACGGTCATCGCGGTACAACATTAAAGACTGTCAAACTTCTTGAAAACCTATATAGTGTGATTTTAGTAGCCCTAACACCGTTCACAGATACTAGAGGGGAAAGAAGTCGCATTCATTCTTTTGCTCTCGGTCTCTGTCTAACGGTTATCATCGAGTTCAAATCCTGGATATGGTTGTTTACATTTCACAAAGTGCTAATTACTTGGTGAAGGTATGAATCCAATTACTGCCCCCCCCAGTTATGAGTAATTAGTAGTGCAGATTGAGCTCTTTAACCCAGGTATGGCAGCTAGTCTAGGAGAAGAAACACTATGAATCCAAACCTATTAAGCTCTGCTTAAGAAATTGACCATGTGTCAAATATTGTTCGTGCGGAGGGGCCTAATTTTCAAGATTCAATTCAGCTTTGTTAGGAGGGGACAGAAATATAAATGTTTGAAATATAAAACAAGTTTTTCACAGCTTTGAATACCAACTATTATACACAGGTGTCATTTTATTTGATGCATTTTGTTAGACATCACTACAATTATTCGTAGTAAAGTCCTATAATAAAATAAATTATTGTATGATCTCAGCCAAAATGTATTTTCAGTTAAATTAGAGATATATCAAATCAGAAAAAACAAACTTAAAGCGAATAACCCAATCGCGGATTTTCACCATAAACATGTATAACACTATCATCTTTTGAAATAAAAAGAAGAAATACAGTTTTATCACATCATAATCTTTCTGAGGGGTTGGGTAAATACATACACTTGGCTATATTTTCGGAATTACAAATTGTGTTCTGCTATTTAGTACCTTTTAAAAATCCTATTCTAAAAATAGTTATAGAACTATTATTTTCAGTCATGTTTATTTATTTATATAAAGATGTATATAATGCATTACGTCTTTTTAGAAAATATAATCTACCTTTGAAAGGTAAATCCTTCATTTTTAATGACGAAATGTTAACTGGAATAACTGCTAGACTAGCACAAACATTGGTGACCCCGACGTGATCAAACAAAATAGACTCTCTCTCTCTCTCTCTCTCTCTCTCTCTCTCTCTCTCTCTCTCTCTCTCTCTCTCTCTCTCTCTCCAACTCCACATATAGAAGCAGACTTTGTTTAAAGGGAAATGCCTTTATTTTAATAATGAAGCAATTAATTAATACAAACTATCAATAGAAAAATCCATTATTTATTTATTGAAATCTCAAAATTATGAAAACATAACAAAATATTCATTTGCCTCAATTTTATTTATGAAGATAAATATTCAAATTAGTTAGCCAGTTAGATAATAATCGCTAACCTAGTCAACATATAACATCTTTTTCCATGTCTTTCTAAAAAACACATTTCTTAAAATATTATCAAAATTTAAAAAATCTGAATGTTTGTTCTATGATATATGTATATATGTATTTTGAGTCTCATTCGTATAGTTGAGATTCAAAACTTATATGTTGACGTCTGCCACACATATTTGAAAGAAATTAAGTTGTCATCTCTTCTATGAGTTAGTAAAAATAACAAAAAAATATTCAAATGACACATATGACGAGCGAGACTTTCTAACACTTTGAAATATCTCACTTCTGGATTTCAAATTATGATTTCCTTGCAAATTTAGTATCTCAATGTTATCGTTACCTTTTCTTACTAGCAAACATGTCGTTTCTTTCTGTTTTAATCCTACTTGACAAATATAATTCACGTCATAAAAATCAGGATTACATTATATACTCTGTGTGCGCCTGTGTTTGTTTGTTTGAGTACGGGGTGTGATATACCATTTCAAGTGTATATATAAGTTGATATTTTGAGATACCATAATAAAGAGATTATAAAAATCAATGTTTATGAGATGTGTCGTTTTGTGACTAAATAGAAAAGCGTCAAATCTTTAAACTCCGATCTGAACTGAAAGAATATCGGATGTTCCATAATGTCCAATCAAAAGGTACCCGAAGACAGATGTATTTCTGACTGAGCAGTCCATAACATACAATACCCCACCTTGGCCGTTACTGGGACTAGACAGGCGGTCAGAGGGTTCCCCTCGGATCATTTGGCTAATCACGCCAAACACTACTTCCGATATGATTATCCTGAATTAATGTCAAGTTTACCCCCGTAGGAAATGGACACGACCAGATGAATTCAAATCCTGGACAAGGCTCTCTGCATTTAGCATAGTGCTAATAATCTAAGGAAATATAGAACCGTTTATTCTCCCCTTCAGCTATGGGTAGATAATCAGACTAAATAGAATAGTTAAGTTTGGTTAGGCAATCAGTTTAGAAGAAGGAAAACTCTGATTTCAAATTTAAATATGTTAAGAGCAGCACAAAATAATGCTAATTATGCCAAAGCAAAATTGTATAATACAAATAAGAATAGCAAGTATAGGCTATATGATGATACTGAATAAACAATTAATCACATAGAAACAAAGTCAATGGAATAAAATATACAAGAGTAGCATTGGCTGGGTGGAAAAGGTGATCACCAACATATTTGTTTTGAGGCTATTTAAAGTTTGGTTAAATCGTACAGTGATTCAGGTTTGAACTGATATATGTCATCAAATTTCAAACCATGTACATTTTACATAACAATGTATGATATATGCGGAGAAGATTGTTATTGGCAGAAATGTTTACAAATAGGTTAAATTGTTTAATGAATGTCTAAATAGTATCCGAAATGTAAAAGCTAGGGAAGGACATCATTGGGAGTTCAGCTGAAATGTTGCATTCACTTAATGCGTTAATTATGACTAAAAGATAAGTTAGAATAGAGGACATTTATGAACAACTGGGAATTTCTGGGAATATAGGGCACAACATTATGCATAATGACATTGCCCAAGGTCAGTTCTCGTTAGGATTCACCAGGACATTGTGAGGCCTCATGCTGCAGCAAGAACAGAGGAAACCATCAGTCAATTTGGTTGAGGAGAGCTGTCACACCTTCATGACAGTCAAGATCCGGCTTCTCCTGATTTCTACTTGTTTGATTCCTTCGAATAATATCTGCCTGGAACAATGTTTTCAAGGGATGATAAAGTGAAGAGCCCCGTGACAAAGGGCTAATAAGACGGTCAAAAGATTTCTATGCTGAAGGACACAAAAGCACGTTTTTCAATAGGAAAAATGTGTACATTAAGAAATAAAGCGTTTACTGGTTGAAATATATGTCGTTATACAGTAAAAATCCCATTATTTACTGACGTATCGTATCTTGCCAAATCATTTTTTCAAGATTAACATTAATGACAATGGGATATAAGTAAATACATCTAAAAATACATTATTTAATATTTCTATATAAATGTTTGTAACGGTTGCTTTTGTCCCATCCTGCATTAGTCACTCGTTACATCCAATTCGATATCTTGATTTGGTTGGTTATTTGGTTTAATGGCATATACATTTTGGGTTATTTAATGCCAAATATTTCGCGCGCGCGCGCGCACACACACACACACACACACAGGCATATATATATTTATATGTAAGTGGAAAAAATGGAAGCAAACCGACAATTATATTGAAACATAAATGGAAAGAAAAAGTTGTATGTATGGAATTTATTTCGATCAAGAATGTGTCTATCTATACATAGTATCCTATTTAGTATTTTTTAAATATAACTTAAAATAAAATTAAATAATAATAATAATAATAATAATAATAATAATAATAATAATAATAATAATAATAATAGAGAAATGTGAAATTGAGTATACAAAAAACAACTTCTTCGATCAGAATATTTAAATGTTTGAAAATAAAGCGGTGTCAATTCAGAAAATGTGGATGTGTTCAAAATAGCTGAATTGTTTGAACAAAATTAAGACATCGCCTTATGATGAGCAGCATTCCTGTATATACAGTGTACGACAACATTGAGGCCGTTTTAACGCAATTCTTTAAAGTTACTGGGAGATGAATATAATTTTGCCAAGTGTGCGTGTGGGGAGGGTGAAAATATATCTTATGTGCCAAATAAATATTTCAACGAGTTCTATCCAACGATATAGAGGTTTTAGAATACCTGTAAAAACTTCCTGATTGAAACACAAAATTGTCATCAATGTTTTCGGGGACTGTCAATAAGATTTACAAAGTTAACGACGAAATGTTTCAAACTCCCTCTCGAAATGACGATTTTTTATGTATTTTTTGTTGTATAGCTTGCATGTTGCTGCCTCTCCAGAGGCTAGTTATTCATTGATCAAACCAAAATAAATAGGAACAATATTAAAACAAAAATATATTTTATCTCAAAATGGAAGATATACCAAATACAAAAAGAAATATGTCCAAGAAAAAAATAAAACAACATCAGATTTCTACTTTGCTTAATTATCGAAAATATTATGACTAAAGTGATAGAAACGTTGTGAATGAAAAGATGTTCCCAAGATATGGTTTGTAAATCTATTTATATCTGGAATGTATTTCTTTATTTCGATCTGTATTTCTCAAAAATGTTGTGACAAAAAAGAAAATAATTCAGAATAAAGATAATGGTGGAAATGAGAGAAGGATAATGGTGAAAAGGAATCATAAAAAATGAATGAATAAAGCACATTGTTTACTACAGTGGTATCACTGATTACATTATATATATCGCAAGAGAAGAATATTTGAGACTCAACAGTCAGCTCTAAAGAAACATTGACAATGCTACCGATGGTTTGCGTGGACAATGTTCTATTCATTTCAGATTTCCAGTAGAGGAATTAACATATAATGAAAACGGTGTGCATATCAGAATAAATTTCAAATTTCGAAAGAGAAAAAAAGTGGTGTTAATTCTATACGTTAATATGATTTATTTAGAAGCATTTCGGAGAAATCAGTAGAAAAATTCAAAATCAGAAATAAAGGCTTACAAAACAGTTATTTATTTTTCTCACGAAAACTTTCTTTATTTTTTCTTTTCTGTGACAGGTGTTGGATACAAGAAGTAATCCTAGAACGAAAGAAGGAACTGAAAGAAGATGAAGAGAAAAATAAAGAAATAAAAGAGTTTTGTGTGCCAGAATGAAATCTTCATTATGGCTGTGGTGGTCTATAGAAGATTCATAATCATGATATCCCGTTGCCCACTGTTGCGTGATTGAAAGAAATACCTATTCTCGTTGTCATGAAATATCAAAATCAAAAATGATTACATGGTGCCAGTGCATCTCGAGGAAGAATATTATCTATCAATTTCAAAAGAGAAAAGAAAACATACTTACAAAAACCCTATATATATATATATATATATATATATATATATATATATATATATATATGTATATATTGCTTTTCAAGGTAAAGGATCAGAAAACTTATAATACACTTAAAAAGAGTGGATACTCACGTGCATTGGAAGCTTATTTATTAGGAATAAACCCCATTAAATGGTTCTCCTCTACATAACCTAATTTAAATTAGTAATTAACGAATATATTGCATAATACTAAAATACACGTTATTATTGTATTGTTAGTGGCAACAGTGAGTGTTTCACGACGTAAAATAAGTATTTGGGAATTAGTATCGGAGATCATTACGCGAGGGTTGTGGGCTCGATTCTCATAGGTTGGTAAGGCATTTTCGATAAAAGATTAACCTGGCGATTTGTAATATGGTCTTGAATAATACTGTACAGTAAATATTACAAGCAAGATGTGAGTAGATTTTTTGGTGGCTTTTACTCTTAAAGTTACATCATTGACCCAGGATAAGAACATCCAAATGAATAATATAAATATGTCACGAATCGCGTGGCAAGGCTAGTATAGTTTTGTTTTTTTCCATTACTACACTCTTTCCCCACACATGCGTCGCAGTCAACCACCACTAACACTACACACCAACCTCCTCACCCTCATTAACTTACAGCAGTGATTGCTTTTTCATTTAAAATTAATAATAATATGTCATGGATGACATTGAGGTTTTATGATTTTATTAGACAGATTCTTTTTCATGACACGAGAGAAATCAAATTGAGATGAAAAGAAGAAGTATGGAAAGATATGAGAAAAAAGTCTCCCTCTTCCTCTTATTTAAGGCTCGCATGAATGCTACAAATTCTTCTCCGTTGAAAAGTAAAATCGTTGACCTGCTGGAAGATGACACAAATGTCTCAAATCATAGGAACTGGAGGATCGCCTCTTTACGTATTTTCCACAGCCCATGATTTATAATTCTCTTTGGAACAAGGCATCGTGCAAAACACAAACCATCTCTCTTTCTCTCTCTCTCTCACTCTCCCTCTCTCTCTCTCTCTCTCTCTCTCTATATATATATATATATATATATATATATATATATATATATATATATATATATATATATAAAGATAAATCTAACTCTTTACTTATTAGCTTTAGTATATCCTAGCGGTTTTTGTATGAATATATATTTTTCATATATATATATATGTACATATAAATTGTTTTTTTTCTTTTGGTCAGGTATTATAGTATCAACCGATTACTTTCGGCTGGTAAGACTATCTTGGTCTTTTCTTTTTTTAAACATTTTTTTCTCTCCAGGTAATGTTTGGTAGTATATTTTTACAATCAAACTATTTGCCGGGTTTTTTCTTACCGCAAGGGTTTACCAAAAAGTTTGGTATATATATATATATATATATATATATATATATATATATATATATATATATATAATAATATATATCAGCCCGGCCGCATGATTACGATGCGACACAAGGTAGATTTCTTAGGCCGAGTTTGACTGCTTTGAATTAATCCATTCATTAATCATTATAATCATAATTTGTCTCATCTCTTCCTGAAACTGTAACCTTTTACTCTTTTTATTATTTTTTACACTTTTTAGTATGCTTTCCACCCTCATTATTACACTCCAATGTCTATGTCTAGGCACAGGCTTGAGAACAATATTCTATGTAAAGTTTTATCAACGTTTGTACATTTTTAAAACAACCCTTGCCTCGCTTTAAATAACATTTCTAAACATACCACCAATAAATCCAAGTGCCACTCTATACAATCGACAAAATATGATTGTCAACATTAAATGTATCTATTTACCAACACCTCAGTACGAATAGATTGTTACACAAGATCAATTTCTTAAGCGGATTATCACAGTTTTAAATTCAGAATTTTCCTCTCCTTTTCAGATTGATATAACATGTTTAAAGATTTAATTTTGTCCTGTTTATACATAACTGGACGAAGAATAGTTTGATGCAAACCATTAGCAGAGCTATTAAGGCTATGTGGAATGCAAACTGCCTCGTTCAGAATTTGACCTTGCATAGCCGAATCCATTTCCTAGGGCGATAAACATTAAACCATGCGCCTCTACAACAAACCGTATTTATATATTCCTTGTCCTTCATTTCTGTTTTTCGAAAGACGTCAAAACTGTAACAAATTTACAGGAGTCCTGTTCAAAGGAATCATACTGTTACAAATTCATATCCAATCTGCTTCAGAAATCTGTCAGAAAACACCAGCTGCTCAACCAACAGAGCTATGGAGAGGATGCCGATTTGAGTAAATTGTAATCTAAAAAAGAAAAAATAGCAAATTGAGATAAAGAAAGCGCCATTGTTGAAAATGATAATGATGATGATAATAATAATTATTTCTGTAGTTCTTACCCAAAGAAGTATTAGTGGAAAAACGATTTTTGGAAAAAATGTTCAAATATCAGTAACCTTACATTTACACAATATTCAAAATGTGGGTTGGGTCCGAAAGTTTAAGACATTTTTGGTTGTCTTCTTTTTATTTAAAAAAATAAATTAGCCAATATTATGAAAAGAATGGAATAAAAGCCCAAAATTTCCGATTGGAGATGACAGTGTAACTGACAGAATTAGTTCCAACTTATATTTTGTCAGGTTAGTTGGCTTTTCGTTGCTATATGATAGTGTATCGTAATTATTATGGTCTACGTAGAATTCGGGAATTGAAAAATAAAACGGTAATCGGATTTCTGGAGAAATAGATGAAAAAGAAATAAGAACAAAGGTTAAAGTTTGGAAGAGTAAACACACAACAGAGTGCCAGTAATGACCGAAAAATGACCCCGAAAATAGATTTAGAAATAAAAACGGGTTTTGACCGGAACCGGATGTAACTCTCCCACCCCGGGTCGAGAAAAGGAAGAAGAAGAAAATCGGTCTTTTTCAGCTGGGCTCTGGTGGGAATCAGACGTGGCTCTCTGCTCCCCGTATGGGTTTGGGATAGTAGTACTGAACAGGATACTATGTTAGAAGATAGAATAATTTGACCATATCCTCTCTCTCTTTCTTTCTCTCTTTCCTTTCCTCTCTAAAAAAGAACCCAGGAGCCTGGAAGGAATAAACAACCCTGTGTGTCTATAAGCCTGGACTATGTTGTTTTTGAACTAACGACTATTATTACTACTAACGACGACTGCTACTACAACTCGAACTTGGCTCTATGCGACAATATGTCTTAGTATTATTTGGATTATTCGGACTATTGTACTTATCTTTATTGTTATCTGAACAACATTTCGGCCGATGTCCCCTCCGGTCTACTTCAGGTATTTCTTGTCGGACTCGAGAACCTTCTCGAACCCGGGAAACTTCTTTTCGTAATCGGGAGCCATCACGGAACTTTGAACCCAAACGTGTATTCAATCCACGGGGGTATCCTGTTCTCATTCCGCTAAACATAACTGGGGTACAGGTGTTACGCTGTGTTAATTATTATTCTATGTTACTGCTGCCCCTGAACAGGAATTAACCTGCAGCCTAAAGATAAATATCACTTAGAACTGTCTTAAATCCAACGCCTTTATCCACTATTCTATGTGTCCAATTGGACAATTCAGTCTGGATTTTGAGAACTTATAAACCTAATGTCTTGTTTTACGTTACATCTACCTATTTTGTTGCATAATGTCTTGTTTTACTTTGCATCTACCTTTTATGTTGCAAAAATCATGTGGCTATCATGTTTTACAAAGTGTGTTTTGACCTGTCAGCTAAGGCCCCCTATTGGCCATGTGTGGCTATCAGTAATGATTAAGGACAGAATCAAAGAAGTTCAGCAGTCTATGAGATGTATCACTCCCTTACTTGGGCTAGACCCGAGGCCCCCTTCTATTAATCAGCTTGTTTTGTCAATCCCTAGCATTTATATGATTGTACCGACCCTATTGTCTTCATGGCAAGTCCTCAATTCTAGTGATGTAGTTCTACTTCTGGAACTCTGAGGAGTGTGTGCACCTTCAATAACGTTACTCCTAGGTTCACTTCGACTCGAAGTGACAGTAGGTTTTAGATTTCCATCAATGGGTTAAATAAGTCAAAAATACATTTTTTTTAAATTGAAAAAAAGACAACAAAAAAAAGACTGAATTTGAAAAAAATGTTAATACCAAGCAAGAATGATAAAACAAAACGTCATCGGCATAAAATAACCCTTGTTGACATGTAAAATCCAACCAACAAACTAACATATATTCCTCCTGTTCTTTTGAAAACGTTCGATCTGTAATAAACTTATACGATTCATTATATCCAGGAACCACCATCAATCTTTGAATTGTTACTTTGTTCGGCTTTTTTCACCACTCAAACATCACCCACAACCCTTCACTGACATTTGAATTATGAGGTCTATTTAATAAATTGTTAACGCTGAAGCTATATTTACAAAGAGATGAATGAACAATGAAAGGATGGTTTTGCGTTAAAATTGACACTTTGTAATTTAACACATTTATTTCAGCAATTTTTTTCCTTAATCGAAGCATATCTGGTACTTTTAATACATTATGCAGCTTCATTGTAGGATTTCTGTTATTGTTTGTTTTTTGTTTGTTGGGTTTTAAGACATGCCAAATTCTATTGATTATTTATGCTGAAATTCTATGCTGAGTAACCGAATTCGTTTCATACGACGATAACCATTACACGTTACACCTCCACAAAAAACCGTGTTTATATATTCCCCGTTCATATCTCCTGTTGTTCCAGAGATGCCAAAACTATTACACTTTTCAAAAGTCCTGTTCTCAGGAATAACTCTTTTACACAACAAAGATTTTGGATGTCATTTTACTTTTTTTCTCAGTACCCGTTGTTTTCTCCATCAACCCGTTTACGTTCGGCCCACAACACATTTACCACTTGTCCCAGTGGACCATTCCCTTGTTTAGTTTGTTCTATTCTTAACGTCTGAATTGGTATGAAACCTAAATAAATATTTATTTCATCACCAGGATAGCAAACGCGTAAGTAACCCAATAAAAATGAGTAAACGAACCGTAATAATCAGAACAATATGGGAGGGAAACGTCAAGAGAACCTGGTTGTAAAAGCCATGTATCTAGACGCCTCGTACAGACACACAAACATTCACACACACGAAGGCACGCATACAGAAAAAGAAAACATTCACACATATTCACACACACATTTATACAGACTTTAATGGTTACAAGAAAATACGCAGTAAAAGACATGCGCTTTCTGTCTGTCTGTCTGTCTCTCTCTCTGTCTCTGTGTGTGTGTGTCTCTCTCCCTCCCTCTCATACACACACTCACACACAGACATATAGACACACACACACACACATACTCACACTCACACTCACTCACTCACTCACTCACATACGCATGAGCCTGTAAATAGACAAAACTACTGAAAGAATGATGGAATCTCGATCATTTTTCTTTGGGCAATCTTAAAAATTATATTGCCGAAATATATTTACAATCTGCCTAAGAACCACAAGGTTTTTGGATCGATACTGGTCCTCGAGAACACTATGGGTTAAATAGAAAAATGTGTTTGTAAAAGATTTGAATATCCATTAAGACTGCATTTATTTCAAAACATTATCGGCATTAAATGACCCCTGATGTCGATATGCCGTAAAACAAACCAAACCAAACCAAACAAAACCATCGTTTCTTATTTGTGTTAAAAAATTCATCGATTTCGATAATCAATGTAAACATCTATGATCAAGATTGCACATGGTGTTCATAAACGATCACTTCCTACCAATCATTTCCTAGTCGATCAACAATGACCTTGCTCGGAATATAACAATCCCGCATTTCAAAACCAATGGCGCGTGTGCACACATAAAAACAGTACGTGCATCCACATAAATTTAGGTGAGATTCGCGCAGCCATAATTTGCACAAGTGTGAGTAAGCGAGGCCTTCTTCTTTTTGGCAGGGGAAAAAAGGAGAAAATGTAATGCGCTTAGCCTATATCTGTTCCAAGCAAGGCATTCTTCACAGCGGCAGTTTCGGGTGCTGCTTCCGATCAACTAAGTAATCATCCTGTTCATCGTTTAAATCGAACGGAAATTGGAAGACATCCTCACAATGCAAAGTGGAGAGTGGATAAAGAGTATTACCATTTCCGGTTGGCCTCTTAAATTACAAAGATCTTCCGAGGAAAACCTCTGAATGGTAAAGGATAACCGTTTCCAATCAATATATCTTGCCTTCGATTAAATTCAAGAGAATCGCAGGAATCAATTTGGAGGGTAAGCCTGATGCTAAAGCTATCGATTTTAAGAGATAATAGCCTTCAACAATAACGTTTACTTATAGGCACTCTTACGAAATTCTCCAAGTTCCTTGGGAAGATAATAAAATTCACCAAGCCGGAATATCTGGAATGATTGTTACCTTCCATTTGTTTGCTGGTTCAAATCAGCTTACGCCAATATACGTTATTTTAACATTAATTAGATGTAAAGTGTAATGAAAAGAAACATATAAATATTTTCGTTCATATTTCGAATAGTGTAACATCTTATTGAATATATCTAAATTGTTTTTCGATTTCAAGATATATATATATATATATATATATATATATATATATATATATATATATATATATATATATATATATATATATATATATATATATATATATATATATATATATATATATATATATATATATATATATATATATATATCGAAACCGATTTTATAAAAACCGGTTTAAACTTGTTTCCATGTGATAATCACTAAAAGCGAGACCAATTTGTCCAAACCGATTTTAATGTTTGTAGTTTCCTGTTTCTGGGAAACATTTTTATATTATTTTTCTTTGAAGAAATATCGTTGTAACTGCAGTCAGTCAGCCTTAACTAGCTGTGCTGTATGTATTATTGAAACAGATCACAACATAGACACCTTAGATGAGCACTTTGTCACTTTCTTCCCTAACCCCACGCCGACTCCTTGAATTTGAAAGTGGGAGATTTGATTCATTAGAAGCCCAAGCGAATGCTGGTAGTGCTAAGTCAGGTGATCTTTCCTGTTGAGCATACGTAATAACCAGGTCCAAATTTATTTAAAGGAAGCAACACTAGCTAAACCTTTTCTTTATTTTACAATAGCTTTTATAATGGTAGAGGTTTTATAGTTTTCCTGTTAGTTCTCATTAGCCCTAATATGATAAAAAGAAAATCACCTTTGTGGATGGTTTTCATTCGGAAAAAAAAACACGGAAGAAACTCAATGCACGAAGTGGGAGAAGACCATAATGTCTTCTAGAGGATATACCACGTCCCCAATCTTGCATGTGAAGAAAATTCATCAAACGAACAGAAATCAAGACTCTTCGACACCAGGCATAGGATAGAGTCATCGCAAAGTAGATATAGAACAATGTCAGTGCAGGGATGTCAGCCTGCTTAACACCATTGTTGATTGGTATTGGGTCCGAGAGTGACCCGTTGAAGTGGAAGCGTGCTTTCATGTCCTGATTGACTTGTTTAAAGATAGGGACGAATTCTGGTGGGCATCCAAGTTTCCCGAGAATAATCCATAGCGCATGTCTCTTTCTCTCTCCCTCTCTCCCCCCCTCTCTCTCTCTCTCTCTCTCTCTATATATATATATATATATATATATATATATATATATATATATATATATAAGGATATAACACATTTGGTAAAATCCGACAAAATATGTTTAAAATTTGAGGAATCCAGTGGATAAAACACAGACAATTTCAATCAATTAATATTTCACTTCTGTGAATCCTCATAAATTTACAGAGGCGAAATATTAATTGATTGAAATTGTTTGTGTTTTATGAACTGTGTTCCTAAACTTTTAATCACAAACACACAAACACACACACACACACACACACACACACACACACACACACACACACACACATATATAATATATATATATATATATATATATACACACACACCACACACATAATATATAATATATATATATATATATATATATATATATAATATATATATATATAGGAATATTTTACTTTAAGAAATGCCATCAGTTTCGAAAAGTCTTTGTAGACAAAAAAAAAAAAAATAAAAACAAAAACAAGAGAAACATATTGTATATTTTCAAATAAAAAGTACCATGATAATTTCAAAGTTTATAGATTATTGTAAACTTTACCAACAAACTAGGGATTAAGATATATCTAATTCAAATACAATGTATTCTTTTATTCTAAGAATGCTTTGTTATGATTTTTCTAAGGAAAGGCATTGTCCACGGTTATACAATATAATTTCAATACGGATAATTTGAATAGAATTACATTGAAATTCAGATGAAATTAAAACAATTATCAGCGAAATAAAAACAAATTAGTCAATGTCTAATTATCCAGTAGTATCTCTCAGTGTTTAAAAAAGGAAAGAAAAACAGTTCTATACACCCATTACTGACTGGGAGTAATACTTTAATAAACTCCTACTTTCTGAAAAAATAGCTAATCACCAACTATACCTCTTACTAAGAATAGGATTCCCATCATGTTGTAATTGAAGGCCCATTAGAACTGAATAGCGAGTTCAATTCTTGCTGGATCCCACATACCTGCCACCTTGTGTCACATCTTACTGGTCGTAAACGGGTTGGGTAAATACGTAAAAGCACGGATATTTTATTAATGATGAGGATTTGCTCTATTCTACCACTATAGTAGTTTAAAACATTCTACAGCTGCACCAAATCACTTTTCATTTGAAGTCATTGTCCTTCCCTTTGCGAGTGTCCTTAGATCTGTCAGTCGCGTTCCAGATCTTAGGTCACTCAGTCCTGCATTTTGGAGTTCCCGCCACAGCTTACAAAGCAAGTTTGTGCAGTGGCGGCGACTTTGTGATTTTTGTTGTTGTGCTCTATTACAGCAGTTTTTATGCAGGTCTTCCTAGGGTATCAATAACACACGACGAAACACGGACCACTGTAGTAGCGTTATATTTGTTCAGAGTGGAATAGTGTTGCACATTTTGTACAGAGCCTTATTGGTGATTAAACCATTTGGCCATCAGTGTTCGGTGATATTCTCAGATGTTTCAAGTGGCAGACAAAGCTACCCAAATGTTGTAATTGTACATCCTATAAGCACAGTCTTTGTTAGAGGAATCTTTAATCCACGGATTCACCACCAGCAGGCTTTCCGTAGGGGACTGTTCATGTCTGAACTCACACTGGCGCAACACCATGAAACCAAGAGGTCCAGAAGAAAGCAGCGGCATCAAAGCACCAGCATGTCAACATCTTCAGTGACAGCCTGCAGTTCTGATGTATTTGCAGTGTATTTGTTATAGGAATCTTTTTTCACGGATTCATTCCTTCTAGAAACACCAGAAAGCAATGTTTCCCAATACACAAAGTGCCGCTATGTCAGAATATCTGAAAAGCATTGATCCAAGAATATTTTTCTTCCTCTAATTTTCATCGCTCTAAAGGGTGTCTCGTCTTCATTAAGGTTGTCTCATTGCAGTCTCGGAAGACTATATAGTTCTTGTGCCCTTGAAGTTACAGCGTCTCCTGTGACATTGAAGTCCAATGCTCGAAAAACATTCTCGACCACAGATGTGGCACGTGAAGGCTGTTCCTGAAGATGTTCATGTACCGGTGCTTTGTTGTCACCGCTTTTTTCTGGGTCTCTTGGTTTCATGGAGTTGAACCAGGGCTCTTCAGACATGAACAGTTCTTTGTATATATCCGAGAGAAATACATTGTCGTGTTTTTCCTCGTTCATAAATTGATTTACACCTTTCAGTGTTTCTGTGGTTATGGGTAGTAGTCATTTAAGTACCTTCTTATCCTCATTTAAGATCTTCACATCGTCTGCATATTCTCTCTCTAGTGACATGCCTAACTATGATATAATGGGGTCGGGTCGTGTAGATATTAACCGGTTACAGAATTCGGAGCATCTGCAAGGCAGCATGTAAAGGGAACTGAAGACAGCGGAATAGGTAATCTTGATGCGAACACTTAGTTTGGTCTCTGCCAGCATTAATATGACTCGCATAAATATAGTACATAACTAAGGGATGATGGTTTCATACCTTCTCCAAAAGTATCAAAATATCAAATATCTAATAAAACATATATTATATTATCGGAAAAATTCTGGTAATTTTCTGATGCGCAAAATATATTTTAAACATTTTTCGTTGAGAATAAAAATAATCAACTCATTCTTCCGCACTCAATGACCTGATATAATTGTAGTACTTTTAGCGTCGATGTCAAGATCAATTAGAATCTTTCGAACTACATCAAAGACAACAAAGCAACGTATAATTAAACTGAGAAAAGTCAGTTTCATGCGTAAAACTAAATATAATCGAATCGTAAATTGTCGTAATGGCCAAAGTACATGCGCGTGACGACAATTTATGTTGTACATATTGGAAATCATTCACTTGGAAGATCGGGTGAATCATCAAAAACGTATGCACTACTAAATCGGAATGGACAATTATACATTCACAAAAAATAAGGACTCGTACTTATACACATACACCCCCCCCGCATGTACACACACATACACACATACACATACACACACATGTATATATATATATATATATATATATATATATATATATATATATATATATATATATGCACAAATTCTTGAGTGGATCTATATATAATCATAAACTCTAAGCCTGATTTGACTTGCAAACTCTCTTATATTAGAATTGAAGTAAATACATTGATAATAAAGGATACCATGTCGAAAATTTTTAATGAACATTGTAGATTTAAAGCTGAAAATAATGATATATATATATATATATATATATATATATATATATATATATATATATATATACGTGAGATTGTCCGCTTCCGTATACACACACGTATACACTCATATCTACGTAACTTAAATTCTTATAAATATTTCAACACACCCCACTAAAAACTAGGCAGCCAACGACCGACATACCTACAATCCCTCCGACCCCAGCCCCTTCCAACTCAATTAGGGAATCAACAGAGGGCATGGGAAAACTGACCATCAAATACTGGTCGAGACATGAGCACCCACTGACCTCTAAAATACAGAGACTACAATAACCAGCAAGTTGATCATAAACCTTTGCAACAGAAATACAGAATCTTTAGATTTTCATTTATTCAACACATTTCTTGCATGCTTTGAATTAAAACCAAAACAGTATGTTCCCATGAATATATAATATAGACTTATAGCATAGACACACACACACACACACACACACACATATATATATATAATAAATACAAAAAATAAACTCAAATATTCCTAGGAATTACACACACACACATATATATATATATATATATATATATATATATATATATGATGCGCCAAAATTGGGACCTTGTGTTACATCCAACATGTGACGAACAGTTTGAGCAAATATATACCGTGTTTGTGTGTGTCCTGGTTACAACGTTAAAAGGATGCTAGTTGTCAGGTTCCAATTCTTAAGCTCTTGTAAGTGTAGCGTACCCCTTCATTGTCATAGATCCTTGGTCTAATCTGACACTGAGTGGTAGTACCTGATAGGGTTCCCATGTATTGGTTAAATAGATAAAACATGATTTCCAAAATGAGTAAAAAATGAATACTTAAAAGAAGGAATAAAACAAAGCGTCCTCGGCATAAAATACCAAAGGGTTGACATGCAGTAAAACCAATGAATACTCTCTCACACACACACATGCACGCACGCATATATATATATATATATATATATATATATATATATATATATATATATATATATATATATATATATATTATAGAGTTATATGCTTTGATATAGTTATAAAGTAAGATGGGTCAATATCAGTGATAAAGCACATGTATGTCCATGGTTGCGGAGTATAGACGCAGTGTCAACGACTAACAGTGTATCGTCTATGCAATCATCAGACGAAAACACAAATGCTATAGGAAAGGAAGCATATTTCAAGCCACTCTTCAACCAACATTTCCAAACATAAAGTAATCTGAACAAAACTGTAATTATGGCTGCACCTAAAAAATGCTTCAGAAATCGAGATCACTGACTGTCTTCTGTCTCTCTCTCTCCCTCTTTCTCTCTCTTTCTCTCTCTCTCTCTCTACCAATATATATATATATATATTATATATATATATATTATATATATATATATATCTCGCAAATCATATACATTGAAAAAATATATGTAGAGTACAGCCGTTCCCAAACATGTCATGGATATTCAAACTAAATATGACATAGTTCATATTGTAAAGAGGGGAATTGTTAGAAATCACGCAATTATTAATCGGGTAATACATTATGTTACTTCATGTATTCGCTACCTAACTCTTCGTTAAAATCTCATACGGAATCGCAAATTCCAAATGATAAAACCCGATAATAAAATGAAAAACGTAAATCAGCTTAAAGTTCAAAACCGTGTAACCTTTGTCTGGAGTAGATAATTGAAAGAGCAACCTTCCTAAACCAAAGTAAACTTGGATGGAAAAGATCAGAGCGGATCTTCAAATACAGACATGGAATCAAATTCATACTAAGATACTTAGAACTTCTTAAAATCATGACTCTAAAGACTAAACAATTAACCTAAAAGCTCAACACTCATAATATCTTTACAAGAAAATTCAGAAAGTTAAAGCCGAAGCAAATACAAACCTCAAAAGACAAATGTAGTTGTTCAGAGCAAAAACGTAATTGAATGAATAAATACAAATGAGAATAAAATAATAAACAAATGGAAACTTTATAATCTAAGCAAAATTGACAACTGCCCATTTTTTAATCATTATAACCAATCTAATTTTTGTCACACTCATGTGTACATAATAGAATAAGGAAGGACAATTTAACAAAATGATATTTATTTTATTACACCTAAATTTGATACATTAGGAACAAAAAAATAAGATGAAATCTTGTTACTTTAATATTTTCATCAATAAATTCTTTATCGAAATAAGAATAAGATGGTCCCCACTAAAATCATTCTCCCCAAAAAAGCTCTAGTTGACTAACATGATATCCAAAAAGATATATATATATATATAGAGTTTATTCTCAATCATCATCATCATCATCATCATCATCATCATCATCATCAAAGCATTCTCTCTCTCCCGTCCACATCGAAGATCGTTCTTGGTAAATCCTAAATTAACAATTTTGATTTCCAAATATCTTCCCAATATGACAGTTTTAAAGATCCATTGGTGTTTTTCCGTTGATAATCATCCAATAAATAGTTTAACAGTTGTAATGAAATGCTTAAATTAAGTAACAGTAGAGTGGCCTATTGTCGATATCAGCCGAACTGCGAGTGAGTATATCCTATTTTCGCTAGCACTAGTTCAGGGAGATTGTTTTTTCCGTCTGAGATAGAGCACAACACCTACCATCAGCTCCTAACTTTACCAAACATACCCAAGCTGTTTCTAATAAAAAATAACGGTCGAAAGATTTTCAAGTAATAATTGTTTGAATATTAATAATATTCTAAATACGCTGAATACGTAAAAACAATACCAAATATGATGACTGGTATTCTGGAATCACTGTACATTCAATTGATTAGATCTGATATCCTGTCAACTGTCGGAGTTCCTGTAGTTCAATTATCAGAGAAGCTGGTAAGGCGAAGGGATAGAAAAGTGTGTCTCGCCAGGAAACATTACTTCCGATTCAAACTGTTTTCTGACAGCAAGACCTGGCTATGAAAACAACCACGTTTTATATGACGAAATCATTATGTTTTTTTATTTGTATTTGCTTCTGAAAACCTGTTGTATTATACTCAGAGAGTGTATTCACCGTTGCTATCAAACTGTAGGCTGGAGTGCTAGAGTACACCGACTGTGCCTCTGAAGAGGGGTAACATACCTCCGAATGGGTCCATCTGTTGGTCGTGGGTGGCCACCTGTTATGCTCCTTGGCAGAATCCTGATAGCCAAACAGTCAAGGGCATCTAACATTCCATTGTCACCCTTAACTGGGTTAGAAAGATGGTAGGAGTGGTCCCTCGATCAACCGGCTGATCATGTCAAGTACTAGCACCTATACGATTGTCCCGACCCTTTTGCTCCTATAGCAATAATCCAACCCTTTTTTCATATATGTGATCGATGGAGGTTGCTGAGAGTCTTAGAATCCTGGACATAACGTTAATCTGCATCTAGTGATGATATTACAATTCTGGAGCTCTGGGGAGAATTAAGTATCCCTTTATTGCGATTACTCCCAGGTGCACTCTTACTCGCAGTGTTAGTACCAATTAGGGTCCCATCTATCGGTTAAATAGATTTTTTTTAAATGTATTTAAAAATGAGTAAAAAAAATTGAATACTCAAGAATAAATAAAACAAAAACGTCATCAGCATTTGAATAACCCAAGGGTTGACATGCTGTAAAATCCAACCAAACAACCAACCAACCAATTACCAAAGTTATTTTTTGTATCATAATTTTATCAATTAATAAAGTCTTCAGCCTTTTTTACATGTAAAACTGTTGTACTCCAACGGAAAAGATCAATTCAACTAACAACAAACGTGTAAATTTCTGGAAGACGAAAGACAGCATCGGATGAAATTTAAGGAAAAAAAAAACCAACAAAAAATAACAAAAAAACAGCATGTGACACAAAGTCAATTTTTAATCGGAGTTTAACAGGTTTAGGGAGACTAGTTTCATACTTTTCCACGTATAATAAACTTCTTTTTCTGTCTGATGGATTTTAATGGCATATCAACCTGTCTGGGGATAGGGAATAATATTCATTGGACTATATTTACACTTTTGTAGGTAACAGTTTTAACTATATATTAGCATCGTCGGGGATCGTTTTGAGAGGTTGTTTTGGTATGGCATTGATCAGGTTTTCGTTTATATTTTCTAAAGACATAATGTCATATATTTTGATTTTTTCAAATATATCTTTCATATTTTTATATGCAGGAACTCCTCCGCACAAACAGGACGAAGCGGTGTTTACCAGGTTTAAATTCAGATTTTTTTCTCTAGACTGGTTGCCTAACCAAGGTTAAAGGGTCTAGTCCGCCCTACAAATTACCCATAACTGGAGGAAGAATCCATTTCTTAATATGTAGCGTTGATAGCAATCTTTAGATATTTAGGAATTTCAGATATATGTTATTAGTTCACCAACCAAAATGTCTATCAATTTTTGGAATGCATACTCTCTAGTTTTTTTAGGACTATTCTCCTCATCCTTATTGATATGTACACAAGGTTTTGGCCGATGTACCCTCCGGCCCTCCCTAGTTGTTTCTTGTCGAAATCGGGAACCTTCTCGTCAAACTCGGGAACCATCATGACGTAATCGGCAGCCATGACGGAACATCGAACCGAACCCTTTATTTAATCCACCGGGGTAGATGTTTTTCTCATTCCGTTAACGATGACTGGTTAGAAGTATCAAACTATGTTAAGTTTTCTGGTATTTTTGCCCGTAGTCAGGATTGAACCCACAACCTGCAGATGATAGTCACTTAGAAATGTACTAACTCACCCCTTATACCCGTTGCGCCATGTCCAACTGGAATGATTTGGGAATGTATATTCATAAAGGTAGTGTGTAATAAAATGTAAAAAAAGTTCGTTATAATTTCATTTTCGATTATATCATCAAATATAAGAATTACACCAATTTGTGAGATCTATTTCATGAGTCTGCGCTGTTTTTCCTGCAAATCTTAAAACACTATTGTGAGATGTGTACAGTCGAATGCTCTAAAATAGATAATAGATATTTTTCTAATCAAGTCTGCAAGTTATTAATAATCGAGTGAGATCTACAGTGGCGCTTGTCACAATTGTTTATCAAAGGAGATAATTATTAAATGTAAATGAGTCCTGCTCTTTAAATATTGAAATATATGCAAATAACCTATGTCGCTGTACGCTTGTACCTATCGTTCAAATAAGAGCAGGAGACAATGACTTATATCCGAGGGGTGGAACTGAAGGAAAGAAAAACCAATCTTCATTCCATACAACGTTTTCTGCCAGACATTTATCTCCCAATCACTTTTTTGAATAATAATAATAATAATAATAATAATAATAATAATAATAATAATAATAATAATACCTGGACCTTGCTAGAGAATTGAAAAAGCTGTGGAATAAGAGGGTGGAAGTAATACAAATTGTAGTTGGTGCACTTAGAACGATCCCCAAAAGCTTAGAAAGTAGACTAGGGGAACTGGAAATCCGAATAAGAATCAAGACCATCCAAACAACAGCACTGTTAAGATGAACTAGAATACTCAGAAGAGTCCTGGAGACCTGAGTACACTTGCTGTCCCTCAGCATCCAGTGAATCACCAGTTTAGGTGGGTGTGAAAAACTTTCATAATAATGATAATGATAGTAAACAAATACACCAAATTATCACAAATAGAATACAAGACTAGGCACGATTGGGTGAGAAAAGTGATACAGTGAGAACTGTGGGAGAAATTAAATTTTCACCATGCTCCAAAATGCTATACGCACAAATCAGAATCTGTTCAAGAGAATAGGACGCATAAAATTCTCTGAGACTGATTATCTAATCCCGGCTAGGAGAACAGACTTGGAGTTAATTAACAAGAAAAAGAGAAGTCTTCTTTTGGATTTTTCTGTCCTGACACTCAGTAAAAATGAAAGAAAACAAAAAGATAGAAAAATACATGGACCTGACCAGAGAACTGAAAAAAAATGTGGAACGTACCAATAGTAGTTGGTGGCCTTGAAACGGTCTCCAAAGGTTTGGAAAAGTATCGGAGTTAAATGGAAATAAGAGGAAGAACCGAGATGATGCTAATAACAGCTTTGATAAGATCGGCTAGAATGCTCAGAAGTGTCCTGGAGACCTGAGGAGTTTTGTTTTCACTCTGTTTCCAATGAAAGACCCCCAGCTAAGGTGGTTGAGAAAAACTCTCGTTGAGTGAAATAATAATAATAATCATAATAATAATAATAATAATAATAATAATAATAATAATATAAGGTGGTACCAATTGTAGTTGGTGCCATTCTAACGGTGTTGGACAAAAAAACTGGAGGAATTGGAGATCAGAGAAAGAATTGAGACCATTCAAACAATAGTATTGTTAAGATGGGCTAGAATGCTCAGGGGATCTGAGGAGACTTGCTATCACTCTGACTCTAGCGAAAGTCCACCAGCTAACACTGATGTGAAAAGTTCGCATATTAACAATGATAATTAGAAGTACTTGGGAATGTTAAAAACGGACACTATCTGCCAAAATGAGAGGAAAGTAAGAAAATAGTATCTTAGAAGTACAAGAAAACATCTCCAAAGCAAGCCCTGCAGCAGAAATATCGTCAAACGAATAAAAAAAAGTGTGATGTACCCCTTGTAAGATAACTTGAACCATTCTTAAAATAGATAAGTGGGAGGAACTCTGACAAATGGAGCAAAGGTCAAAGAAAATGATGACGATGCACAAAGCATGATAATTTATATATTACATAGGCAAACTCTATTCGTCAAGAAAGAAAGCAGAAGAGACTCTTCCCCAATAAAGATTGCGTAGATAAGACAATTCGAGGACTAGGAGAATACACTAAAAACAGCAAGTAAAAACTAATTACTAGACTGTATAAGCTATTCCCCTTTGTGTCCGTTCATCATTTTGACATGCTTCGACGATCCTAGAGACTAAATGGAGAGAATAAAACAACAGAGGTGTCAGGACCTCTGTTGTTTTATTCTCTCCATAGTCGGCGTTGTTTACGATACAACAGAAATAAAGTGTAATTGCCATTCCTTTTTTGTTGTTAATTTTTTCAGAAATGGTAAACATGTATCAAGTGTATAAACTTAGAAATTCATGGAGTTTTCGGTGTTTTCTCCTCTGTCGATTTTTTAAAATGTTAAACATTCTATTTTTGATGTAGCAGAACATATTTCATGCAACTTACATAAGAATTAGATACGAGGACCCCGTCGTGTCATGGTTATCTTCGTAGGAAATGACAGATATTCATACCTTGGATGAGGCTAATTGCATTTTACATATCCTTGTGCAAGGCATACATACAACTATTCTCCCTTCATTTATTGGTGAATTGTAAGGCGGACTAGGCTTTCTAAAGACTATGGCGATAGGTTTATGAAAAGGAAAACTCAGAATCCAAACCTGTTAAACTCCGCTCCAAAATTGACCTTGGGTCACATCCTACTCGTGCAGAAGAGTTGGTAAATACACACATAAGAATTACATAAAATTCGATGTATAAATACTATAAAGTATTTTAAGACGTGTAAAAATATTAATGTATTTAAAGGGAAACAAATGTTAATTTTTCAGCAAAAAAACGGTGAAAAATGATTTTCAGTATCGGATTTAGATACGTAGAGTATGTTGGACATCTATTACGTTGCCCAAACGAGATTATCGTTAGCTATTCCTGTTACCAGTATACTTACCCTTCATCTATGGTCTATCTGGATCTGCGTAACTGGGCTGTTGGGTTTCTCTGTTATTTCCTATCTTGCATGTTGGGTCTTTCATCGGGGGACCTCCTTCGCCGCTAGTTTCTATCAACAATAAAAAATATATTATCTTGTTTTTAGACGTCATTTATTTTAATAAGCCCATGTAAACATACACGCATCCAGAAATTACCTCGAACAAAAGAGGCCATTTTATGTCCAACCACCGCATCAGAACAGATTTTCTTACTAATTTTCTGTTAACATGTTGACTGGCTAACCAGAGAACATATCAATCAAATGTTCTGTCAATCATTTATTCATATTTTTCCAAGATTTAGAAATTACCGTTATTTTCCTTTTCTATGTCACAGTACATAATTGATAGGTTATCAATCAATTATGTACCTGTTTTGATTTAACCGCAAAATATCTCAATTGATCAATCCAAACAGTTCATTTGGCTCTCCACGATGTCAAAATATGACATGTGATCAGTTTAATATGCGATTCCCAGAATCCAAACTAAAATTTTGGTCATACTTGACCCCTCACTAAAGGTTTCCAAGAACTTTCTCCCACTTTTTCCATTTTTAAAAAAGGTAAAATCACTTGCTAACGAATTCACAGACTTTTCTTTAGATCAATCAAAGTTGTTAAAAGAATGGTTTACAGAAATGAGGCGTTTTAAGATAGTCATAATTAAAAAAAGAAATTACACTTGTAGAATTGTTCTACTTAGTAAATATTTGGTTTAATGCATAGAAGTTTCAGAAAAATAATAAAAGATGACTTGATAAATCAATTACCGATAAAGACATTTATTAATTCATGTGACAGTTTGATAGGATCCGAATATCAAAGAAGAGATCTGATTACCGTTGTTGAAATAGATCAATTTGTCAGACGGATATAGCAGTTTAAAAAAGATTCCGACATAACTCAACATTTGTGCATTGTTCAGCAATACTGATGGTTTGTTGTTTTTACGGCATGTCAACCCTCGGGTTATTTCATACCGATGACGTTTTTTGGATTGATTCTTATTGTGTATTCAGATTTATGAACACATTTTAAAACATATTTTTATCTATTTAGACCATAGATGTAAACTAACTGCTACTACCACTCTAGGTCACAGTGGACATAGGAGTAATAGTAATGAAGGGATACTTCACGCTTCACATAACTCCAGAACTAGACGAAGTTTCCGGTCAACCATATTGGTACAAGTTCTGAGATGTGGTGGCGATGATTTGACAAGATTAACTCCTTTGTCTTTGTAAAAGTTCTAGATATCATCATTTTAAAATTTATGAGATTGTTGGATCGGGTATAAAATTGTTTGATTTCATCAGCATTTCCATTCACAATAAATTTACCCCTTAACCGTTTCAGACCAGCGGTCATGTCTATCATTCCTTGGCGAGAAATCGCCAGTGCGAAAAATTTGTAAAATATTTTTGAAACGCTCAGTCATTCACGTAGCATTCTCTATTAACTGCACAATGCGTATTTGCTTTAACTATCTCTTAGCTACTTTTTTTAATTAAAAAAAATCCAAAAATTGTATTTATTTCTTCCATATTAAATCATTAGAATCAATGAAGAAAAGTAAGCAATTTTTGACGATTTATTTAGAAATATATTCTGAAATGACAGCTGTCAAAATATAATTTTTGAATAGAATTCGTAAAAACTAAAAGCATCTAATGCCATATTACTCACGTATAATGAAACTGTTCGTTCATCCAATATATTATGATATAAGCATTAGCAATAAAAAGATACAGTTTTACTGCGTTAGTTGTCACTGCAATTTTATAATTCTTTATATGTCACTTGAATATATTTCAAAATACGGAGAGGCTTAATTGAAAACCAGTAACACTATAAATATATCGTACCGGGATATGAGAGAAAATGTTATCACAAAAAATCAGCAACTGAACGAAAGACAAGTTGAGAAGATTCAACATATCTTCCAGTGCGTTAATGTTGCATGTTCATGGGGTGTATCTGTCTGGGTTTTCATCTTGTTTCATTTAATCAGGAAAAAATACGGAGATATATTTTTGGTCTATAGACTTTTATTTCCCTGAATACCTTCTCTCCCGATATATTGTTGACACATATACGCGTGATGTGGAGAGCAATGACAGAAAAATATGTCTTGTCCTAATGGACCGCTTGACTCAACGGGTCATCCTTTCATTTTATTTCTTTATCACTCTCTTGGCATTGTGTAATATTAGTTGAAACAAGATTTTTTGAATGTGACACACGGACTGGGTCTTACTGATGTTACCAGGTCTAATTCGTGACAGGGGCTGGCCGGACGATGTCACCCAAGTGAGGGTGGGGTGAGGGTGGTGTGTTTTAAACCGCAATATAAAACGACGAATTTCATGATTCTTTCTGTTTTTCTATTTTTGGCCAGGGTGCGAGGAGACAAAACTTTACAAAACAGAAACGAATTCAAAGATACGAGAAAAGTCCTGTTTCTTGAAGAACGAAGAATCCAGCCAGCGCGTTGTGTCTGTTTCTTCGTGCATCAATGGTTCCAGAGACTGAACAGTGAAAATAAAGCAATGTGGTCCTTTTGTTGGAAGTGAGTTGTGTTTCTGTGTTCTTCCCTCCACATACGACAATTAGACATCAGCGATATATCTGTCATCATTGCCTACGCAACAAATTTAAATTATTCTTGGATCCAAAATTACTTTTTGTATTTTTACTATTTTCTCTATCGTTCTGATAAGTGTCCGGGTAACATTGTATTAAACTTGACAACTTTCAAGGTTTTAACGAAGACATATCAAACTAAGTACTTCAATAAAACTCTTTTGTAAGCTAGTCTCGCATATCAGTTACTACTAAGTGAGTTCGATCCTCGTTGGATGCCCCATACTTGCGAATTTGTATCACATTCTACCCTTGGCGATCGGGTTGGTTAAAGAACTACTCCGATAAAAGTATTTATGTATTTATTTATTTTTGATATTATCACGAAGTTTTCATTTTTTTTAATCGCTGGGAAAAAGTCTTATTCTCTTAATAATTATGTATGATTTATTAGATGTTATCTTAACATTTAAATTTTGTATTTATTAAATTTTCAAATCAAATTTCTTAATATTAAAATAATATCTCTGAATATTGGTTTGGTATATTGAAGGAAAGCAAATATAATGAACATATAAGCTGAACTCTTCATAAGATATTCAAATGGTTTCGTCTCCAGTATTTCAGATATAAGCATTATTACCTATATAGCCAAATCATACTTTAGAATAAGGTATCACAGGCAAAACAAGTCCCATACATTTAGGTTAAAATGATCAGTACGCAGAAAGACAATGATAACCATCACACAAATCTCTCTCTCCCTCACACATACTCTCTCTCTCTCTCTCCCTGTCTGTCTCCCTGTATCTCTCTGTCTCCCTGTCTCTGTCACTGTCTGTCTGTCTGTCTGTCTCTCTTTCTCTCTCTTGCCTCCATATTAAGGTTTAGAAAAACGACACTCGAATAAACAGGAATTTACTAGTTCATATTGGCGTGAGGTTGGAACTGAAATCTATTAACTGCAGACAGACGGATTTAATGGAGCGGCCTCTACATGGAATACCAATTCCCACACGACACGTACCAGAAATCTCGGGACACAATTCACCCAGAAATTTGGGAACTACGGAAGGATGTTATGTTGAATATTATCAACACTCAACTATCGGCTTGAATCTACCAACGTAATAATAGGTAGAAATCGAATCCAATCTACTGGACCATATCTTGTCTTGTAATTCCGCTGAGATAAAAATTCCCACACAATAAGAACGAGAAGCTTTACTCAAGTATCAGCATCTATCAACCGAACGAGAGAGAAGGTAGAACTCTTCTCTAGATTCTCATCGTATCTTGTCCTGAAATGTCGCTGTAATAAAAATGGTAGAGCCGAGTTAAAAGAAAACCAGAGCAAATATATAAAGAAAAACAAATGAATGGACAACGCTGAATATACAAAAAAGGATTTGATAAAACGAACCTATAACGAAGCTAAGTATCTTTATTTCATATTGCAAACACATCTCAGGATAATATCCATCCAAGTGACAGGACATGTTAAATTAACTTATATGCAATCCTCACTTCAGAAACCATTTTGACTCGTAGTTTAACTGATTTTATCTTTTAATTGAATTTATTATTCCCTACCACGCATTCTTTTCTTTCTTCTCCCATTTCAAGTTTTTTATGCATAAAACTTAGTTACTTGATTTACATCTGCCAAAACACACTCGTGTAGTATTTATCTTTTCTTTATCTTTTCTTTGCTGAAAAATCCACCGTTCTCGGATGCTTGAACATATATATATATATATATATATATATATGTGTGTGTGTGTGTGTGTGTGTGTGTGTGTGTGTCTGTGAGTGTGTGTGTGTGTGTCTTTCTTATTATTTTCCTAGCTGTTCATTAGGTATCAGACTAACGTTGGAGTGTCCATTTCCATGAAATGGATTTGAAACAGCATGCTTAAAAATCCTCCACCTGAAAAAAATAAGTAGGGCATCGTAATACATGACTAATTAAGTACTATGATCTTCGCCTCATGTTGATCTGTCTCAGAACCATTTATATTTTATAATCGTCAATATAAAATGGGCCACCCTGAGTGTTATCAGAGTTGCGGACAAAAACATTATTTCTCAAAATCAAAAGTCACGATGGCTACTATTGTTTTTGCATTTGGCACTTTGTGTCCATTATTCCATCGACAACTGCTGGCTTTGTCACGATTTCCTTGTGACACATTTCCTTGTGAACTATTTCCACAATTTTAGAATATCATTTCAAGTAAAATACAATATTCAAACTGTCCTTGTAATAATTCCTACTTTAAATTTTTTTTAAAAACTTTATATAATAACAAAATGTGTTTTCGACTTTCTAGCCGATTGTATGAGCTTAATAATTTAATTAATGTCACACAGTTATATTCATTAACATTCAAATATATGCATACATATTTTTATTTACGTAGCCGGACGTAGGCATATTGTGAGTGTTGGTTTGGTTCGCGTCTGGCCTAGAAGTAAGGAATTAAATCGTGTAATAAATAATAATATACACGAACTCTTTATTGACGAAAAGTTAATTGAAATTCTGAATGAGAAAACAAAATTTGGATAATTATATTGGTATGT
The DNA here is from genome assembly GCA_023376005.1 of Doryteuthis pealeii. NCBI lineage: Eukaryota > Metazoa > Mollusca > Cephalopoda > Myopsida > Loliginidae > Doryteuthis > Doryteuthis pealeii. Next base: position 125,637,444 of record CM042139.1, read on the forward strand.
TTCTCCATCATAATGTGAATCATCTTATTCAAAATTCATTAAATTATAAAGAAATAAATCTGTAATAAATAAATAATGTAATTCATGTAAAGCGTCAGGTAATCGCGTTTTTGTAGGTCCTTGTTTCCAATTTTGTGTAGATGTTTTTTGACAAGAAAGAAAGAAAACAGAAAAACGGATGAATGTGGCTAACTGCTTTTTCACCGGCTGCGTGCGTGTTTGATGTCTGGGCGGACAGTCTTTCTTTTTTCTTTTCTCAATCTGGATGTAATAAATCCAGAAAACTTCTAATTAACTAATAATTTTCCTCAATCCTACCGTTCCATATCAGTGTAGACCCACAAATATCAGCTGATTGGCAACTGACCTTCTAACGTATAAACAGCCGTTTTATTTTTGGATGTTTGCATTCCAGAATATTTCATTTGTAAACAAAACGTTCACAATCTGATTGTTTTCTTTCAAAAAATATTCTCTAGCAATTTTTTATTCGTATCTACACACCAAATTATAAATTACTAAAAATAATTAATTGAGATACTTAATTGTTTTACAATGGTAGATACACTTGTAAAGATCTGGAGCCTCGCCTTCGATTTACTTTGTTATACTCCCTTTTTTGGAGTATCATACTATCTGCTAGCGAATTATAAGTTGACCCGACAAGGTGGTCAAATGACAAGCAAAATTTAGTCCATTTTCTTTGTTTAATGTCATATCAACTTTCGTTGTTAATTTAATTCCAAGGCTATCCGTATAAAAAAAGCAGTAATTGTACTAAATAGCCGGGGGGTGGGTGATGTTTTATACGTTTTCCAAGGTCAATTGTCTGAACGTGAACCTAATAGCGCGATGTGAGGATCGCTTGTCACATCCCAGCACCATAGCCACTCCGCTAAATGTGTCATTCAATTTTTATAAGGCAATTCTATTTCTTTAGAGTGCACTGTTTTAAAATTCAACCCTTATGACGTTCACTTCCAATTCCTTCTATGTTTAGCAAACATTAATATTATCAGCTTTTTAATATATTTGAATGCTTAATATTTCCATATATAAGGTTTCGTTAAGTTTCTTTGTTTACTGGCATATCAACCTTCGTGGGATAATACCAAACACCATTTTTGAAGAAAACCGGTAGTGGTACCCTCTAATGTCTAGTGGGACGGATGAGAAGGATCATACCTATCCCAAAGTTTTAGTCCGAAAGTGAACATAGCACGACTGGAATTCAAACTTGCTTACTACGATGCCGCAGCCCAGCACCTTAACCAATACGCTACGTTGATCCTCCCCAGATATAAGTATAGATGAGATGGAATGAAAAATATTTTAAAAGCACCCTTGGACGGTTTCTAAATTCACTTGCAAGTAACTGTTTTAACATCAGATATGTATATATTTACCAAACCCTCCGCACGAGCAGGACGTGACACCAGGTCAATTCCTTAAACAGAGTTTAACGGGTTTGAATTCAGAGTTTTCCTTCCCCTAGACTGCTTACCTAACTAAGGTTAAAGATACCCAGTTTGCCATAATATTTTCTCATAATTGTAGGGAGAGTAGTTGGATTCATACTCGTACCAAGGGTATGAGCGCTATGTGAAATGCAACAGCTTCCTCAAGGATTAGAACTCTGGTCGACGAGTCTATTTGCAATGACTCTTAACATTTAAACCACGCACCTCAGATATAAACATACATGAGACGGAAAGAAAAATATTTGAAAAACACCCTTGCATGTTTTCCAAATTGACATGCAAGTAACTGTTTTGTACTCAGATCTTTTTATTCATTATATTTCAGTATTTTTTGCACACCATAAAATCAGCCAAGCAGATAAATGTCTGTAAAAATAACAGTATCGACACTGCCAAGAAACTTGAGTTAGTTACTTACAACAGGTACGACTATTTTCCATATTTACACCAAAGCACTGAGACTGTTTCGGCTCAGAGGTCCTTCGAAAAAGAGTGGCAATGTATGAGAATCAGACGTTTAGTACCCTTGAGGAATATCGTAAGAGTAGGTGTGCCAAAAACAGGTGATTTATCGATGTTTGTAAAGCGGGCCTGTCCAGATCTATTATTGTACTTTTCACTAATATAAAGAACAGTAGACGCCAAGGTGTGACGAAAAAGCCCTTCAGTGGACAGTTCACTCGAAGAGTCAGAAGTTAGTGTTGAAAAACAATATTAATAGTATCTGCAGTGCTACTAATCAATCAGACAATCATGTTTGATTTCAAGTTAGCTGATAACGCGTGTAACAATTTAACACCTCTTTTCTTATCATAGACAGATCACTTACAGCGAGAAGATTGTAGAATATAACATTTAAATATTGGTTTTAGTAAGGGCTGTGTGAATCTGAAATATCATTAGATAAATTGTATGCCAATATTATTTGAAATATATTTTCAAAGAATTGCGACCTCTTAGAGAATAAACAGCAGAAGTCCTGTTTACCCTCCATCATTGATGCTCACATCCTTGACGACGTAACTCCAACTGATGTACTCATCTACAAGGTTAATAATGATAGAGAAAGGAGCATACATAGACTTTTCTATGTAGGCACCTGTGACAAAGAGAGAAAAACAATAACTTCCATGAGTTTAATGATCAGAAGTTTAGCCCCATTGAGGAATATCGTAAGAGTGGGTGTGCCAAAAATAGGTGTTTGCAATGTTAGCACGGATTCCCATCCCTTTTCCTCACCAAGCGTTCCTGTCGGTCATTGCTCATTGTATGTTCTACACATGACATGCAGTGTTTATTAATATAGGTTTTGGCTGTTCGACCATACTGGTGTGTCCATCTGTAGGTGTCCACGGGAGAACGTCACTTATGTGTTCCTTCTTGCTTCTCCAGCAGTGTCATGTTCATTCAACCCGGATGGTTTATGTAATTGAAAGCAGATGATCGTAGAGCTATTATCATGTAGGAAGCTGCTTCCAGGATTTGTTTAAAGCAGCACACAACAGCCTCGTGCAGCTCCCATCTACTTTATTCTCCGAGCGCTTCGTTAGGAAAAATATTGTGCTAACGTACATTAGCTGAGGTACGACTAAAGCTTGGAAGATTGGCTTGATAAATAAATCAAACAGGAAACAAAACCAAAAGCCAATAAAATTCTGATTGAGTTACATTGGTAGGGACGCGGTTAACTTCATAGGAAGTGGAATTGGTGACCCAAGTTCGAATCCTGGACAAGTGCTGTTGGGAAAAGCATGAAATCCCTTGTCTCCTGACACACACAACCGACACACAAACATATGTGGGTAAATACTAGATCAGATTTAATCCGGTTAAAAATTGAACTTTTATCACAACCAGCTCGTGGACGAGGGGTTGGTAAATTTGTTGAGTAAAATGATAGGCAGCGTTAGTCCAATTTAAACGGATAGTGATAATCCCTGTTGAAGCAGGGCTTTCTGTCGGTCATTCATTCTAGGTATATACTAAATATTTACTTCAGCTTCTGGTGTTATCCCATCGGTTAATTGTCTTTTGGTTATGGTCAGAGCCAGAACCCATTTATAATGCCATCAACACAACATAACGTAATTTATATAACCAACTTCATGAGTAAGGTATCCGGGTATAAACTTGAATTGTCATGAAGAGAATTATATTAGAAATATCATTTGCGTATTACTCTACATTTGCATGTTTGTAATATATTCATACATTCATATATTAATTGATTTTATGTATTATTATCATAAATGATAAAACACACGCATATATATATATATATATATATATATATATATATATATATATATGTTTGTGTATGTGTGTGTGTGTAAGCGAATCTCATACAATATTATATATATATATATATTATATATATATATATATATATATATATATATATATATATATATATATAATATATATATATATATATAAAGTTGTATGGGCTTTGATTATGTTTCACTTGTTTGCTATATAAATAATAAATAATAAAATATAAAAATACTGTTTTTAAGCATGACTAACTGAGTGTAGGTGTTCAAACTAGACCATTTAAGAAAATACAAATGACTTACCTGTCGTGTTAGAATTGATATTGTAAGTGATATTGAATTCAGGATATATTAATACCAATGTTATATTGCCGGTTAAGGCAGATGTAATTTAATTTATTTTGAAGTTAATTGATTTTTATTGGAAGGTGGTTTATTAATTATTTACCAGTATCAAATCCCTTGGTAATCCTCATTGGTAAATAATGTTCTAAATATTTTAACACATAAACCAAATGTTTGCGAATAGCCAGAGATGATAACATCAATGATGAATAAGACAAGTTTGATATTTGATCAATTGTATCTTTTCTGGTAACTATGATTATATTGCCGGGTATATAACATTTGAATCAGTAGTAAATAGCCTGGAATAATTATATGTTAAATTCACGAAATAAATATTCACTCATTATATTCTAGCTTTCCTAAAGTTTTATCGTTGTATTGCTGCTTATTACACACATGCATTTCCATCAGTTAAAAAAAGTATTATTAAGACAACTTTAAAATGTCCACATCGAGGCTTTAACCTGAAAGGAAAAGGAAGCAAACACATTATCACCTCGTGGACCGAGAAATCTCCTCAGAGATGCTAATAATTATGTAATCGCCAAAGGCAATTATAATCTGGTCGATTTGAATAACATGAATATCGAAATATCTTGTCAAATACTCTAGCATATCTTGCATAAGGTGGATAGAAGACAATCAATGAAAATACTGATGAGCTAATATAATCAGTAGAAGCTCGTTTAGCATTTGTAGGCATATACTTGACATAGATTGATATTTTGATACCCAATTCCACCTCTGAAGTAAAAAAAATGTTACTTTCTTGGACACCGTATTATTTGTCTTTGGTGAAAATAACCGAAATCTTTAAATGATATTATTTACACAATGAATATGAAATTAGGATCATCTAGGGATGTTTTCTGATCCACAATGACAGGTAGACAGATTAAAGTTGATGGGATAATGAGATCACAGCATCCAGATTTTTGGCAAAAACATCAAAAGTTGATATGGAACATTAGGGAACATTTCAGCCCGACATCACCCAAACACACCTATCAGAGTTAAATGGGCAGCAGTTCATAGACAAGACTATCAATGTTTTACAGTGGTCAAGCGAATGTCCTGATCCTAACATGAGAAGTGATGGAGTGAGCACGAATAATGGCGTGAAAATATTCCATCCTTACTGACCTGAGAATCATAGCAAAGACAAGGTGAGCTATTACCCTTGTTGGGACATGTCGGAATCTGGCGATGAAGTCTGAGGTCCGTTTACAGTTTGTAATTGACTACTAAGATGTGGACATTGATCATAATTCAATAAAATAGACCTACTATTTACCTGATATAATACTGTTTTTATTCTTATTCCTTCATTATATATGGGTATTGTTAAGAAATTATTCCTTTAATAAAACACAGACATTTATACAAATGGTGAGACACATTTTTCTTATATGTAGAGGGGTGTAATGGTTATCGTCATAGAAAATGGGCATTGCTATCTGAGTTAAAATCCTGTAAGAGGCTGATTGCATTTCACATGATTCTATTATCCCTACAGTTATGGGTTAATAGGAAACTGTTCATGTGGCTAGTAGCAACACCCTTTTCTTTGGTATAATGGTTAGCAAACACGATGTATAGACCATTATTAGTGAGTTAAATTCTCATTGGGAGCCTCATTATATATATATATATATATATATATATATATATATATATATATATATATATATATATATTAAGTCAACATACTATTTCTTCTTTATGATTTTCAGGTGTAGACGTTCCAGTCTTCGAGTTGTTTTTCGTACATTGGGATCTAATTGTCCAATAAAATATCCCAGACGTTTTTGGGGGGAGTGGTGTATAAATGTAATATTCTTTAATATCTAGATGACGATGTACACAAAACCACTAGAACAATTGAACCTCCGCACCTGAAAATACATAAGAAGAAATATTCGGTGTTACTTAACTGAACCTGCTTAAATGATAACTTGCTCCCAAAACGCAGAATATATATATATATATATATATATATATATATATATATATATATATATATATATATCAGTTCAGTTTCAATATATCATTAACCTACCATTCTAAAGAAAATTTAAGAAATTAAACTTGTTATGAGAAAAGAGAAACCAGAATATCTTAGACTAATATAATTTATGGGATTCAACTATACTCAGCGGAAAATTATAGCAAATATTCAATTTGCTGTGTGGCCAATGTTCTGTGTAATGCATGAAATGTTCAAAGAATAAATTTCCATTTGAATTGTAATTGCATAATTATAGGTAATTATATTGTTCAATCTCATGAAAAATATGCAAACCTCTTCCATTTAATCGAAGTAGAGAAACTATCTGCATATGAGGTCTTATTCTGCTATTAATCTATTGATAAATATGATTTTACTAGTTGAGAGTATTAATAAAATTAAACATCTTTACACCTCATTCAATTGTTGATATTTACCCCGTGTATAGAAACTTATTTAGATGGTCAACTCAATTTTATTATTAACAGATAGTACTCTATCACACAGCTGAGGAAAAAAAGCATTTATCATTCAAGATTTTATTTCTAAAATACAAGACAATACAAATAGAAATTGGATTGAGTATATATTGTGAAAGCTAAACAAAATACAAAAAATTTGAATGTATTTTTTAATCACCTATGGAATATGACTAGGTATCTTATCTTGGTAATAATCTATCTGGCTTCATTTGAATGTAGGACGGTCGTTCAAATCTTTTGTCTAACCAAGTTGTCAGTGAAAACAGATAGTTTTCATTACTTTTCAATATATTTCCCCTTGGCATCAACGATGTTCAAGCATTTCTATTTTATGACGGGAGAAGCTGGTGTCCTAATCTTCATTAATTCATCATTTTTTCAAAAATTCCCACCACACAGATAGGTTCTTAGTTTAGGGAACAAGAGGGTCTCAGATGGATCTAAGTCTGGCGAGTAAGGGGGATGGGGTGCCAATTCAAAGCCACATTAGGCTGCGTCACCTACAACATGAACAGTATGAACTGGTACGGTATCCTGGAGAAAGATCACACCTACCCTCACCTTATCTCTGCGTTTTGACTCGATGGCTTCTATAGTTGTCTTAATCATATTAGTCTACATTAAAAGCGTTCTTCTTTTTTCATTGTATTCTATCATGATTACGCCTTCATAATTTAACAAAGACAGAAACCATCACATTGCTAAACGAGGCCGCCTGCCTGAATGAGATTTTTCCAACTGTTTGTTTTGGATTTTTGGTTCGAGTTCAATATAGTGAACCCAAGTCTTATCTTGAGTTACTTATTTGCGGTGGACATTTTTAGCATTATTCTAAAATCGAATCAGATTTTCCAGAATATGTCATACTTTTTCAGCTTGTGCTCTAGCGTCAGAATTCTTGATACGTATCTTGCAAACATATTGCTCATCCCTAACATCTTAGTTAAAACAGTATGGACTGAACCAGAACAAATGTCTATGGTCTTAGCTATGTGCCGGGTGTGTAATCCATACGGTAAATGGCATCAACTTGTTTATTAATGGTTAACGATCTTTGACAATATAACCGTTGATCATTTTTTTGATACATTTTTGTATCCCTGTCACGTTTGAATTCCAAAACCTAGTTCTTCACAAATGTAAGGGGTCCCCAACAAGTATACGTCCTCGTGGATTTCCTTTAGTGTCATAACTTTCTTTTGCAGATACATTTTAAAATCTGTCGCAGGTCTCCCGACTTCAATTGCACAGAAATGAAAGCAAACGCGTTCAACTAAACTTTCATGTTTTAAAACAAGTTGTACTGTGTGAAAATCAAGCGGAATTGTAATACAAGGCATAAAAGGAGACAAACAGATAGGAAAATATCCACTGCAGCAAAGAGAACCAGAAGGAAGGATACACAACAGTAGCCCCAGCAATCATCACTGTTTGTGTGAAGTCACTGCACCAGAGACTTCCATTCAAGAATTGACCTGCTCAGCCACTAGCGCATATGCAGATGAAAAGAAAAAAATTGGACACTACGCCATCGTCTTTAGCAGACGAAAGGATGCCAACTATAGGGTGTTTCCATAACAAAAATGCCTCTTCGTTATGATTGATACTTAGAACTTTATGACCGACACTTGTATGTAGTAGTTAATAACCGTTTGGAAAATTTAAATCAATCTCTTTCTCCTTAGTTATTGCATCCATGTGATATCACGTGTTTCTTCCACCTAACAAGGCCGATAATGGACTGCCTAACTCGGGTATCTAAGTGTATCTTGTTAACTACTGGTTGTTATATCATGAAAGCACCGATGGCATAATGAGAACAATCAATATAATGGATTAAATAAAATGCTCGGTTCGAAAATTTGGGATGTTTACTGAATACGACCGATACGTAAAATGACTGGAGAGTGAAAATGCCGAAATGTTATGACTTCAATCAAAACCAAGACAGAGGTGCTCGAGACGTAATATATATCGTTGTAAGAAATGGACATAGCGAAACGAGTTCACATCCTGGACGAAGCTGTTTGCATTTGACATTGCGCTAATACATTTGGAAATGGTATGAATCCAAATATTCTCCCTCAAAAAATAGGTGAATAGTATGGTCGACTGGTTTTTATTAACATTGGTATGTCAAGCTGTTTAGGAGATTGAAAACTCTGAATTCAAATCTATTAAACTGTGTTTAAAAATGACCTTGTGTTACATCTTGCTGATGTGGAGAGGTTTAGGTAATACATAATAAAAACCAAGATGATGAGACAAATCCAAGTATATCAGAGAATAATAAGGGTAATTACTCATTTCAGAAATTCACAAAAAAATATTTTCTAAAATAAAAATGTTCAGAGAAAATGCGATTCGTCTTAGAAATAAACATCAATTTAGGAACATGTTTTGTAAAATTCAATAACTTGTTAATCATTGTTGAAGAATGTGATGCAAGTTTTAAATTTCTAAAATGAATATTCTGTGCTCAGCTATTTGATCTAAAATGCATGTGTTTATTTATGTATGTGCACATGTGTGAATCTTTGCGCATGTTTACATATATGTGCATTTATTTATGTTTACATGTAAACCTATGCGAATAATTTTGTATGTACACTACCGACTAAATGTTTGGGACCATATTGATTTTTCCTCTACAGTTAAAAATTAAATCGAATTACCATGACTTTAATGAAATTAATTCATTTTTGCATGTTTGAATTCAATCATTCAAAATTTATACCAAAATAAATAGAAAATAAACATAATTTCAATTAAAACCAATTTATATTTTCATTGCCTCAAAGAATCCACAACAAACATTTTACTGCAGATGAAATTATTTTCATTATTTCTAATAACTTGCAAAAGTATGTTTTTGAAAGTAATTCCTAAGCATTGTGTGAATGTCGAAACAACTTTTGCTTATTTCTAAGCAGTTCACATCGAATTTTACGATCAATTTCGTCTCAGGCGAGTTCAAGTAGTGAAAAATATGGAGGATGTGGGGGCCAAGTCATGGTTTTCAGAAATCCGCTATCTTCCTTTGATTTTAGATAATCTATATACAGTTTTGGACCATTATCTTTTAAAACAAGCTTTTGTCAAAAAATACGGCAGTCATAATAAATAGCATGCCTCTGCAGTACTGAATGATACTCTTTCTTTCGTCTAATGTCTTTAATTTGAACAGATTCTCCAGTAGTCTCACCTCCAAAGTATCACAGACCATTACAGAACCACCATGCTTAACAGTTGGCACAACGCAATTTTTACTCATGCCTTATGAAGGAGTTAATCTGACTAAAACTATTCATTTACTTCCAAAAATCTCAGATTCGGACTCATCAGTCCATTGTACGTTTTTTCCAATCTTCTAAATTCCAATCCTTGTGCTGTTGTGTCCATTGTAATCTTTTCAATTTATTTTTCTTCTTACTAGAAGTTTCTTAACTGACACACTTCCTTTAAGCTCAACTGAAATAAGTATTCTTTTAACAGTCATAACAGATATTGAATGTTGACCAGTAAAATTAAATTCAACAGTTAATTCTGGAGCAGTTTTCTCTTCTGATGCTTTTGCTAGACACGATCAAGGTATGGCCTTCACAATATATTTTAGGCTCGGCCACACAGGTCCTTTTCATTCAACATTTTCGTTGGTCTCTCCGTGTCACTGCAGACAATAATTTTATATATTTAATTTTATAGAAAGCTGACGCTATGAACACCCTTCTGTAGCAAATATTTCCCCTGAGGCTCGTTTTCTAACACTAATGTTTTAGTTAATGGTATTTTAACGGGTTCTGAAAAGAAATCTCATTCACACAATAATCTAGATGGAACTGAACCTCTACAGTTCAGAAAATATATCAGGTTGTAACAAAATTTCCAAATATTATGCAAATGAATTTATAATACTTGTAAAAAAATTGTTTTATGAATGGTTCTGCATGCACAGAATAGGTGAATCTATTTATTCAGAAATTTAAAAAAATAGCTTTTCATGAATTTATAAAAAACAAATCAGGGAGGATCCAAATGTTTTGGCGGTAGAGCTTGTATATTTATGTATATCTACAAGTGTTCATATGTGTATGTTTATGTATGTATTCATAAGGGTATATGCATGGGTGCATATTTATGTATACCCGCTCGTGTGTATTTGTATAATAATGTAGGTGCTCATGCGTGCATGTTTGCTGAATGTATGTATATATGCATATTTATGCATATATCCACGTGTGCGAATGTGTACATTTATGTTTGTCTACACGTGGGAATAAGTATATATACATGTGTGCAGAGGCATGTGTATAAATTACATTTAAATATATTGTACATGAAAGTATATATATTATATATATATATATATATATATATATATATATATGTGTGTGTGTGTGTGTGTGTGTGTGTGTGTGTACGTATTATATATGTGTACATGCAAGTATGTGCATGCATGTAATATCGTAGCAGTATATTTTATTAAGGCAATGCATTTAATAGGCTCTTGTATAAAGAATAAATTAATTCCCAAGTAACGTTACGACTGTGATAAATCAAATGATATAACAATGACTATGATATGATAGTTAGAATCCTTCACTTAAGTTATTTCTTAGGTTAATGAAGTGCATAGTGTGATTGTTAACATGGACTCGGCAGCATAAAATGAAATCCCGGAGGAAGCTGTTTCATTTCATATAGCACTAAGACCCTTTGGAAAGGTTTTAAACCAGCTATTCCCCCTCCAACTTTGGGTAAATAATAGGGAGGACTGAGCTCTTTAACCTTGGTATGGCAACTGGTCTAGAAAAAGGAAAACTGTTAAATTCCACTTAAGAAATTGACCATGTGACACATTCAACGGAGGAGTTGGTAACTACATATTAAGGATAAGAATATAAAACTGAAGTATGTGTGTGTGTGTGTGTGTGTGTGTGTGTGTGTTTCATATTTGAGTAATGTTCAGAAGCCGCAACATACAACAAATCCTTTCTAACCATTTTTAAAAAAAATGTAAGTGAATACCTTTTATTATTTCTTGATGTCTATTCAATTTTTATCATCTCTTTCTCTTTAACGTATTTATGGGACCATAACAGGTACTACCACCCCTGTTCAGAAGGGACTTAGGATAAAAAGCGATAAATGTGTACTCCACACTCCCCAGAGCTCCACGATTGGAACTTCACCACCAGATGCATGTTAACTATATTCACCAAGGACATTAATCCACTGAGACACTTAAACCTTCTAACACATAAATGATAAAATGGTTATGGGTTGCTATAAGGGTAATATGGTCAAGATACTCATATAGGCATTACGGTTTGAGTTGACGAGCCGATTGATCAGTAGGTGCCTCTCCGACCACCTGTCTAACCTAAATAAGGTCCAAAGTGGAGTGTCGTACGACATGGACTGCTTAGCCACCAGGATTATGTCAAGCATCACGGGTGTGCATCCACGTCCAACAGTGGGCAACTTCGGGGAGCGGGTTGTCCCTCTGCAGAGGTGCAGTTGGCATGTTCTACAGCCCCAGGCAATAGGGCGTCAGTTATGCTGGAATATGTAGACTGGTTAAAATGTGAAAGGTGATATTTTAGATGAACGCAATTTTATTCATTTGTTTAAGAAAGTATTCATACTCTCACAAAACCAAGAGAAAACTTAGCAAGGAAATGTAATGAAACAATGCATTTTACACGTCCTCTATTTAACAACTTCGATTAAATGATGCAGTTTTGAAGAATAAAAAAGGACGAGATATAATAATACAAAGCAAAATAAATATATCGTTAAACAGTTAATTGCTATCTTTGAATCTACCCAAAATAACAACCCAGGCAAAGTATTTTAGAGACGGACTGTCGAAAGGAACTGGATGTTATTTCCACAATACTCTAAATAGTTGGTTATCTGACTTTTACCAATATTCCTTACATGAAAAAGAACTAAATAGTTTATGAACTTCTAGCAATGACATGAATGTTAAGGTTACAATAAAGAGTTAAGGGAAGTTATACATTTTTAGATTTTCTAGACGTATGATAGGCACGTCTCCTTCCAGATTAATCGATATATTTGCGAGGATTAAGGAACCTGAACAGTTTTATTTATTTCTCAAAATGTATAATAACCATAGAGGACCAGAGGGAAATGAAACACACAAACACATTCGCCGCAGATATATATATATATATATATATATATATATATATATATATATATAGATAGATAGAGAGAGAGAGAGAGAGAGGGGGGAGAGAGATACGGACAGAGGGTAGATATATTCAAAATGACTCATGCATATCTAAAGTTGCACACACATATGCATTTAATTTTATAATACACACTGGAAAAATAGAGATTAATACAACGTTGGGAAATATATATATATATATATATATATATATATATATATATATATATATATAGAGGTAACTAATACATTCTAATATATACATATGTGTGCGCACGCGCGTGTAATTTTTCAGATACAATGTCTATGATTTCAGCAACCCTGTGAGAATCGAACTTAACAATATGATGATTTGCTAAATTGTCTTGTTTGTGACTTATGCTAAGTCAGATGATCCTGCAATCCCCTGCATATTCAAACACAAGCACTAACACAGGCACACACACACACATACACACGTACGCACACGCGCGCGCACACACACACACACACATATATATATATATATATATTTTGTGTATAGCAAATATTCGTAAGACATATATATTTTTGTATGGAGAGAGGATCGAGTTGAGAGAGACTGAGTCGGGGGTTATAATTGCTATGCTTTTATCTAATTCAGAGAGTTATTATTTTTAAGCGAGGCCATATGAATCTGTAGGCGTTATTGTTACGTTTATAATCGATGGATTACTGTGTCCGTTGCCGTGGTATTCGACATGATTTTTAGCGGTGACTGTGCGTGCCGGTGATTGATACCTAGAAGAGAACAACTAATATCGAATCTATAGTAAATTAAAATCATTTTCCATAAACGGCTATTTTCAGAATGATTGTGGGTAACGATACCTATATATATATATATATATATATATATTATATATATATATATATATAATATATATATATATATATATATATAAAAGTATATTAGTTTGTGGTATATCAACTCTTTTCGCCTTATTTAATGTTGAATCGTAATTTTGATAAACACAGGAATCAGCTATTCATTTATTCAAATAACATGTCCATTCCACCTAAGTTGTGACTGGATCGAAAAGTTTCCATGTCAGATATGTCATTTTTTAAAGAGATCAAAAGTAGAGACTTTGTCACAGATATATAGCCACAGATCGTTCTCAGACAACGCTTATGGAATGTGTCTAGTTGGTTGATATAATAGCTGTAAGGACACCATGTGTCGCTGCCATATAGTAATCTAGAGATAATACTTTAGTACATAGGGAACATTTACGTTTCTTTTTAGCTCAAGACCAAATTCATCCTAAATATTTTTCTTGAGTCGAGAAAAAGAAGTTGTGGCTTTAGCAATTCGATTGACTATTCCATCATCAAGGGATGCATTCTAGCTTATACGAATCCCTAGGCGGGAGAGAGATTTAACATATTTGAGAACCTGGTTGTCAACTTGTCGAGATGGAAAATTGTGCTTAGATGTGGAAGCTTGATCGTTTTACATTGCTTAGGAGTGGGTTTAGGTTGATGGATAACCTCATTTTTCTTAATACTGATGATAAGACAAAATGATTTTTCTGCATGACAGAAGCCATCGATGATTAGTTTTTAATATATCATTGATTTGTATCCATATCATATTTTCTATGTAGCTTTTTACGGGTTAAATTTTTTACCCTCCACTCGGAGAAGAATACGGTGAGGATTTCATTGAAATTTGATCTTTGCTTTATAATTTCGTTTATAAATGGATATGCGCACGGTTGTTGTATAATCAACTAAACAGGCAGATAGACAGACTATATATATATATATATATATATATATATATATATATATATATATATATAAAGAGAGAGAGAGAGAGAGGAGAGAGACGGAAAGAGAGAAAGAGAGAGAGAGACGGAAAGAGAGAGAGAGAGAGAGAGAGAGAGTGAGAGAGACGGGGTAATACAGTCAGTTCTATACATATATGTATTTCAATTTTTAATTTTGAAAAAAGAACAATGAACTTTTAGCCTGGGTACGTTTTAATCGCAAATCGTATTAGGTAACGTTAGAGAGTGATAGAGAACAATAAAAATTATCGGAGGAAGAGATTATTAATGCAATTTTGCAGACATTAAAAAGCAAATAAACCTACTAGCAAATAAATATATTTATATGTATAATTTTCCATAAGTCAGAAATGTAGTGTGGATTTAATTTGATAATCATAAGACATACAGAAGACAAGAAAGGTGCAAACACGTTCCAGATTCAGTTTCTTAATGGAGAGATCCGAATAAACTTAGTACACTTTGAATCATCACATTTCACATTTCAAATTTCCACTAGAAAATTCAACTCACTTTTCTTAACGGTCTGCATAGTTCACTAAGCAAACTTAGGAAACTATATTTACATTTATGTGCTGATCTGAACATTTAATGCTAGATGAGCTGCGGTGATGTGTCAACTATTCGAAAATTCCACTGTCTGGCTTTCTGCCAAGTGTTTACATAGTAATCTGCAGATATTAATATCTACTTCAGCATTTATTTGGTCCCCAGGCTATAAAATCTTCCACAGAAGGATATCGGAATGCAAACACTTCGAGTTGGAATTATCGAAAGAATTTCGAAGAACATAACTGGAAAAAGAAACAATAATTTCATATAAATATTTTAGGTTGTTCCATGTACACAGAAATGATTTTGATGAATAATTATTTGATTACATTTTTCAGTCAGCTTGTCTTTCCGACACACACACATACACACACACACGCGCACACGCGCACACACACACAAACAAACACACACACACACACACACAGAAGTCAACAGCCTAGAAATGGACAAGCGCTTAGAAAGTTTGGTTCAGCTAAGTTTGTTTTAATATTTCTTTCTTTATAGGAAGACTAATGTATAGAATTTTATGTGTAGCATTTTGCATTTTATCTTTGACTCTAACACAATTAATTTTGAGTTCGATTCTCGATAATCTAAAATGGTACTTCTGGACTTATACTAAGTTAAAACTTAGTTTTTTTTTCTCGGTGTGGTGGACCCATAGATCTCATCAGATCATCCACCTGCGTTCCCCAAAGTCTCCCAGTCATCTTGCCTCGGCTTGTCACTGATACTTGACTTTGGGGAAGGAGAGCATGCGGTGCGTGTCGCACAAGCGCACAACATGTAAAACAAAACACGTGCAGATATTTCTACAAGTCCCAGTGTGACGGAGGAATGCTAAGGAGCGCAGGCCTGACGGAATGGAAACATGCAGATGTAAATCTACATACGGCGTGATTCGTGACGTACTTAACGTCACCGTCTTGCTGATTGAACAGCAACGTGCCTCGGTGAGGATGTGGGTGATTGAGCAGCCCCTTGGTTAACACTGTTCACCCAGCCATCTGGGAAGTGTCTAAGAAAGGTGGCCTAAACAAATGCCGCTTTATCTATCAAGCTGTCCAGAAACCAACGCCTCGACGGTTGTCCACATTAGCTGGGCGAAAACTAGAAAATACAACACAAAACAAAGCTAAGAATAGCCACCTGGAATGTCTCGACACCTCCCGATCTTGAGAGATTGGGAAACCCCAAACTACGTACCGGTATCGTGTCAGGGAAGCATCTCAATAAGGGGCAGACATCGATGCTCTTGCGGAAATTAGCTTCAGCTATAAGGACCAATTGACAGAAGGGGGTGGGCTGGATACACATCCCCATGGAAAGACAGGTCGATGGTAGCTGTAAGAAGTCTGAGGTAAGGTGACCCGAGCCCTTCATTCTGATGTGACACATGACGGACGCCATGGAAACATTTCGTACAGTTGAAGTCTGACCTGGGTGGCAGGGCCTGTATGTCAAGGGTTTCATATGTGTGACAGGGTACACAAAACAAGCTGGATCCGTGGGCCATCTGCGTGCTCACAACTGCTCACAACTGAACTACTTGTAGAAATGGCCTTATTCTGTCAAGAAGCGGCAATCACCATATATATATATATATATATATATATATATATATATATATATATATATATATATATATATAGGTTAGGTGGATTTCGGAACTGTTAAGTTCCCAACCCCAGAAAAATTAACGTCGAAAATTACCACACAAAATGTTTTTCTTCAAAACTTAGAAACTTATTGAGGAAATGCACTTTAAGACGAAATTAATAGTGTTGTTGTTCATTATATCAGTGTCAACGGAATCATATGTTGGTTAAATAAAACCGGGTTAAAGAAAAGAAAAGAAAATTCGTTTAATAATGGGTTCTTTTGATTTCAGTATCGATTTACTTCTTAATAAATTAAATGAAATTAACAAAAGAATAAAACGCACTAAAATATTTAATTTAAAATACAAATAACTACTTACGAATGCCGTCTAATCTTTTACGTTTATGTCTTAGATATACACTGGTAATAAGTATTTCCTTATTTGTTTATCTCTATTTGTTTTGCTATACGCTCCATTTAAAAGAACAAAATAATAACATGTATTGTTTTTTTAAAATCAAAATAGACTTTAATATTTAATAAATACGACTCAATGTAATTTGTTTTATTTTCAATTTTTTTCATTAAAAAGGCTGTTAACGTCTTCATCTCGTGCCTTCATTTCTGTCCCATTTAGGTAAGTAATATTACATTAAATTACTTTAATGATATTTTTCTAACTTTATTTTCAAATTTATTTTGGAACATATGCATTTTCATGATTTCTGATAATACATGTATGTTCTATTCAGATATCTTGATAAAAATGGCGGGAAAAAGCACTGGAATTTTAACTCACAGTAAAGATGCGAGAAATTGTTAGGTTCATCTTCACCATTAGATAAATAAGAGAACCCCATTTTTCGGCAAATCATTCAATACAGGAATTTCTTAATAAACAATTGTATTTTCAATGTATTTGTGGTAAGAGCTACCTAATAATAAAATCATACGAATTTCAAATTAAATAAATTTCCATTTTTTCATATCATTTTATTTTTAATGTAAACTATTTTTATTCTATTTGTTTTGATGTATTTCTAACATAAGTAATATATGACATTTCAGGTTCCAGTGGAAAAGCGGGGATATTGGAAAGATCAGAAGCCAAAATAAGGATCAAGTTCACTTTCCAGTTTGAACCAATAGACAAAAGTGCTATAAAAAATGTAAAAAGGGAAATAGAAAAATTGGACTAAAAAGAAATTATATTCATTACTGATTGCTTCAGAATCAAATGTCCAGGATGATGTTTCTTCTCACTCCCTGTCATATTCTCCAAGTGAAGAAATAGAAGATAAGTAAGTTAGATAGTCATCCCAAAGAACCTTACAGCCTTATCACTATTCCCCGGTATATTATTGAGTTGATCAGGGATAATGTATCTTCTAATCTTGGAGCCAGCCTTGCTAATGCTTTGCTATTGGATTTGAGTTTTATGAGCCTTCTTATCCCTAATGAAAAGTATCTACATAGATAAAGGCAAAATAGATAGAGAAAAGGCAAAAATGAAAAACAACTTGATAAAAATGTGGAAAATCTTTTTTTGTATTGAAGTTGATAGGAGATTGACAATGACACTTTAATATACAAGGAAATTATGGAAGAAAAGTCTGAAAAATTCCAATGGACCAGAACGCCACTTGACTTTGACAAAGAAGATGGCATGTGAAAGTAAATATCTCACTCATAGGATTCTCCCTAATACTGTTGCAACTGGTGCCGTACTTGCATAACAAGTTGCTGATATTTTGGATAGATTTAACAGTGTGAGAAAAGTCAAGGCTGTACTTGTAGATGATACTAGTGCCAATACAGGCTGTAAAAGTGGACTTGTTACACTCCTAAAAAAAAGCTGAACATAATTCTTCTCACTATTGGTTGCTCCTTGCACCGAAATGATCTTCCATTTAGGGCTCTTTTAGATATGTTGACATTATAAGTATGAGTAGCACAGGGATTTGCGCGGTAAAGTAAGGAGCTGATGGTAGGTGTGGCGCTCCACCTCAGATGCTAAAAACAATCTCCTTGGTCTAGCGCTATTGAAAAGGGGATAGACTCCCTCGCTGACTGGCTGATACCGACTTTAGGCCGCCCCGTCGACTTTACTTTTACTACTTATATATATATATATATATATATATATATATATATATATATATATATATATATATATACCCGAGCAAGATGTAGCTCAAGGTCAACTTCTTAAGCGGAGTTTAACTGCTTTGAATTCAGATATTTCCTTCTTTTTGACTGGTTGCCGAATATTGGTTAAAAAGTCCAGACTGTTCAAGTATTTAGTCATAGTGGAAGTGGGAGTGTATAGATGCATACCTTTTCCAACTCTATTAGCACTATGTTAATAGCAAACCAGTTATGCTCCCATCTATGTGTGCAAAAAACATTAATAAGGAAAAGCTAAACAAAATGTAAATATACACATACAATGAATGGGATTCCCAGATGTCTACGTACTACATAACTCTATGCGAAATCAATCAATCATTTTTATTACATTTACAGATATATACATTTGTATATACGTTGAAGTAATAATCATTGTAGAAAGATGTTGTTTGATTACTTGTTTGGTTCCATGGCCTATAAACCCTTCTGGATTATTCAATAGCACACACACACATATATATATATATATATATATATATATATATATATATATATATATATATATATATATATATATATATATATATGGGGGTGGTGTATATCATTTTTGAAACTTGAAAGAATATTGAAACCAGGAGTTCAAATGGGATAATATTCAAGAAATGCTGTTGACTTACCCGCTTCGCTAGGTTTAATTGTGTAAGTATGGTAGTTTATTTTGACTTTATGTAAAAAAATGAAGTTAATTTATTTTGACTAGAAAGTGATTTAAAATATTATTTGCGAGGGAAAATTTATCAGTGGTATTGCAATATTTAAGTAAAGGAAGTTTGGGTGGTATCTAAAGAAATTTGGTTATTCTTAAATCGGGATGAGTCATAGGTATTTGAATTTATATATGTTTGTGTGATGCGAGAGGATTAGGTATTTGTCTAATGTTACTTCTAGAGGTTATATTAATAGTATTGTATGTGGTTAGTGTTTTTAAGAAGTGATTGGGGATTATGTAACTTACAGTTGTGTCCACCTTGAACTTTTTAAACAATTGGAGATATAATACACGACCTTTCTATTTCTCTTCGAACCACTGCTTTACGATGCTCTTCTAGTCTTACTTTCAGTGGACGGCATGTTTCACCTTTGTATACTTTGCCACAGCTGTATGGGATGGAATACACGCAATTCTTGGTCATGTTGTATTCTGTTGGGGGCTTGACTCGGAGGAGATGTTTAAGAAGAGTCGAGTCACTCCTGAATGTTGTCCTGATGTCATAAGGATCACACATCTTTTGAATCTTTTCAACCAAGCCTTTGACATAGGGCAGAGAGACTGTGGTAAGTTTTCGGGTATCATCCTCTGTCTTGCGATCCAGATTTCTCATAGCTGATGTTATGCTCTCGGGATAATTGTTACGACGGAGGGTATCCCTTAAGATGTCCATTTCCTTCTGGTATACTGCTGATGGCTTTTGCTCGATGTTCTAAGCAACGGATGATTACTTTCTTTACATTGGATGGTGGGAATTGAAGGTGAAATTATGTCTGATGAAGGTAGGCCTACGATACACGGATGAACTGAATCCTTGCTCTGTGCGAGTTATTAACACATCTAGGAAAGACAATATGTTGCCTTGTTCCTCCT
>CM042139.1:125662980-125670480 GCA_023376005.1 Doryteuthis pealeii
TCTTATGAAGTAATTAAGCAAAACCCACTTTATCTTATTACTAATCCCCTATGGTATGCATAACCTGAATACTTTCACGCAGAGGGACATGTGCTGAACTCTCCACAGGGGTGGGCCGAAACCGTCTACTTGTGAGATTGTCGAAGGCTAAGCTATCCTAATACTTCTTTAATTTTCCGGGGCGTTAACAGAAAGATTTCATATTGCAATGATAATCCATCTAGGAACATTACCTCGCTTAATATGAAATGGGAACACTTGTCAAATGAGATTATACATTTCAATGACCTTTCGATTGCTAGAAAAACCTATAGGTTGGTTCCTGATACTGTGGAGATCAGTTAGCTTCGCTTAATTAGGTCTTATCAGATGACGTTGGCCTTTTTAAATAATCAACCTCATATCGCCCACCTCGTGAATATTGTGTTTACAATGGTTGACAAAAGTTGTTCTTTTCCTTTAAACAATGATTTGAATGTAATTCATTCTTGCGAATTTCACAAATGTACCATTATTCTATGCGTTTATATCATCCTCTCTTATGAATATCAGACGTCAGAATTTTGAACTAAACATTGACTGTTATTATTATTTCTTGTTTTAAATACCAACTAAATATTTTGTTAAACGCATACAGTATGACTTAGAATACGCCGACTGTATGCCATAGAGAAACGTAAGGGGTTGTTTGGGGTATGACACAGAACTGTATCCGAAAGTGATGCTCCAGTTCTGGAGATGTAGGGAGTGTGGAGCACCCCTTCATTAACATAACTCCCGGGACCACTCTGATTCGGAGTTGTAGTACAATAAATGTATCATATATGGGTCAAATAAGTCTGGTTAAAATTATTCGTACTCGGTAGGACCCTGTACATAGCATCTTTTAAGAAATAACTAAAAAATGTAAATATGAACGTACACTGTATGAGTATTTACCAACCCTCTGTACGAGCAGGATGCTCACAAGATCAATTTCTTAAGCGGAGTTTAACAGGTCTGAATACAGCGTTTTCCTTCTCCAACCTGTTGCCTGGCCAAGGCTAACGAGTCTTGTCTACTCTACTATTTACCCATAGCTGGAGGGAGAGTAGGTGGATAACGGGTATTAGCACTATGTGAAATGCAATGTGAAAATGCAATGTGAAATGAATATATATGTATATGTATATATATATATATATGTATATATATATATATTTGTTATACAAGTCTGTTCCCTCCCCCTCTCTCTCTCCCTACCTCTGTGTGTGTGTGTGTGTGTGTGTGTGTGTGTGTGTGTGTGTGTGTGTTTACGACATATCATGACATTAAGTTATTGAAAACTAATAAGATATTTGTCGCAGTTTTTGCTTTCAAGATTGTTTAAACACAGTTTATCCATATAGTAGTTCCTATAGTTTTTTTCCTTTATGTGTTCATTTCTGTTCATTAAACATAACGTGATGCATATTTAACAAGCCATTCAATTGAACGTTATGGGGTCATATGTTTTCAATAGAAAAAATAATAAGAGTCATTAATAGAACTCTTTGCAATCCAGACCTAAAAAAGTCCTTAGTTTCAGTGAAGATTGCGTTAAAGTTTTTACTGTAAAATCGGAGATGGTTCAGTGGAGTCAGTCTGGTATCAATAGGCTATTATTATATAATTTTAATTCATATTATACGCCTCCAAAACTCTTGAGCTGGGCCAGTCGTCAGTTTTGGCTATTATAGTCGTTTCAGTGGGCAATTTATCTTATTATCCAAATGTGAATAGGTTTTGTTGCGAAGGCAAGTTTAATTTTCATTGGTCCAAAAGTGAACATAATATCACGACTGGAGTTCGAACTCGTTTACTACGATGTCGCAGTCCAGCACATTATCCTCGATGCAACGGAGACTGTCCGAACTGACATCTGTAAGCTACGAGAAAAGTTGTTTTTGTGTGTTCTTAGTTGTTGTTTTTTTCAAATTATGATTGCGAGCTGAATTTTTAACTCATGATTCTTGCAGAAAATCCTATTGCGCGAGGGGCATTCAATAAATAAAGGGATTGTTTTGGGAGAAAAGATAAATCCTTTTTTCAGACAATTTTCTTGGTATTTCAACGCTGCATTATTTAGAATTAATTTATAGCAACAATTTTCTAACCTAAAAAAAAAAGATAGTATTTTCGGGAAAATTCAAAATAGTGGCGAATCAAAGAGAATGTTTTAGGTTTGATCTGTCATCGAATAGTTCATGGCTGAGAAGTGCAAACTATGTATAATTTACATGAAACAATACGTGATGTATACGAGGAAGCATGTTTAGTCAAAGAATATTGCTGATGAGCTAAACATGGGTTTTATAATACGGGTATGAGTAAACTGGACAGAAAAATGGAGGATATTTCTTTCAGAATTCTTTCTTAAAATGGCGGCAAATAAAAGAGATTGAGTAAAATAGATAATCAATGACTCAGGGGTAAGGAAAACGTTCCGAGCACATTGATCAGTAAATAAGGTTATGCTGACAGTCTTCTGGGGCATACATGAGCAATCGCTATTGATATAGTTGAAGAAGATGCAGCTATAAACAATGTTTCTTATTGCAAACTCCTTAGGCTAAATTAAAGTAATTTAAGACTTTAAGACAAAGACTCCATTAACAACGAGTAACGTCTTCATATTTCAATTTCCTCATTTCCCAGATAATTTTCTGTTAATTCTCAATTTTCCATTCTTTCAATTTTATATTAACGTTTTTCAGAACGTAAATAGCCCCAATATATTCACAAGATATATACAGTCAACAACGTAATCAATTTGTGAAATAAGTTCTATCTAACCTTTTTTGTGTTTATTAATATATATAAAAACTGGCGGGAAGTAGATTCTGAGAAATGCATACAAATATTCAAAATTGATGTGTGTACAAATAATTTCGGCGATGAGATCGAACTCGCTAATTTCTGTTCCCTAATGTTATAATTTTAGTAATTTCTTTTTAATACTAAACGGAAAGGGTTAGATAACTTCCAACTGGAATTTATTCTCTAAAGACCTAGTTTTATATATGTTGTGATGTTAATCCAACAGTAAAAAAGAAGTCAAGTCGAGGTAGGGTAAAATAAGACAAGTGTATTTACAATAATGGTACAGGAACGGCTAGCTTGCCGTTAAACGGTAACAGTCCAACCTTTTCACTCGGTGTCTCACTATTTATAGTGATAACCGGTGTATATTCTCCACTGTATGAACGGCCGGTACAACAATATATCTGCAGATTTTAGCTTAAATGCACCGACAGGGAGATTGTTTAAAAATAAATACTTGAATAAAATGGATGTGCATATTTTGGTGCGTTCACTATGGAAAGTATCTCTGATCTTGTCAATTTTGACCGTCCAACATTATTGGTGCAATAGAAAACTTGGTGCTTTTATTCTATTCTTTATTTAATCAAACGTATTAGCAAATTATATAAAAGATTTATTTGAAAAAATCAACATGGAAGTTATTCTATTCTTTTTGAATAAAATAAAATTATACCATAGGATATAGGCATGAACCTTATCAATACCATACAACAGGGTCCTCAATAATCGTAACATATTGTTAAAACGGTTAACTACAAAAGTGTAAATATGAATACACAATATATATTACTTCCTATTACGTTATGCTCACCAATATTTACCCTTAGACTTAATCATTTTGTCTCACTCTCAAGTGCTGCTTCTGATTCTGTATATAATAATGATCTCAGGGAAAATTTAGATAAATCCGGCAGTCTGTTAATATAAAAATACAAAATAGGAAACATGAGTAATTCAGAGGATGATTTCATTGAAGTATTTTTAAATAATCCCGAACACAAATTGCGTCACGTAGTTTTAAAACGCTACTAACGGCAATTGAATACTGTTTTTTTTTTGTATTTTTTTCTTTGTATATTTAAAATTTAACATAATGCCAAATAAACAAAAATACCCATTGAAAAAAATAGTTAAATATAAATAAACCGAAACGTTTAACGTTGACAAATACTTAAAA
Organism: Doryteuthis pealeii; assembly: GCA_023376005.1. Taxonomy (NCBI): domain Eukaryota; kingdom Metazoa; phylum Mollusca; class Cephalopoda; order Myopsida; family Loliginidae; genus Doryteuthis; species Doryteuthis pealeii. Next base: position 125,667,002 of record CM042139.1, read on the forward strand.
TAAAATCATCCTCTGAATGACATGTATTTTTCATATCTTCTCTAACCACATAACAATGACCTCTGTATGATCTAGCTGTTCGAGTTTCTTATTAGTACTTCACATTTGGATATTCCCAACAGAGGGGCGACGGTTTTCGCTGGAGATTAGACGGCAACAAATGTCCTTAGATTTCTCACGCCTTTGCTGCATTGCAGAATCAGAGACTAGATGAAAAGATAACGTGGTCTTCACATCAGGTAAAATGAAAAGGTTAGAAACGTGGTTACAGAAATGTACCACTCCCTTTATTAATAGTATTGTACCTTCTTTCTCGACCGGTTTAAAGACAGGGAGATGTGAAGTGGTATTCTCTAGTAGATTAAGGATATACCCTATTGTTTTATGAATCGTATTCCTACCCCAGTGCCGTGTTAAGAGAGGTTAAGTAATTTTTTGTCGTTCTTTGTTGCCCTGTCATTAGCTCTCTTACTGACCCTTTTCCAAAATCACCAAATCTTGTGGGAATATTTTCGCAGCAACCGCGAAAGTTCTTGAGGTTGAAGTTGTTGTCGGTCACAAAGCCGGGCACTAGATTTACTAGCGGTGCGAGGCAATCAGGTCATTGTAACATTCAGAGTAACCTTGGAAATCCCAGAAGATTCGTTGGTCTGATAGCATCAATCCATCCACAGATTACCAAATAAGACTAGATAGATACAATTAGATTTAAATGTGTTAAATTCTGTCAGCTATTCACTCATTAAATTAGTTTATTTTGTGGAGAGTATTCGATCTTGTAAATATTTGGTATCAGTATAAGTCAGAGGTTGTCATGTGAAGTAAAAATTATATTATACTCGAGGACATTGCGGTCGAGACTACAATATCAGCCAAGCAGGAAGACTTGATCTGATATTCGTGATCAAGCAAACGTTGAACTGCCAGAGTATAAAGGTTGCTTTGCCTTCAAGCCACTGAATGAAGTCGAAAGTTAGCAAACAATTGGATAAATTAAGACTGTCTAGCCAGGGAAGAGGGAACCTCTGAAATATGAAGGTCAGAATAGTTCCAATAATAGTTGGCGCAAAGTGGACGGTCTTATAATCAGTAAACTCAAAATTGAATGCATAAATAATTCGTGGAAATATTTTGACGGCCGAGACCCTTAAGTTGTTGAGATCAGCGAGATGCCTGATGAGGCTGATGAGATTTGAGGATAGCTGCTGTGACCCCCTCTCTAAAAAATAATAATAATAACTACCAAAATGCTGCTGAAAGCATACAAATTTATGAAGTCAAAATAAAATAAAAGTTTTCTCCATGGATCAAGGGATCATTAAAATGTTCTGCTAGATTAGTTTTCTAAGCATAAAATTACAGGAGATAATAAGTTAAGCTCATTAACCAGAGCCGTAATTCTAGGTTTAAGTTGACAGTTATATGTACTTTTCAGAAAACTTCAAAAACATTAAAGTATTTTTCTTGATTTAAAACAAGGAGTTATTACTAGTTTGGCTCTATCTATGGGTTAAACATATATGTTTTAAAAGCATTAGCATTATTTAGGAATGCTTGAAACCATATATCTGTGTATACATTAAAATAGTTACTTGAATCTATAAATGCTTTTAAATGATTATCATTAATTACATTAAACCATATAATTCGTGAAAAAAGAAAAAGAGACTGAATTCGACATTAAATAGTTCAACAAGAATTGTCATCCCATAAAACCAACGAGTCAACCAACGAGTCAACCAAGCAATCAAATTTAGCTTTCGTCGGGGTAAGATGTAACGGGATACCCGATGATGTTCAGTAGGCTTAAATAACCATTTTCCTGATCATTGCTCCACGAGACTTAGTCGTATAAAATTATGATATTTAAATTATAATATAATACACAAAAACTGATACATAAAAGAGAGATATTTATTATTGCTTCTTAGTTTAGAACAAATCATAAAGTTAGAGTAACTAACAAGGATTGAACTACTAAACACTAGGGAAATGGTCTTAAGAAACTCTTTTGTTAACTATTTATTGATGTCAGACGCACAATCTGTCATATTTACTAAACTTGGTTTCAACCGGTACAGGAACAAATGTTAGGAAATGAAAAGGGCAATTATGTTTCGACGTAAATTAAAGAATATATTTAAAGTGGTTGTCTTCATTGTATAGATAGCTTTTCCAAACAAATTAAAATACATGATACACAGTTTTATTGTATGCCAAAAATCTACCGCAAAATACTCATTATATTTTGTTGCCAATTAATAAGCTACTCATTTGCAAGTAAACAATAAGTTATTTCCAATCTGATGAAGATGCTTTTAGTTTTACATATTTTACCGACGTTCGGCATATTAACAAGTTTGTCAGCCATCTTTCATGTCAGCAACTGTCAGTTTATATATATCAAAAGGAAATTAAGGTCGCATAATCAATGAATTATTTTTGAAATAATCACATTGTTCCATATAATGACATACTGTTGTGTGTAATTAACTCATTCCGGGTTAAGACTCAGAACAGAGCGAAGAGAGAAAGAAAACATGAAGGCGTTAGTGAACAACGAAAGAATATGAATCAAATCTCTAATTACATTATGAAAAGCAAAAGAAAAAATGAATAGAAATAAATATATTCATGTTCAAATATAAATAGATGGATAAACCTAAACGCCTATAGAAAATACAAGCCCAGAAAAGGGAAACAACAATATATAAATTACTAGGAAAGTGTGAATGCTAATTTTGCCTGTGTAGCGATGTGATCTTACTACCTCTTGAAAGTAAGACTGTTAACAGTTTTTCAGACTTAATGCAAATTCGTTTGAAGCATTAATCTATGTAACGAGTGACCTTATCCCATCACAAGTAAACCTGGTGCCTGGTTCTGTGGCCGACAAAATAGGGACAGCGCGAGAAATCTCATGGTAGGTGCCAAAACCGTCTCTCATGAGAGTTCAGGGGTTTTAAAAAGAGTCAGCCAGTAAACTAGAGAGGTACTGGCAGAGCCACGGGTAACGACTAAAATTCTACGGTTAGAGAAACCGCCCTCACTCTGTGTCAAGAAAGAAATTGCAGCATCAATAATACATTTGGTTGGATTTTTTTTTACATATGAGTGTATTTTTTTCTTCTCTGGTGTAATTTCGTCATCTCGTCTTTCACTCGTCTTTCGCTCTACCAACTTTCAGACTGCACAACGACATGCACACTTGAGAATCAATTGCGCTGCGCATCAACATTGCGTAGTAGTTAGCAATCCATACTATAACTTTTGCAGTGTTTTATTCTCACTAGGTTTCTAAACTTGAAGGATAATCTCAAATAAGCATGATAAAGTATATGGTAATAGAATTTAGTACAACAAGAAATTACCAACGTGGGTTCGATTATCATTGGAAACCCTACAATATATATAAAAGAAAAAAGAATAAGGAAGAACGGTAAGAAGTATCCATCATATAGGGATGTACATGATAACCA
>CM042139.1:125675480-125680480 GCA_023376005.1 Doryteuthis pealeii
TAGTACCGAACACAAAGATTCGAAAAGTTGTCTTTATTTAACCTAATGTACTCACCACGCGCGGAAAAAAGCCATCTTTGCGAAATGTCTACTTTCTCCAAATCAAACTTCTAACTCACCAAATTCCAAGTCCACCTCCCGCTCCCACAAACTAAATTTACTAACCAGAAAACAGACACAACGTCAGAAAAAGTGCAAAGCCCTGAAAATTCCGAATTACTGTTATTTTTAATTTATACTGAAACATAATGTAATTTTTTTTTATTAAAAAAATAACGACAACTACTGGAAACTTTAGCGTACAGCTAATAATAAGAAATAGGAGAAGGAAAATAAACAATATGTTAATTCATTAAATAACAGTATGACACCAAAGAAATTACTATTGTATAATGAAAATTCTCGCGTAAGATAAATTTACTTAAAAACATGGACTACAGACAGTGTATGCAGAATGCCGAGATGAATGATGGTCAGAAGTTGTCTTTTATATATATATATATATATATATATATATATATATATATATATATATATATATATATATTGTTTGAATGATAGTGATATTCTTAGATAAACCCGTTAAATGTGGTCTTAGAGAATAAAGAATGTTGATGTGTTTGTTGTGTAATGGGTATTGTTGACGAAAATGAACTCAGTGTACCGAGTTCAAATACTGGACGAGGCGGGTAGTTTTCACACCGTACTAATACCCTTGGTAAATGTATATATCCATGGGTAAATTGTAGGCAAGACTAGCTCTATAACCTTTGTATGCTACAGCTTGGCTATTGTGATAGGCCTAAATAAATAATTAAACTGCTATCAAAATATCTTAAACTCAAAAACATTTAAGTTATTGATTGTTTCTGATTTTTCAATCAATAACCCGATGGGGCATTGCATCTATGACAAAAAATGTTTCTATTATTATTTCACATATGTTGAACATTATTTCTACCAAAAAGATATTTTGATTTTTGCTCAGAACTGAAGATACAATATCAGTTACCATTTTGCAAATCAGAAATCATTAATAACTTAGAATTGTTTAACTTTAAGACTTTTATTTTTAGCATTTTTGGATTCCTTGGCTAAAATGCTTTAATAAACCTATTTAAAATGAGTTCTAGAGCTTCCATACTCTTAAGAGTAGGGAAGCTCTAGAACTCATTTTAAAGACAGAAATAGACAAAAAAGTCACAATTTTTCGCGAGCGCCACCCAAATTTGGAGAGTTGTGTCGATTCAAATAATCCGCACATTTTTGGAATTGGAAGTTCATATTTTGGGGATTGTGTAACTTTAAGATATGGGGTGGGTGACATGGCCTGGATGATTTGACATGGAATTACTCCAATTTCAAAAAGGAGAGAGAAAGTAAATAAAGGGTAGAATAGCAATATTCTATCACATACATAAGAGAAAGGGACAGCAGAAATTAGTTTGCAAGTTAGAATAAATTTTGCATTATGGCACCAATTAAGAAAATATCTTGTATATCCAATAATAATTCAAATAAGGTCTTTATAAGCCTGTTTAGTCGTTTATCTCTATATTCGGATCTGCACTGTTGGGCTGTTTATTTGTTCTTTCATCTCTGTTCATCTTTTGGTACTTGTTTCTTCTGCTTGAGATTTTTTACAGATGGTTAATTTTATTAACGAACACAAGTTAAGCACGTGTGGAGAAAATGGCCATCGACTGAAATAAGTCATTTTGTGTCCGTCCCCTCCAAACACACAGACAAATATAAACTTTCTCACTCTCTTTCTCTATTCGCACTTGTGGCTCTAGCTCTGTTCTATTCAATGAAAACGAAGGTCAATCATTACAGGTCTCACTTATACATCTCACGTATACGTATCACTTATTATGTTGTATTTCCCTATTTACACGGTTCCAATTTCCACACAAGTGTCACACGTCCACCACCACTGATGTCATACATAGACGTCGTACATCGAACCCCTCCCTTAGATTATCTTAACTAAATGGGACTGGAATTCTAAATAAATCATAACACAAATAAATTTGTTACATATAGAAATTCTGTCAACCAAAACTCTAAATTTAAAATATTTACGTGAAAATAATGACAATATTTATTATTGTTGGAACAGCTTAGCCAATTGTATAATAGAGTTGTTATGTTTTCTTTCTTTCTAGATCTGTCAACGAGAACACACACACACACACACACACACACACACACACACACACACACACACACACACACACACATATATATATATATATATATATATATATATATATATATATAATAATGAAGAATTGCAAATTGCAATAAAAAGTGCTCAATGCTAAATTACCATAGCAGATTTAAAATCTCTAATATGATATTATGATACTAAATTACCATCACAAAAGTTTCATGCGTGATAGAATTATATTTAAAATCATAACATAACATGCTTAGTATTTTTGCACGTGCTGTTCATATGTTTAAAAAATTAATTCATTGAGGGATATAAAATATGGGATTAATTAGGTCCAGGTAGTATGTGATGCAAGAGATATTTGCTTAAATGTCTACATTTAGAAATGAGTTCCCTTCTTTTGCTCAGGAAATTTTCCTTCGTATTTTGCAGAATACACAATTTTTCGTCGATGCATAGTTTACATTTATATTAGCTATTATGTATTCAGCAATTGATTGGTTAAATTGATCAAAAATAGGTTTGAATATGTTTTAAAAAATATGAGTTTTAAATGTTTTTCTGAATACCCACCAACACTGAATAGAGTAAACGTATTAAGCATAAAATAACTCAAGGTGTGACATGATAGAATCAGACCTACTAACCAGCCATTCAATCAAACCACACCATCAGATGTGGGGATGTCTCCATCTTGTTTAGGAGATATTAACTCCGTTCTAAAACTGGATACTTTCCATCGTATCTCGGACATTGATTTAATAAGAACGTGCGAAACCATTAACTAAGCAAAAACATTATCGAGAAAATAAATTAAGATGTAGGCCATGGACAGATAAGAATTTATAGGATTAAATTTATTTTTAATTGTAAAGCTAGTACCCCGTTATTTAGGTTGACCAGAGACTATTAAACACTAATCAATATTTAAGATTCTATCTAAATATTTAATTTTCTGTGAAGAACGATGGTTGAATTTAAATAGTTGTCTCATTAAAATGAAAGCGATACATCTAAAGTCTCGACGATATCTCGAACGAATTAAGATAGTGGATCATTATATTTAAACTGCCATTTTCAGTGGAAAAAGCGTGTAGCGTATGATACAATTAGATAAACTTTTACACAAAGAAAGAAAGTGCAATATAAAGAGTGCATTGGGTTTGTGGATGCTATCATTGATTATCAGATTTATTCTGGGGTGGTCTATTCACCGACTCTTCTCGGTTAGGCTTTTAACTTCGAAACCCGACCGATTGTTCATGAGTCAGTACCTAACCACTGGCATATCTACAAGCAGGAGCGATAATTTACTTGAGATATATATATATATATATATATTGGTAAGGACCTTCAGAGAACTCCATCCGTTTTTTAGGAGAACCTCGCATTTAAGCGAATTCGGTGACGTTTTAAATACGTTTCGCTTAATGATTTTGATTAGCGATCTCTCGAGGTCAAGGATGACTGTTTTATTTTAATCCTGTCCATAGATCCTTAAATAACAGATGAGGCCGATCGTAGCTCTGATACTTCGGCTTCACCGCGGGAATTATATTTCTATTTTTATCTAATACAATCATCTATCCAATGGGTTATTTCAAAAACCCCTTCCGTATATACAATCAAGTATATATTTGTTGAGTTTTCCAATATTGCTTTTTAGTTACTTTTAGTTACTTCTAACTGCGTTACTGCGTGCGTGTTTTCTTATAAAAGGATATTTATCATTTGTACGAGTAATGAAGTGTTGCTCTTTGTCAATACGTTACACTCTACAATACCCTCGCAGTTTTGATTTGTCTTGCACATTTAGCATTGTGCGCGACTTTTCTGGAAGAGAATCATGATCATTCTGTAGTTTATAAATTCGTCAAGGTTATGCCCTGTTTTCTGTGTTGCAAATTTTGTAGGGAGTATCATATGCAAATGCTTGAGATTCATTTAAAAAAAAACATATTGATCATTTTTGAGAGTCTTGTCAAGATGTGAATTCTGGGAACTTTACATTTACCTCTTGAATATATATATATATATATATATATATATATATATATATATATATATATACATACAGGACTCTTTTTTTATAAATCTTGCAAACTACCTTATTATATATATATATATATATATATATATATATATATATATATATATATATATATATAGAAAGAGAGATAGAGATAGAGAGAGTTAACCAGAAAGCGAGATAGACAGGAAGAGTGATACGTGTACATACCCTTTTAAGACTTTTGGGTATTTAAGTGTAAACCCTAAATATTTTTAAAATTTTTCTGCAGTACATATTTCTGGATATAATATGTACCCAAAAATAACAATAACTATATATCTAAAACAGTACGAAAATATATACTCATAAACGTTTCCGCCCACTTTCTATCAATCTGTTGTTTTTCAGCCCAATGATATCAGTAGATATTCGTTTTTATTTGTTTGTATTTTTTGTATATTTTTAATATACTGTAATCAGAATGTTGATCTCCTCAACTGGCTCGATATTTTTATCAGCTAATATTGACGAAATACAACATGAGAAAAAAACAGCATCAAGCATGCTTCACATACTTATATCCAGGGAAAATGAAAATTAATATCAATGTCATGAGACTTGAACACATTGCGAAAATTAAAAGAAATATGACGACATAACGCCACTTCGCATATTTTTGGGAAATGTTTTCTCAAACTGATCAGCCATTGATTTATTTTGAAAATGCATTGGCAAATGTTTTTAAATTGTAAATCATTTTTATTATGATAAACACTTTGGGCAATGATTTTTACTATAGCAATGCTTTTT
>CM042139.1:125685480-125742451 GCA_023376005.1 Doryteuthis pealeii
AGCGAAAAAAAAACCCTGCAATAAAAAACATAACAATCAAGCTAGAAACCTGCGTACTATGTGTACTTAATAACATAACTTATATACTAATGTTAAAAACATACACTTGCACTAACGGTTAAAACGTCATGAATACGTGATTATATAAATTTTAAAACTCTAGCATAAAAACTATTATAGAAAATATACCAGTATTCAAAATCTCTGAATATTTTGGACAGAAAAATGTTTCACTCAGGTTTAAAGAAAAAAAAATAACATCTTGATTATACCCTTTAACATGACGAATGACGGTGGAAAGCGATCGAAGAGAAAATTGCTGGCAACGTTTACATAAAATTGAGCTAAAGTTAATAAATCGTTTAAAAAGACAAGAAAACAAGAATTATAATTGAAAAAAACAAACAAAAAAAACAGTATATATATATATATATATATATATATATATATATGTGTGTGTGTGTGGTGTGTGTGTGTGTGTGTGTGTGTGTTATAAATTTTTAACTTTTCTCGTTTGCTTTGGAATACGTTTTCTTTTAATTTCTTTTAAATTTTCTTTTTCTCTGAAACATTTCTTTTCTCGCTCAAAATGTTGCCCGCGCAAATATTCACATGTCAACCGCAAAAAAACTCGTTCTTTTCTTTTTTATCTTACGAAGCAAATTCTGATACTTATGCTAATTCCATCCACTATTTTCTACCTTGTATCAACCAGTCCCTTTCTCTCGGTTTCTGTATCCTTGCCTGTCAGTATCTATCTATCTATCTATCTATCTATCTTATTCCATCACAATTTCTCCATCGAAATGTGTTCCTTGCTAATGTCTCCCGGGAACACGCTAGAGAGTAAGGCGCATGCGGCAATGAGAAAAAGCTCCCGGGAAACAAAGATTACTGAGAATGATTTTCTTATCTGTGTCTGTTGACGCAAACCGTGTCTCATAGGAAATCAATGGCAAGATCCGGAGTCAGTTTATACGCAGTTGGCATGGTTCACTACTTAGAATATGAAAAGCAAACCAAAACGAGAATAAGATGGAGTACAAAAGCAACAGAATCACTGTAGTCGATGAATGGGAAATAAAGACAGTAATAGTCAACAAGAAGGAAGAGAGAGAGAGAGAGAGAGAGAGAGAGAGAGAGAGAGAGAGAGAGAGAGAGAATAGAGAGAGAGAGAGAGAGAGAGAGAATAATCTGTGTAAAAAGTACAAAAGAAATGAGAATGTAAAAATAAAGAAAGTTTTCGAACAAGAGAAATTAGAAATGAGAATTTTGGAAGCTAGAGTGACAAAAGCGCGTAGGAATGAGAAAAAGAAAAGTGGAGATTGGAAACATTGGGTAGATATTGGGAGAATGGGAAGTGATAACTAAAAAGATGAAAGGAAGAAGATAAGCATAAAGAAGTGGTATGATGAAAGAATGATGAAGCCGAGAGTGTACTAGGGAAAGAAGAAGAAAAAGAAGAAGAAGACCGTGATAAAATATTAAAAATGCTAGAAGGAAAGAAACACTGACAAATAAGGAAAAGAAAATGAACTTAAGGAGGGAAAGGGAAGACATAAGAACGAGATGAAGATTGACATAAGTAAGTTGAATGATGAAAGATAAATTAAAGTCTAATACTTAATGAGGGTGAGAGAGACACGAAGAAGAGAAGAAGAAGAAGAAGAAGAAGAAGAAGAAGGAATTAGTAGGCAGAGAAAATTGTAAGGAAGCTAGAAGGAAGGAAATTAGCAAATAAAAATGAAACTAAGGAGGAACAGGAGAAATATAACAAATGAAAGTCTAGTATGAAAAAGAAAAGAAAATAGAGTGGAAAAAATAAATTCGACTTGTTGAAGAGAGGGGGGGGGTCAACAATGTCGTCGCCGTCACAAAATCTATAGCACAAAATTCGTTGTCGTCGCAAAACCACCAACTCAAACATCTTCAGCAAGCAGCTGAAAAAATCGCAACTCCTGCGGTCGTCACCCCACTTCTACTTATACAATTTTTCTTTCAACATCCGGGTGTCTGCACCACACGCACGAGATTCTCGAGCCAAACCCGACCGCTGGAATCATCATAGCCATCATCCGGGCACCTGGCGCTTACATCCGGGACTGCAGCTTCTAGACTTCGGTGACAATGTTTGCATTCTGAAGGAAGCGGGTTCGATTCTACAGACCGACATGTCAGGCAAAGCCTAGCCCGCTTCCTTCGAGAATACGGCAGGCCTTGACGCTCGCCACTCACCTCGTGTTCTCTGTCACACTCCCCCCTGATCTCAGGATTACACACTGTGCATGGTGGGGGTGGCCTTTTTTTTCTCGCGCTCCTTCTAAGCGGTACGTGCACCACGGCTTCTGCCTCTGAATCGTCTGACGGGCTAGCGGTTGTGTCTTCGTGGGGACCATTGGCGACATTCAATAACAATTCGTCGTCAGATGGCTCATCATCTTCATCGGTAGATGAATAATCTACCTCTACAGCAGGGCGGAGATCGCGTTCGTGTGGTGCAGACACCCGGATGTTGAAAGAAAAAATTGTATAAGTAGAAGTGGGGTGACGACAGCAGGAGTTGCGATTTTTCAGCTGCTTGTTGAAGATATTTGAGTTGGTGGTTTTGCGACGACAACGGATTTTGTGCTATAGATTTTGTGACGGCGACGACATTGTTGACCCACCCTCCTCTCTTCAACAAGTCGAATTTATTTTTTCCACTCTATTTTCTTTTCTTTTTCATACTAGAAGCTATTTCGGCTTAGAGGTTGTATAATATCATCACATAATGGCGGACGCCATGTTCGACCTCAAACTCATTCCTGAATTCGACGGCTCCACATCTGTGGTGGACTGGGTCGAGAAAGTGGAGCTGACGTGTCGCTTATGCGGGGTCAAGCAGGTCGATCTAGTCATCCCCCTGCGACTGATGGGAGGCGCTCTGGACGTATACCAGCAGCTAAAAGAAGATGAAAAAGCCGAAATAGCTTCTAGTATGAAAAAGAAAAGAAAATAGAGTGGAAAAAATAAATTCGACTTGTTGAAGAGAGGGGGGGTCAACAATGTCGTCGCCGTCACAAAATCTATAGCACAAAATCCGTTGTCGTCGCAAAACCACCAACTCAAACATCTTCAGCAAGCAGCTGAAAAATCGCAACTCCTGCTGTCGTCACCCCACTTCTACTTATACAATTTTTCTTTCAACATCCGGGTGTCTGCACCACACGCACGAGATTCTCGAGCCAAACCCGACCGCTGTAATCATCATAGCCATCATCCGGGCACCTGGCGCTTACATCCGGGACTACAGCTTCTAGACTTCGGTGACAATGTTTGCATTCTGAAGGAAGCGGGTTCGATTCTACAGTCCGACATGTCAGGCAAAGCCTAGCCCGCTTCCTTCGAGAATACGGCAGGCCTTGACGCTCGCCACTCACCTCGTGTTCTCTGTCACAGAAAATGAAGAGGAGAAAAAGATAACAAGAATGCGATGAGAAATGAGAAAAATAAGAAATCAAGAGAAAAAATATTAAAACATGATAAACACAGAAATTGTTAAAAGAGAAGTAAACAAGAAAAGAAGTAAATGAAAATAATAGAAAAAAGATGAAAATAAAGAAACAAAAGGAGAAACAGGAGAAATATGAGAGAAAAGAAAAGGGAAGAAAGCAGAGAGAGAGAGACAGAAAGAGAGAGAGAGACAGACAGACAGAGACAGAGAGAGACATAGAGAGAGAATATCAGGGGGGGGGGTCTGTGCGTTTTTTGTTATTGTTTTATGGCATATAAACATGCATTGGTCATCTAATGACAAAGCCATACTTGTAGAAGAACAGTAGTGGTATTATTTAACTCATAGGTAGGGGATGCAAGGTTTCATAACTTTCTCAAGGGTATTTGTCCGAAAATGAACGTAATAGTACGTCTGGTGTTCGATATCGTTTACTACGGTGTTGCAGTCCAGTACGTTAGCCTCTACGTCACGGGGCCTCTCCCATATCAAGGGGAAGTGAAGAAATCTGATAAACCATAAAACAAGAGAAGCAATAGAACGAAAGAACAAGTGAAAGGTGAGAAATAAGAAAAGTAGAGGAATAAAAATAAGAAATAAATTAATAAACAGAAGTAAGGAGACAAAATATGAGAAGGAAAGAAATGAGAAAGAGTACAAATAAATTAAAGAAAAAAAACAGAAATGAGGCAATGGACAAAGATCACAAGATTTTCATGAATTTGTTGTGGAGAAATAATAAAGAATTAAATTATTCAAACACGCCAAAACGAAAGCTCTTTAAATTTATCATGAAAAACATCAAGACGAAATGATATCGAGTATGGTAAAACGAAGCGTAAAACTTTTCTCAGTAGATATTATCTTACATTAATTTATATTTATCAGCTCTGTACGGACACTGTATACCGTGTGGAGAACATGCCCGGTGCGATGTCCGATAGGAACGGATGGCGAGAAAGAGTCATAGGAATCTGTGCTATCAGCACAACTTGATGTGATGAAGATGTGATAATTCTCAGCCTATATTTGTTTTGAATAATGGGATAACTTTAAGCAAATATGTCAACACCGAGGTGCAAGTTGTGAAGATAATGTAATTGTTATCATCGTAGTTAATGGAGCGTTCCATCCTAATTCCAAATCTGGGCGAGACTGTTTGCATTTCACACTGAGCTAATCCTCTTGGGAAAGGTATGAGTCCAACTATTCTCCCTCCAGATATGGCGAAATAGTAGTGTAAGACTAAGAAAAGAAAATAAACTCTGGATAAAAACCTGTTAAACCCCGGGTAAGAAATTCGCCATCATGTATGTGTGGAATGGTTTATATATAAATATATATATATATATATATATATATATATATATATATATATATATATATGTGTGTGTGTGTGTGTGTGTGTGTGAAAATGGAAAAGGATTTGGATCCGACAATATGAGGAAAAATGAGTAAAGAAAAGAAATGTAGATGGATAAAATGAATTTAATCGATATCACATTAATCGATATCACTTACACATGTGTTTCGGTCAGTTTATGTGTGTGAAAATATTTCGCACACATAGAAGATTCGACCTTCATCAGAGTGAACATTTATTTTGAATGAAAAAATTCGTTGGGAAAAAAACAACAGAGATTTTTGGAAATATTCGAAAAATCTAATTTTTAAAAATTTGGAACGCTGAAATAGAATGTTTAGATAGACAATTATGATTTGGATATTTGGTTTTTTCTAGGGGTTATGGTACAAAATAGTTTTTTATTACAAAAAAAAAATAAATAAATAAATAAATAAATAAAATAAAATAAGATAAAATAAAAATAAAGTGTTATTATTTATCTTTAACATGTGGAACATTTTTCTCGGAGCTTAGTTTATGTTTTGAAAAAATCGGTGAAGTGTTAAAAAAGTGGTCGATTAAAAAAAAAAGAACTAAACTTTGATGGTAGATAATTTTGTATAAGTTGTTTAATTTATTAAGATGTTATCGTAAGATGGTTCTGTTTAAGTGGTGTGTATATTTGTATTTACAGATTATGTAAAGTTAAAAGTTGCAGTGTATATAATGAAGAATGTGATTTCATTATTGCTAGAAATTTTGAGGCCAGATAATATGGGAGGAAAGAGGATTTAGGTATATTTATAATTTTGCGTTATATAATTGTGGAATTAATTAATAAGTTATAAAATATGTGTAGTGTAGTAATTTATAGTAAATAAAAGTAGGGAAAGTTTGATTGAAGATCTAAAAATTTGAATTAAATATTTGTGGTATGGTAATTTAAGGTAACTAAGTGTTAGGAAGAGTTTGCATGAAGATCTAAATTATAAAAAATTGTAAAATAGATGTAGGATGTGATAATTTGTGTTTAATCCAAGAGAATGAAGTAGAAAAAGGTAAATGACATTAGTGGATAAAGTAGATATATAGAGAGAAAAAAAAGGAAAATTTGTTTTTATATTCATATTAAGTTATTGATGTAGAAAGTTAGGTTAATGATAACGCTTGTTGTCACGTGATTTTTTTAAATAGTATTAGTTGAGATAAGTAAAAGTAGATTTGATTTATATTAGGTGATTGAAGTGTGGGAAATTTATATTATAAATTATTATATATTTAGTTGTTTATATTGTAGATTATTTAAATATTTAATTATAGAATAATTATTTGTAAAGTAGTAAAAGTAGAATATTATTTTATTATAGCTGTATAAGGTATGAGAATTTATATTTTAAAATATTTATTTTATTATTTATAAAAATTCATTTGTTTTAATATTTAATTATTTATTTATAGAATAATTGTTTATCTGTTTAATATATTTGATTTTACAGTATAAATATATATGAGTGATATGAATATAGTTAATCTATTGATATATAAACATTTTTGTATGTATTGATATGTTAAAATATATGTATGAGTGAAGGGAAGACAGAAAAATTATAGATATATTATTAAATTAGGTGGTTGATAGTTATATGTAGTACAAAATTTGTACTTATTCAATTAATGAAGTAGTTAAATAAATGCGTTCATTGTCACTTGTTGTTTTGTATTATCATGTAGTGTATTTGAAATTAGGTAAATATTAGATCATTCATTATATAGTGAAGATGGTGTGGGAATTTATTTCATTAGTTTATTAAATAACATAATTGTATTAAAATAGATTATATAATTGATTATTTATTTATTTATTACATCAACTATTTATTTATTAATTATTTATGTATTGATTATTTATTTATTGATTATTTATTTATTGATTATTGATTATTTATTTATTGATTATTTATTGATTGATTATTTATTTATTTATAACATAAACTAAGCTCCGAGAAAAATGTTCAACATGTTAATGATAAATAATAACACTTTAATTTTATTTTATTTTATTTATTTATTTATTTTTTTTTTGTAATAACAAACTATTTTGTACCATAACCCCTAGAAAAAACAAATATCCAAATCATAACGGTCTATCTCAACATTCTATTTCAACGTTCCAAATGTTTAAAAATTCGATTTTTCGAATATTTCCAAAAATCTCTGTTGTTTTTTTCCCAACGAATTTTTTCACTCAAAATAAATGTTCACTCTGATGAAGGTCGAATCTTCTATGTGTGCGAAATATTTTCACACACATAAACTGACCGAAACACATGTGTAAGTGATATCGATTAATGTGATATCGATTAAATTCATTTTATCCATCTACATTTCTTTTCTTTACTCATTTTTCCTCATATATATATATATATATATATATATATATATATATATATATATATAGAGAGAGAGAGAGAGAGAGAGAGAGAAAGAGAGAGACAGAGAGAGAGAGAGAGACAGAGTGAGACAGAGAATCTACGTTCAAAGAGTTAAAGAATACATTTTTAAAAGAAACAATAGAATGTGAAGCAAAAAATCTAAAGGCATTTTTTTTCAGCTATTTCTAAAAAAAGATCAAAGTAACATTTCTTTTTTTAATCAAATGAATAGGTAAACGAAGTGTTTTGATGTTACTTGTCGTTTTCAGTATTTTCACTTTCTCCTCAAAGCATATACAGATAAAGAAAAGTACGAACGTACTTTCTTGAAAAGAACAAAATATACATACAATATCTTTAACTCTTTACTTATTTTAAACCACTCTCTAATCACCCTCTAGCAAGGTAAAAAATTATGGTTAGACCATTATAATTTAGCAGGATTCAGATTAGAATATTATTAGGACTTTATTTTAATAGAATGAGTTATGAGGTGAATAGATAGTGAACTTGGAAATATACCATCATACAGGTATAAATACCAAGACAAGTTGGTACATCCAAGTGGGTAATGTGGCAGGCAAAGTGTTTTTAAAAACGATCAAAAACAAAAATATATCTAGGAAATAGCTCAAATTATATACTATTAGATGTCCTACTCTCGGCTCCAATCTTATTTGATTTCTTGCTAGACATAGCCTTTTGATGGGGGGAACACCTTTTCTACCAGAGGAACAGAAATGTGATCAAATCTACTTCTGTTTCAGTAAACATACCTAGCTAGTTTGTTAGCTGTACATCAAACCGTTTATCTATGTATAAGAGATAGACAAACAAACACAACATAATTATTAATGTAGGTCATTATAAAGCGTTGCTGGTACCGTTAGAAAAATGAATATCTTAAGGTGAAGAACATGAATTTAATAAAAAGGCTACATTAGGTAGACATTTATCCGAACTGTTCTCGACGGATAGGAGTTGACACAATGTCGTATGAATTGGGTATACACCCAGGATCAAACCCGTTATTTATTAGTAATGCAGCTGGGAAATTAGCATGCTAACTATTACACCAAGATGGGACACACAAAATGTTATATTAAGTACCGAAGACTGCCAAATATACCTGATTATTGGATTATTCCATAATTACAGTAAAAGGAGAAAAGACTACGTCGCTGTCAGTTCTATGTATTTACCTTCAACCGTGGCAGAAGTTTATTTAGATTTGACCTAATATCTGTCACTGTCCTTTTTTCTATCATATCTTTTTTGTAAAAATATTTTTACGAAATAACACGTTTATCTTGCTCTTTTAGTCACAGCAGGTGGAATTGTCATATCCTTAAGGGCCGTAATGATTTTGACTAATGTCTTTGCAGACAGTTTTATATAGATAAAGTTCTTATAAACATACGTGTGCTGTAAAGGAGGGGGCCTAGGTTGGCGTAATGGTTAGCATACTTGATTAGAAACCCTTTAATTGTAAATTCGAGTCTCACTGAGTGCTTCATACATGCGAGCTTGTGCTACAAATAAGCGAATACTTGCGTTTTTAAAGATAGATACCTTTCATTTCGTACACAAAGAAAGCCGTATTAGTCCTTTTCGACCAGCGTAAGCCCTTAGATAGGGTGAGCTATCGTTCCGGTTAGACCTCCTGTTCGTCTGGATTCAATTTACTGCTGTATCAATCTCTCGTATGCGTCCGTTGGAGCTATGGTGCAAACGAAGATCAGATACTTTCATTCTGTATCGATAAATTCGTCAGAGTTGTCCAAAGTCACCCATGCTATACTTTCCTGCGTTTGAACCCTCCATAAACTAGTGCCAATACATCAGCTACGTATTCAGCCTAAACTGATGACCATGTAAAGAAAAATACCGAAATTATCTATGGGCCTTCGTGTCTCCGGATTAAGCCACTAGAACCACTACTGGCCGGAGACCACCCATTCGCTTGTATTGGATTGTCAGTGATTGTCGACCTTCGTGGGGAACTCAGAAAACTCAATGGATAGAACCGGCTCAACACACCCCGGGTGAATGCTGCCGAACAAAAAAAACAAGAAAAAAACAACAACAACAAAAACCAAATACAATACCTCGATACTGCTCCTTATGTGGATTAAAGCAGCAATGTTCCGTCAGAGAAGCTTGACGTAAAAGTGCAATATCGCAGGTACTATGCTAAAGTTGGTATTTACGCAACCTCCTCGTCTCGGGTAGGATGAAATTCAGTCATAAGTATGGGGCATCCAGCGAGGATCAAAATCATTATTCTGTAGTAACAGATTTGTGATACTAGCCTGCTGATCATTACACCACGATAAGACTACCACAGGTACCTTACTTAAGTAGTTATTTAATCAACCCGTTCGCCACGCATTGGATTTCACATAATGTCACAATTATGGGGAATCTATCAAGGATCTAACTCGCTATTCAGAAGTAATATATCTGCGAAACTAGCATGCTAACCATTACCAGGTGATTGGGTACTCACAGTATAAACGATTCACTTCTTTTGAAGCCACTTTTAAGAGATAGTAATAGAGAGGAATGTCTCCAATGAGTGATAGATAAAACCATTAAAAACTTAAAGAAACATGTATATATGTTTATAATCTCAATGTATGTGAAGAACCTGAAAAGTATCATGATAATAACTCGCAAGGATTTTTGGAATAAATTAAAATATATAAACTAATGTTGAGTCAGGATATATGATATATGACAAAGTATGAGGATATCCCCTGCAGAGTGGTAAAATCCAGCTCCCCCAACGCTAAGAGGTTCCCTAGCTATGATATTAAGCTCCATCCGTTATTTGAGGCTCTGATTCTGGAGTGTTTGTGGTATGTGGAGTAAACCTCATTGTCATTAATCCTAGGTTCACTCTGAATAGAGGGATAATAGTTGCTAGGTTCCCACGTATGGGTCAAATAGATTTGTTTGAAAAATTATTAACATTAATAACTTGAAAATATCTGTCTGCAAACAAATTATTATTAGATAGGATTAGTTAGTCAAAACCTTATAATTGTGTAAAAGATATAATATTATCAGATAGGAATACTTGAAACTGTATAATTATGTGCTAATTATTTGCAATAATAATATTTACTTCACTATCAATAATTATTATTATTAGTTACTAGAAACCATATAATGACTTTTAAAAGATAAAAATAAAAACAGCATTAACTCTTTGCGTACCAAATTTCCCAACGGTATATACTTCATACACCACGGAGAGATTCTTAAACTCCCTATTCCAAGAAACTCCTTCTCCCTGTAGGGCAATGGGAATGCTAGAATTTTGATCCAGGTGGATCTTTAGGTTTTCAGTTTGGTAAACAATGCATAAAAGGAATAAATTTCAATTTGTTTCTATAATTCAAGAAGTATGATTTACCCAACCCATTTAACAGGTTAGAACTCAGAGTTTTCCTTCTCCTAGAACGGCCTCCATACTAAGGTTAAAGAGTATGTCCTAATATTTATACATTACTGAAGGGGGATTAGTAGAATTCATACTTTTACCAATGATATTAGCTCTGTAAAATGCAAACAGCCTCGTCAAGGATTTGAACTCGTTTCGCCGTGTCAATTTTCTATGTCGATGATAATTACACCAGATATTTCTTCAGAACCTAGTCTATCAAATGGTTTCAGCAAATTCTCTAATAGATGGTAATCATAAGTAACAATAATTGAAGAATACGACGCATTAGAATCTTTTTTTTCTGCCAGACGATGTCTTCACTAGAAATAAGTATTCCCCAGAGGATATAGAATTACAGATGATAACTTATGTTATAGCTTACAACAGTCAAATCACAGGGAAGCCATTTTCCAAGAGGAGGCTTATTTCGAATTTGTGGAATGTTTTGCCTCTTTTTAAATTCGTCTTCTGTAACAAAGCCTTATATTTCGACTTCAGCCAAAAGCGGGTGATCATTAAATACAAAGGGATAACCTATTTAGGACACATCTCTTAACCTGAAGGAAATTTTTTTTAAACGTTCCTTAAGATTTTCAGCAATGTCCTTCCTTCAAAGACTATATATCTCTATATATAAAATAAATATCCTGTTTCAGTGTATGTATCTCTGTTTGTTTGTACAATGTCTGAGTACGTTTACGTATATAAAGGAATATTGGTGGAGACCAGCGAAGACCAAAGTTCAATAAAATCCATTTTTGTCTGTGAGGAGGCTCAAAAACTTAGTACACCTCTTTCTTCACGAGAAAAGCTAATTAGAAATATGATACGGGTATAAATCTATTAAAATAATTATTAAAGGATAAGCCATAATAAAAACATAAAAGACAAATGAATATAAATAAGAATAAAAAAAATAACCAACCAAGAACAAAGAATTTATAAAATATAAATGATAAAACAAATTTATAGGGAAGGAATTTCTATTAAGCTATACATGAATGGAGGTTAAAGTTTTATTTTTATCTTTTTAAATCCCAAGCAACACCGGGTTGCTCAGCTAGTATCATATGAATACCGTGTCTATTCTGCATTGCTTTTTATGTATTTGACTTTTGTTTTTAAAACTATACAACATGCTTTGTAGATACAGTGATATGGAGGAGGATCAAGTTATTATGAAAATTACTTGAACTAGCCAAGTAAATTACACGGTATTGCCAATATTGAAAATATTCCACAAATAATTATTCTTCTCTCTTCATCTCTGCCTGTATTGTTTTGAAGGTGGGCTTTTCTGTGTTTTACTCTGATGCGACCATGATTTAGGTGCTTACCATTTTCACCAAAATTTCACAAAGTATAATTGAGAAAAAAAACCCATCGTATATTTTTGATCTTTATTTTTTTAAAGAAAAATGGTTGTTGTAGTTGTTTTGTTTTACAGCATACCAAAAATCTTCGGGTCATTTAATGTCAAATCAAGTCATTTTGATATTCGGTTTCTTACAGTACATGTTGATGCTAAAATGGTGATCCATCTAAATATTAAACTGGGCTATCGCTGCTTAACTTCTCTGATCTAGTGGAAATCGGTGCTTTAAACGTGACTTGACCGTCGGCCATATTTTATCAAGTATTCCCATATAAGACAACTAATTTGCACACAGTTTTATGGTTTCAAGTATTCACATCTAATACTGATAAGTATATGGTTTCAAGTAATTATTCATATTTGATAATGGTGATTAATTTGCACACAGTTATATGGTTTAACTAATAATACTCTTAAGTAGACAATAACATCTTCAAATAACCATTCTTAATACAAATGATTTACAGATATATAAACTATTCTTATCCGATACGAATAATTTTAAACAGATCTATTTAGCCCATAGATGGAACCCTAACAGGTACTATCCTCAGGGTCAGAGTGAACCTTGGAATAATGGCAATGCATTATCCCAACAGCTCCAGAATTGGTACTCAGTACACTTCAGTGGACCGTACCCCTCTACAGGGTATACAGTTAACGTAGGCAGAGCGAATGCATTTAAAGATTGGTTTAGTTTCTTTTAATGGCAAGGTCTTCCTTGTTGAACACGACTGGTAATATCTAACTCATAGCTGGAAGGTAATCGGTTGATAACTTTCTCAACGGTGTTAGTCCTAAAGGTAATGTAACAGCGCGAATGGGGCGTGAAATTACTTCCTAATATGTCACAGTGCAGCACGTTACGCACTACGTCATGGGAAATCACCTATATGTAAAGAGCCTCTCATTAAAAGAAGCGCGAAATCAACTCATATTTTTAATTGATTTATTAGGGAATTTGGCAGCATTCTTAAATTAAATATAACTAATTTTTTATCGAGTGACGGATATATCTGAAGAATTTCTGAACGCTTAATAATTTCGGAAAAACATGCCAAAATCACCACCGGTTAAAAAACAGTCAAGAATTGTCGTAGGCGTTGGATATGTCTAAAGTAACATTTATGAAAACGCCTATGTTAGAGTAAAGGTCAAAGGAAGTTTTAGACAACTTGTCAAATCCACATTTTTTCCTGTTGAGCAGTTATGACATTCTAAACATGTTTCTTCACTGACAAGTCAGTTATTAAAATCTTCCACAAAAAAGCATTTTTGAAATGTTTGTGCAGAGATAAAGCTATGCATCGAGATCAGTTCACGATTACGAAAAACACATGAGAACCACTTGCATAGCACTAAACACTTATATACCATGAACTGTTGCATCAAATAAAAATACATAAAAAATAAACAATTATTCAATTTGACGCATTTATATGAGTTTGCTGTGCATGTGTAGCATGGATGTGTTTTACGTTTTGGTAAAATAGACCAATGGACTATACAAAGAAGTTAACCCGCCTTTTCTTTTCACGTACCGTTTTTGTATTTTCACTTGTCAGAAAATATGGACATTACCTAGTGCCTCAGAAATAATCGAGTGCTGTTCGTGGGTGTGATGAAAATTTGCGTGATTGACTCAGAGATAAAAGGTGGCAGAATTCTCTACTTGGGCAGTTCAAGCATTTCTGTGATCCGTAAGTGTATGAAACAGTTACGAACGGACACAGTGACAACTAGAATACAGTTAAGCTATTTGCATCACGGTAATTTAAGTACAAGCTCCTGGTCAAATCAACGAGTTCTGAGTTGAGGTGTTTATGTGCTATTTCGATATCTCTGGATTCTAGGGGGATCTGGAAAAAATGGTGTTCCTCTAGCGAGATAGGCTGTAAACATAACAATCAAAAAAATAATATACATCACTTGAGTATGAGGTAACTGCAAGGTTAGTTTTGAGTACTTGCTAAAGAATTTCGCATTGATAATGTATACTGGACATGTTTATCATACACATACGCGTAGTGTCACAGTGTGTAGAGCATGCGCCTAGGAACCACAAGATTCCGGATTCGTTACTGGCAATCACCAACTTAGCGTATGAGTATCCCCGCTTGGATTTATGCGGTAGAGTGGGGAGCTGATGGTAGGGGTGGCTTCCCACCTCACACAGTAGAACAATATCCCTGGTCTACATCTAGTGAACGAGCATAGACATACCTGCTGTCCGGGTGATACTGACATTAGGCAACTCCATCTACATTAATTACCTCAGGGGTAAATGATATCATAATGGCGAATATAAAGAGTGACTTGGAATACCAAATAAAATCACTGACATTATCAAGAAGAAAAGACTGAAATAGTTTGGCCAGGTGGTATGCTAAGACAATAGCATTTTTGCCTCAACAATTCAATAACGATTTTAACATCGGAAGATCAAGACGATTGTTAAGTATCTGGTCGTCATCCTAGGTTCCAGATGTAATAAGTAAGTAAGCAAGCCAATAAGAATCCGGTGTTAAAGTATTCCTTGTAAGTCCTTCGTCCAAGAGAATCCAAATGTCAATGAAATAAGCTCAGAATGTTGTCTCTATTAATACAGCATAAGCAGCAGCAGCAGTGCCAGTGATTGGACAATAGACATGCCTTCGGTGGTCACGTGGTAGTCAACGAGTCTATATTTAGGAGTGACCATTTGCCCCATGCCTTATATCAAATAACTCAACAACGATAACTATCAAAGTGATAGTGAACAAATTAATGAAGACACAAAATTACATCTGATAACTGTAGAAGTACTTTTTAAAGAAAAACATGATGAAATATTTGCGAGGAAACCTTATATTTAGGAAACCTATATAATATATAATGTGCGTGTAATCATAGCCAACTAAACATAGCACATCATAGGAAGATTTCCATTAGAACAATACACTTAAAATGTTCTAAAATACAGAATAAAGCCATTTCAATTTCAATCTCCGACGTAATTACTTTTAATTGTAAGGTCTTTAGACTCGTTGGTCGGTTGGTTGATTGATTGATTGATTGGTTGGTTGGTTGGTTGGTTGGGTATTACGGCATATCAACACTTATTATTTTTTTGAAGCCGAAGACGTTTTGTTTTATTCTCTCTTGATAGATATACATGGCAATAGCATAATCTTTTCAGATCATTGCCGTCCCTCACAATCCCACAACTCCACCACCAGAACCCTTCCTTGCATGAGCCCTCAAATGACTCATCAAACCTGCTGCAGATCTACAAAGTTTGACGCAAATATGAAATTGAAAAGACTTCTTCCCCGTTGAATGAGATGATTCAGATGAATCAGATGAGTCAGATGATAAAATTTGATGCTTATGCACCACCATATGTCTCTTAAGACCAGAAGCCGACTTACAGACCTTGCCACATATAGCACAAGACACATTATTTACTCCTGGAATCTGCATGGATTGACCCAGGTGAGATTTCCTATGATTGAAATAGCCAGCCCTCGAAAGCAAAACTCGACCACATACCAGACACTTCCAACCCTCCATGTTCTCTCCAATATGACAGGTGTAACCCTTTCGAAGTTGACGCTTTAGGTTTTCATGCACGAGTCTTTCACTCTCATGACTGGTACAGCCATCATCCACATGAACTCTCCAGTCAGTTCTCTCCAGTGCCAGCTTTTCCCAGTTGTCAGGACTTATTTTTATTTTTACAATGTTGTTTTTTAAGCAATCCTTATACCTCTTCCTAGGCTTATGCTGCGGCCTTTTGCCATCACACAGCTGACCGTAAAAGAGTTGCTTTGGCAATCTAGCATCACCCATACGCACAACATGACCTGCCCAACGCATTTGAGCCGTTATGATAAGAGTTTCAATGCTTGAGCATCCTGCCCTTGCAAGGACTTCTGTGTTAGGCATATTGGAATTCCACTTGATGTCTAGAATACGTCTCAGACATTTCTGATGAAAGTGTTCAAGAATTTTCAAATGTCTTCTAAACAATGTCCATGTTTCCGAGGAGTACAATAAAACACTCAACACGCAGGAGCTATAAACATTCAATTTTGTTTCATGGGTAATGCCGGTATTAGACCATAACCGTTTTTCGACCGTTCCATAGGCCACAGATGCCTTCTGGATGCGCCGGTGAATCTCAGCATCCAAAGATCCATCATAAGTTAGTGTACTTCCTAAGTATGTGAAAGACTCAACAACATCCAGACAAGTACCATGAATGGCTATTGTTGGTTTGACATATAGTTCACCCTTTACGGGGGGGAACATTACCTTTGTCTTTGTCAAGCTTATTTTTAATCCAAAAGCAAAAGTTTCACAATATTTTGAACATCCTCCTCAGTGTGAGCCAGAAAGTCAACATCATCGGCGTAAAGGAACTGTCTGATAAGTGCATAGGATGTCTTAGACTTGAAGTCAAAAACTCTTCCTGTGGTTCTAAATTCCAAGAGGACGCCTTTCTCACAATGTTGGAATGCATGAGATAATATTACAGAAAAGAATATTGAGAATAGTGTTGGGGCCAAGACATCTCCCTGCTTAACCCCGTTATCTATTGGTATTTCATCCGACAATCTACCACTCATGACAATTTTAGCTTTCATACCATTGTGCAACCGCTTGAGTACACTCACAAATACCGGTGGGCACCCAACTTTACCCAACATTGTCCAAAGTGCATCCCTGTTGACTGTATCAAAAGCTTTCGTCAAATCAACAAAAACCTGATACAGGGGGACCCGTTGCTCTATACACTTCTCTTGTACTTGCCTAGCCGAAAATATCATGTCGTTTGTTCCTCTGCCAGACCTAAAACCACTTTGTGATTCAGGAATGACTACTGGGCAAATGTAAACAAGCAATCGATTCAACAAGATTCTTGAAAGAACCTTGCTAACAGCACTCAGAAGTGTGATTCCACGGTAGTTATCGCAACTACCTTTATCTCCTTTGCCCTTATATACACGCACCAAAGCACCATCAATCCATTCATTTGGTAGAGGAGAACCGTTCCAACATTGAGTTAAGAGATCAAACAGAGCAAGATTGACATTAAAACTTTTAACCTTCAACAGTTCCACTGGAAGCCCATCCAAACCCGGCGCCCTACCAGAATTAATTTGTTTGATAGCCATTTCAAATTCTGTAAAAGTTGGTAAATGGTCCATCTCATATTTGGTCTCCTGTTGAGGAAGACTCTGCAGAACATCAGCACTGACTACTGAAGGGTTATTAAATAAATCCGTGAAGTGTTGTTGCCATCGTTGAAGGATTTTTTCGGGTTCCTTAATCAAGGTGATGCTGTCCTTTGACCTTAGAGGAGCAATGGAAGAAGTTAATGGACCCAAAACTATACGCATGAGGCTATAGAACAGCTTTAGGTCCTTTTTATTAAAGGCCTTCTGAATTTCAGTGGAGATTTTAGACCACCACTCATTTTTCATCCTCCTTATTTCACGCTGTAATAGCTGCTTGAACTGAATATATTTCTTCCGAGTAGACGGTTTGAGAGATGACTTACTATGAAGTGTACTTATAAAATAACTTCTTTTTGTTTAAATTAGCTGACTTATGGCAACTACATTGTCATCAAACCAGTCTCGATGTTTCCTAACTCTGAAGCCAAGAACAGCTGCACCAGTGGAATAAACTTGGTCTCTGAAGTTATCCCATGTTCCATTAAATTCCAGACTGTCAAGATGTTCACGCAGTCTTTCTTTCACTTCCATCTGCTTGACCTTGCTCAACTCTAGGCGCCTTGGTGTTTTTACTCCAGGCATGCGAGTCTTTTTACGAACACAGAGTTTAAATCTACCCTTCACTAGACTGTGATCTGTATCGCACTCTGCACTACGCATAACACGCACATTGCAGACATCACCAATGTCACGGCGGCGAGTCAAGATGAAGTCAATCATATGGCCATGTTTTGATCTTGGGTGGGTCCAAGTAATTTTATGGATACGTTTTTGACGGAAAAGAGTATTACAAATGGTTAAATTGAGCTCAGAACAGAACTCAAGCAATTTCAGTCCATTTGAATTTACCCCACCGATACCATAACGACCAAGTGCATCCCATATTTCAAAATTTCTGCCAACACGTGCATTAAAGTTTCCCAATATAATCAATTTATCCTCCTTTGGTGTAGAGACAATAGCATTGCGAAGGTCTTCATAAAAAGTCATGGCAGTCTCCTCACTGGCTTGAAGGGTCAGCGCATATATAGAAAATAAGGTCACGTACCGTCCATACTGCAGCTGGATACGCAGTTTCATAATGCGATCACTGATGCTAGTAGGCAACTCCAAAAACTTCACCAGTCTTTTATTCACGACAAAACCAACACCACCCTCGTGCCGTTCGCCCTTTGGCTTACCAACCCAAAAGAGTTTATAGCCCGTTGATATTTCTGTCAACTGATCTTCATCTGACAATCGGGTTTCCGATAGGGCAGCAATATCAATCTGTAATCTCTGAAGTTCCTTTGTCACAAGTGCTGTTCTTCTTTCCGGGCGATCTGTAGAATTACGGTCTAACAAAGTTCTTACATTCCAGCAAGAAATGTTGAGTTTAATTCGATCAAGTTTATTAATATTTCTTTTCTTCCTGCAAGAAATAAACCACCGTTAGCCGCAGGAAACTAACCAGTGTTGAGGTGACAGGCATTTTTTAGTGCACCTTTTCTAGCACCTTCCCAATAGTTTGGGTGAGCAGTGCTCTCCTAAATAAGACTGCTCAGACACAAGAGTCTCCACCGGGGTTAGTCCCTGTCACGTGTAGACACAACAACGATGTTAGGATAAGACTCCTGCCGCCAATGTGTAGATATGTAACTGCATGCTTCCAACTGGTCAGGTCTGCACACGTTGCCACACATCCATCGCCATGGTACTTTTTGAGAGGCTGATAGATGAAAGAAAGAAAGAAGGGAACATTTGTACATCATGATATTATAGTGGTAAACGCTTGTACAACACGAATACCACTCTCTAAATTTTCATGATTATTGTCCAGTGACAAGCCTAAGCAAGATAACTGGCAATCATGTCAATTGCAGGTGTTAAATCAGAGTTGTCCTTCTCCTAGATTGATAACCTAACGAGGAATAAGGGGTCCAACACTCCACCCCCCCAAAAAAAAGGGTTCTAGATGGCCGTTGAGCTAATAGCTTCCTCCACCCTTTGAACAGGTCTTGTTTTTCGTCCTGCATGATGTCTAGCCACCCTCCTCATCATATAAAAATCTGTGGGGTTACCGGTTTAGTCGCCGATGACCCGACTATGAAACAGGTTGTACTGGATTACATAGTACCAGTAGCGCATCAAGCGACCTGACACATATAGATATACATACATACATACATATATATATACATATATATATATACATATATATATATGAACAAGATATAATGAAAAAACAAACGATGTTTACAACTGAAACAGGCTCATCAGAAGAGAAAGTGTGCAAACCGTTTCGGGGCCTAATTCTCTTGACGGTTTAAAAAGCAACACTCGACCCATCCTCAACTAATATGAGGACCCTATTGCATTATAATGTATCAACCGCACGTGGGTCGGTCATCAACAAAAATATAAGACGGGAAAAAGACCGTTAGTAAAAACAGAACGGTGCTAGTCAAACGTTGGAATTAATCAAAAAAAAAAATTGTGCTGTCTGTATTAAAAATAATATCAATTTTATTTAAAAATAAAATGAATTTTATTTAAAAATAAAATGAATCTCATTTTCAATTTTGAAAATAATCAGAAGCATTATAGTAATGAAATAAGACTCAAAAAAGTCTGATGTAAAGTCATAGAAAAGTGTAAAATATGTATAAAAAGTGTATATAGAATATCAAAATTATTGTAATACAATCCAACTGTAAAATAAGTAGCCCACATTTATAGGTAAATCCGTTTTTTTTTTATTAATGTAGATGAACGGATGATATAATCTATTCTCTGTTTAATACATATATACAATTTTTTTTAATACCCTGTCCGGTGGCGAAAGCTGCTTGGTAGCGCTAGGAAGTGGCAGTCCTGTCGTAGCTACCGAAACTGTGTTATCACTCCTAGTCGACAGCTGACGAGGACAGGGTATCGCACGTGCTATCACACGTTGTATGACGAAAATTCGAATACTAAGACTCTCTGGAAAGAAAGATGACCCATTGGAAAGACAATGTGACTCTCCAGAAAGTTGGAGTGACATCTTGGAAAGACAGGACTCCTTTTTAAACATGAACAGTACAACTAATGAAAAATGCCCTCTGGGTGTCTGTAGCGGGGAGGGAGAATATATCACCCGTCATACTTACACAAACGAAAATGACCTGGACCTGTACCCGGCTACAACGTGTGATTGCGGCAGAGAATTTAACAGCTTGCGAGGATTACGAATCCACAAGGCACGCTGGTGCGAACGACGTAATTCTCCTAAAGAATGTAAATCGAATGATGGGCTTATGAACCAGGATCACCCCACAGTGTCCAGGAGCCCATTGCTGAGCGGCAGCAACCTGGAGACATTCCTAGCAAGCCAAGAATTCAGTGGCCCAAGGGTAATCAGAAAGCTATTTGGACTAATTTGGACCAGGAACTTTCTTTTTGCTCACCACCCATCTTAAGGGTTCTATCAACCAACAACTATCATCCTTCTGCAGACAGCACGAATGATACGCGCGCGGAATCATCATTCCCGTGTTTGCTACGTAACATCTGCAATCGCGTAATCAACTCAACGGCCAAAAACAAACGCGTTTTCAAATAACAAACTGCACTGATAAAGAAACATCTCCAATGAACGGATGATATAATCTATTCTCTGTTTAATACATATATACAATTTTTTTTAATACCCTGTCCGGTGGCGAAAGCTGCTTGGTAGCGCTAGGAAGTGGCAGTCCTGTCGTAGCTACCGAAACTGTGTTATCACTCCTAGTCGACAGCTGACGAGGACAGGGTATCGCACGTGCTATCACACGTTGTATGACGAAAAAAAAATTATGCTGACGACCTCGCACTTCTTGCAGATACACCGACACAGGCTGAGGCACTACTACACAGCCTGGAGGAGGCAGCAAAGAATGTCGGCCTCTATGTGAACTCTGATAAAACTGAGTTCATAAGCTTCAAAAAGCAAGGAGACATCTCCACACTAGACGGTAGGCCTCTTAAACCAGTAGAAAAATTCACATTCCTGGGTAGTAATATCTTATCCACAGAAAGTGATGTTGACACACGAATAGGAAAGGCATGGTTGGCCACCAACAAATTATCAGTCGTATGGAAATCCGACCTCCATGACAAGCTAAAGAGACG
Organism: Doryteuthis pealeii; assembly: GCA_023376005.1. Lineage (NCBI taxonomy): Eukaryota > Metazoa > Mollusca > Cephalopoda > Myopsida > Loliginidae > Doryteuthis > Doryteuthis pealeii. The sequence goes on from CM042139.1 coordinate 125,706,933, forward strand.
ATTCTTCCAGGCTGTGGTGATATCGGTACTGCTGTATGGCTGTACCACTTCGACCCTACCGAAGCGCCTTGAGAATAAGCTAGATGGGAGCTGCACAAGAATGCTGCGAGCAATCTTAAATAAGTCGTGGAAACAGCACCCTACAAAGAAGAAAATTGTACCTACCTCCCATATCCCAAACCAGACGAGTAAGGAGTGTTAGGCATGCAGGACACTGCTGGAGAAGCAAGGATGAGCTCGTAAGCGACGTTCTACTGTGGAGGCCAACACATGGACATGCTAACGTGGGCCGCCCAACCAGGACCTACATCGACCAACTATGTAAGGATACTGGCTGCTGCGCGGAGGAGCTCCCAGAGTCGATGAATGATAGGGAGGGTTGGCGAGAGATCGTCATGGATATCCGCGCAAATTGCGTGACATGATGATATATATATATATATATATCTTTTTAAAACACATCGTATTAAGCTCGTTTTTTCTAGTGAACACATAGATGGGACCTTAACAGGTACTACCAATCTGGATCGGAGTGGACCTGGAAGTAATGGCGATGAAACATGTAATCCACACTCAGAGCTTCAGAGATTAAATTTCATTATTAGATTCAGTTTAACGCCATACCCAGGACACTAAGACACACCGCTAGGTCCTTCATATATAATAAAAAAGGATTGGCAGTTTCCCATAAGTGCGATATGGTCAGGATAATCATATATGTGTCAGGGTTTGACGTGGCCGGCAGATTAATCAGAAGTGAGGGATAATTGAAGTGTTGAATATCTTGAACTACTCAGCAATCAGGATTCCGTCCCTAAGCATCACGGGTCACCACCCATAGCCAACAGGTGGTCCCATTATACGGATTTTACCCCTCTACAGAGGCACATTCGTGTATTCTACAGCTCCATCTAACAGACCGGTCTTTAGGGTGGCATTAGGCTGGACGATGATATGTTAGTAACGTAGCGGGACGTCCATTCTGAACTGAAGTCAAATTATTGGACATTCACTTGGGTAAAATGTAACTGTAATAGATGATCTATTGAGCAATATCAGCAAAGCGAACTTCTAGAGACAGTGATCAACAATTGAGCTACGGTATGTTCCCATTTTTTTATCAAGTGTAGCTTTCTTTTGAAATACGGACATTAAGGTGGAACAGCTAATAAAGCTAATAAATCGAAAATGGAGTAAATATTAACCATATTTACTCCATTTTCGATTTGATTTCCATGATGCGCTTGTTGAACCTAATATGAGAATTGGCAACATTCGCATCAGTCATAGGCTTGGAAAAATGATTATTCTTGAATTTGTCATCTTCAAATTTATATTGAATGGAATTTTAATAACATCTATTAAAAAACTACAAATTCAAATTACATTTCCACCAAAGACATTAATCACTTTCTCTTTCTTAAACCCACTCTCCAGAAACACGCTCGTGCACAGACACACAGAGATTGATGGACAGACGGACACACATACGCACACACACACACACACACACACACACACACACATATATATATATATATATATAAATATATATATATATATATATATATATATATATATATATATATATATAGAGAGAGAGAGAGAGACATTTACTGACACACATATCACGAACACAATCTATAACTATTAACACTAATCACTTTCTTCAGCTTAAACACACACTTTCTAGAAACACACGTGTGTATACACACATACATATACGAGGACACACGCAAACACACACACACACACACACACACACACACACACACACACACACATATATATATATATATATATATATATATAAAGAGAGAGGGAGAGAGAGGGATGACCCAGAGAGAAAGAGAAAGAGAAAGAGAAAGAGAAAGAGTCAAAAACACAAATAGAGGCAGAGACTGAGAAACAGAGGCAAAAACAGAAAGAGAAAGCATACATAGATAAATACCACGCTCACAACAATGTGTAATTATGTATATATGTACATGTTCACAAATGATGGTCATGTAATTATATCTTCTTTCTTTTCTTCTTCTTCTTCTTCTTCTTCTTCTTCTTCTTCTTATTATTATTATTATTATTATTATTATTATTATCATTATTATTATTATTATTATTATTATTATTATTATTATTTCCTTCTTTGTCGTAACCAATTTATTTTAATGAAAGTGAAGAGATAATTCTACTTAATAAATCCTTGTTTGCAACTGATTATTCCAAAGGTGTGACTATTTATTTTTGTTTACATTTTCTTTTTTAGATCAAAGTAGAAACATCGATAAATGATTTCATTGAATAAAAGACCCACTCCTTCAGTCAGTACCACGTGACTAGCGTAATCATCATTTTAAATTCAATTTGCTGATAAATTCTGCATAAATGTTGGGCTAGGCCCACACCGCCGATCAGAGAGTAGGTTCATTAAGTTTAACGTCTTGCATATAATGATCAAAATGAACTCTCATTGGTCGTTCGAAATAAATTGTGTAAAGAAAAAAAATGAGGAAAAGTAGACATATGATGAGAACTTGCAACTACAGGACTTTGCATATGCAATGCAATGTAATAATCACATTTACATTGATTAAGAAACAAAGGCCCATACTGAATACTTGATCAACGAAACAGACCGTTCGGAATGTTAAATGAAAATCAGCAATTTATTAAAACGTTTCAAGAAAGTAACGTTCACGATGAAGACAGGTTCAATCACAACCTATTAAAATAGTATTTAAAAAATCCACGACACCATTGGCGACTATTTTGTGTTTTACTCAGTAAGCTTTTATCGCTAGCAAAACCATAATAAACCCATTAATAAACCCATTCCATCAGTCGGTAGAACATCTGACAAGGAACCACAGGGTTCCGAGTTGGATACCAACACTCACTAACTTAACGTATGAGTAGCACAGATTGGATTTGTGTGGTAAAGTAGGGACGTGATCGTAGATTGGCGCTCCAACTCAGACGCAAAAACAATCTCCCTGGTCTGGTGCAAGTGAAAAGAGGATAGATTCCTTGGCTGTCTGGGTGATAATGGCAATAGGCTGGCTAGGGATTTGTTCGCCATGTTGCTGTGCGTTATTTTTCTAAGAGGTACGCTTGAGTTTTTTATGTGGGTATCACTAATTGTGCCTACAAGAGGGGATAGTATTTTTGCCAGAAATTTAGCAATCATGTGGGTGACAGAGCATATTCCGGTGATGACGGGTTTAAGAGGTATGTTGGGTTTATGAGTTTTGGGGAGGCCATATATTTTGGGAATGGTGGGGTGATATTTGATTGAGGAAGACCATATTTGTCTTTGGAAATTAGTTTCTTGTAGGTTTTGTTGAAGGTTTCAATGCTTTTTGTTATGGTGTGTGGGGAGATTACTTCATATGTATTGTTGTCGGGTAGAAGGTCCATGATTTTCTGGTTGTAGGCTGTGTATCCATGACAACAGCTCTCCTGTCCTTGTCGGATGTTGAGATGACAATATCGTTGTTGGAGGCGAGAGTGTTTTGGGCCTGGATGTATCTTCTCGGTAAGGTGTGTTCGTATGTTTGGTGGTTGAGCGAAGCAGCGATTATGCCTTGGATGGAACCTTTGTCGAAGGCATAATCGCTGCCTCGCTCAGAAGCTGGTGTGTACATGATTCCATGTACAGACTGCCACAAAAAGTACATAAGCGAAACATCCAGAAACTTAAAATAAAATGCATCTGCGAGCACAAACGCAACATTAAATTGGGTGACAGCAACAACTGTTTATTCCAACACATATCCAAAACACAACAGAGGTTTAATTTTAACCACAATCGCATACATCCACAAGAAAATATTAAGACAAATATTCCAAGCCAGTGTCATTAGCAACACACTAAATGTTAATTGTAGCTTCTTTAATATTTCCTCACACCTAGATAAAACCATCATAAACAGCTACAGACCAAACAGACAAGGAGACGATACTTAGAAAAAAATATGTGTGTGTATATATGCATATATATGTATGTCTATCCCTGTGCATGTGTGTGTGTGTGTGTATGTATGCGTCTATATGCAACTGATATATATGCTTCCCACTCCCATGGTTGAGCACTGTGGGGAGACATTAATTGTAACTTCACCGTTTGGCATTAGCCGTGACCCGTCTGTTTACATATTAGAGTTCTCTGGTGATTGTAAAAACATACCGCCGTAAAGTATGTAGCAATTAATTGTTCACAGTAGGCTAACGGCCCACTGATAGCCGCAAGGGTAAGGGAAATTCTGTCGAGTTTCGATCCCTGGTAGAGGTAGCTGTTAAAATGACGAGCCGCACTGATGAGAAGTAAACTTCGAAATACGTGTCTGTGGATGACTGATATATATATATATATATATATATATATATATATATATACCTATGTATGTGTGTGCATGTATGTGTGTACCCTTGTATGTATGTATGTATGTATGTGTGTTTATATATGATGTATGTATGTGTGTATGCGTTTATATGTATGCCTATGTATGCCCATCTATGTATGTATATGTATGCCCATCTATGTATATGTATGTATACCCATCATATAATAATAATAATAATAATAATAATAATAATAATAATAATAATAATAATAATAAACATGCACACATAAACCTATAACACATCTTACTACCACTCCTCTCTCTAACATCCACAACAAATGATTCAGACAAATATTTGAAGCCTGAAACATAAGCAACACACCAAATGTTAATTGTAAATCCAGCTTCCACAATATATTTCCCCATACCCAAGAATCGCCTTCACAAACAGCTAGACAATAAAAACAGTAAGATGATACTTACCAAAAAAAAAACAAAAAAAACAAACAAACAAAAAAACAATAATAACAATAATAGACATATACACACAAACACACTCTTAACCAATCCTTATACCATTCACCATTTGTACATGACTTACTACATCTTCTAACCCAGTATATAAGACCCAACTACTCTCAACACCTAACAACTGTGGCATCATTATCTAAACTTTACTGCTACACACCCCATCTGAGAAAAAAAACCTACTACCAACCTCTGCTAACACCAACAACTGACCACCCCTCTCCTATTCACGACTTCCTAATTCACCAGTATGAAAATGTTCACTATTGAAGCAAGAACTCAATCCAACGTCCTGAGGGAGGTCTAACAGACTGAAACGTTACAACGTCGACATCACTACTTACAATAAACATCCATTTTGTACAACATCCCCTATTTGTCTACCTTTCTCCACACACACACACACACCACACACACACACACACACACACACACACACACACATATATATATATATATATATATATATAATAAAGTCTAATTTAATATATATATATATATATATATATATGTATATATATATATATATATATATATATATATATGTAGTATATTAAGAAAATAGAAAAACACAGGTTTAAGTTGAGTGGTAAGTTTATTGGCTGACGCAGCAGTGTTTCGATCTATTGATTAGATCATCTTCAGGGAATTTGTTGGTATAAGGAAGGTGATAAAAAAAATGTATCACAGAATAACGAGAAAAGCAAGCGATCGTCCTTGTTTATCAATCTGTTTAAAATTTGAAATCTGAAGAAAGGACGCTGAAAAATGGACGGTTTGAAATGTGACGTCAAATATTTTATTTTACGGTGTGAGTATGAGAGTGTGTGAGTGTCTATCGAAAAAAGGCATTGTGCATTTTTAGGCGTTTTGTGTGTGTGGTTGCGCGTGTGTATAAATCTTTTGCGATAAACGACATCGAAACAAACCTCAAGGTTGTGTGTTGTGTGTGTGTGTGTGTGTGTGTGTGTGTGTGTGTGTGTGCGTGCGTGTGCGTGTGCGAGCGTGAATGTATGTTCATTGAGAAAAAATGTTTGTTTCAAGTAAGTGGCGAGAAAATATTCTTTTGAAGTTGCTGTATGCGTTTATTATGTAAGGGGATAGGGGGAGATATATCTGCGAGTGTCAAATGTATACTTTTTTAAAATAAGTAAGTGAGGAGAAAAAAGGGTGTGTGGGGGGTACAGATTTTATAGTAAGAGTTGTGTAATGTTTTTAATTATTGTTGTAATAAACACAAACACACACACACACACACACACACACACACACACACACACACACTTCAGGTCTCCAAAACTCTTCGTGGTCTTCAGGTAGATCTTAACAATGCTGTGGTCTGGATAGTCTCGATTCTTTATCTGATTTCCAATTCCTCCAGTCTCTAGTCTGAGACTTTCAAGCAAACCAAGTCCACTTGCTCTCACCGTCATCTTCATGTTCCATTATTTTCAAATCTCGGGCAAGATCCAGATATTTGATGCACACTACGCATCATTTACAATCTTGGGTCCTTCATGCATCTACGTGATTACAGATAGAATGGATGACGGGAATCCATCTGAATCATGGAAGTGAATAACATGATGATCTACGCCGGCCATCAAAATAAGGAGATTATGGTTGCTTCACAATGCTCCCTGAACACTGTAAAATCAATCAATCATGAACTGGAGAATTGCAAAGGAGACTACGAAGCTGTAGCTAAAAGAAAGCAGCATAACGGACGATCTGATTGCATTCGTACAACAGAATTCCTCGAAAAAAGTGTTGGAGAACCCTGGAATTGGAATTCGGTTTTGCCATGCGAACTGGATGTTTCAGCCTCTACCATGTAGCTTGCACTCAATGAAGACCTTCGCTACTACTCATACAAGCGTTGCAGAGGTCAACCGCTCCCAGAAAAGGCGCATAAAAATCGTCTGACAAAGGCAAAGAAACTTCTGAGCAAAGTGAAACATCCTGCTGATCCACAATCTGGTTCTTTTCCGATGAGAAAAACGTGTGCCAAGATCAAAAGCACAACACACAGAATAACAGGGGGCTTGCATACAGTCCAAAGAACACTCCTCGTGTCATGCAGACTAAATTTCTCCCAAGCTATGATGGTTTTCGGATGGGTGTCCTCTGTGTTTTCAGAGAGGGTATCAGGTTGAATTCAGATGCCTACGTGGAGTCGCTAAACATTGTAGTCAAGCCCTGGATAAGAAGGGTAGCCAATGGTAGGCCATATGTATGACAGCAGGATTCCTCCCCTTGCCACACCTCTGGGAAAAGTCAAAAATAGTTGAGGGCGAATTTTTACAGCTTTACCAGCCCCAATGTTTGGCCTCCGAACTCCGCAGATCTTAACTCCATGTATTATTATTTATGGGGCGCTGTTGAGAAAGAATTGCCGTGCCAGTACTACAAAAGTCCAGTTAATCGACAGAATTCCCAGTGAAACTGTAACATCAGCTTGCTCCAGGTTCCGGAGGAGGATTAAGGCTGTGATCGACGCTAATGGCGGTTATTTTGAGTGAAATCAGTTGACAGTAGTGTAATCTCCATGCCTGTTGAATTTCTGTACAATACATTAAATGTTGTATTTACCAAGCACTTTTTCTTTTTTCCTTATGAAACTGTCAAATTTATCCCGAACACCTTGTAAAATTTTTCAGCATGGTCAAATAGCCTCTTTCACAATTCTCAGTGGGTCAGCTCTACCATCCTTTCATGTCTCGTATAGTATACCTTCCGTGCCAGTTTGCGGTTTTCGCAAGTTACGTGATATTACAATTGATTTTGACTAGGGATTTCGATTTTTAATTTGTGTTGCTTTTTAGGTGCTCATTTATCGTTGTGATTTACGTTAATGCAATGCAATCCTAAGTTTGTCGTCGAAAGGAATAAACGAATGCAATGCATTAATTATCAAAAGATGAAATAATATTAGTGACGATTTAAAGAAGATAATTAGATATCTAATAAAAATAAATACGAACACTTCATGTTGATCCTTGATCTAAAATGCCCTGGATACGAACGTGCATTACACGTGACATTTAAATTATTATTCTAACCGGTTTTAGAATATTTAAATACAGGTAATTCGGTTCTTCTGAAGTTTGCGATAAAAATCATTATCCTGTGCATCCGATAGTTATCAACTTTTGTGAATTATTTCAGAGAACATATCACCGTCCATTAATCAGTCTTGGGAAATACGCCCATATACTGTTGTATTTCCTCCCACTTTTCAAATTATATGAGAACTTCAGCAGCCTTGAGACCCATTTTTAATGATAATGTCTAAAAATTACCAGAATATCAATATATACTCACCAATAAAACACCTGCAAAACAAACACCCCCCCACACGCACACACGTGCACACACACATACACACACACACACACACACACACACACACACATATATATATATATATTATATATATATATATATATATGTTTGGTCAATTATACTAACTTATTGAAATATTCAAATTTAGAATAAAATTATCAATCTAATAATCAGTACATTTAACTATTACGCATCGGTATAAGTATTGGAAAATGTACACATTAAGGGATGTGATAGACAAAGAATCCGGACTGTAAATTTAAAGTTAAAAAAAGAAGTTTAACCACCTGAGCAATTTATAAGAAATTGACTATATTTAGACGTCTATATTGCCATCTAGCCTCCTTCGACCAAAGCCAAGGTGTTTTTATTTTATGTACAATTATGCGGTACATTTAGAGCAGACATTTTTTGACAAACCACGATGGTGCAAACAAATTCTCCTGCTTACACATCGCATTTATCTCTCTGCAACATTTCACTTGTCTCCTAAACTGAAGATGTATCTCAAGGGTAAGATTTTAGGACCTAGTTAAATGTAATACAAGTGTATTGAAATCATATCAAAAGAGAAGTTTCGGTGTTGCTTCCAACAATTTAAACTCACTCGAATGTGTGTGACTTATGCCAACTTGATCGACTGTGGGTTATTTAAAAAAAAAATATTCCATTGTTTATTTCTGTCTTGATGAAAACGGCGTCAGTTATTTTTCTTATGAATCTAATATATAAATGTATTTGCCAACCCCTCCTCATGAGCAGCATGTGTCACGAGGTCATTTTGTATGCGAGGTTTAACAATTTTCCATGCACAGTTTTGCATTCTCGTAGACCGGGAACCATACCAAGTTTATTCCCAGTATGGTCTGCTATTTTATCACAGGTGAAGGAAGAATATTTGAAAGTTTACCTTTTCCAAGTTCATTAGCAATATGTGAAACAAACAGCTCCAACTAGGATTTGAACCCTGATAGCCGAGCCTACACCCGTTAACGGTAACACACCGAATAACTGTAACTCCAATAGGATGAGAATGAGACTTATACATATCTATTTAAAATATCATTGAGGGTATTTTCATGTTTTTTTTTCTTTTTGCAGACAAAAAAGTCTTGGAATTATTTCGAAGGTAGGTTGTCATGTTAATTTCCTACGACTATAATCATTGGATAGATAAGCACTTCCTACATCTTATATATTTAAATGTGTTTGCAATTTGAATACACTTTGAACATTTTTGATGACTACAATCCCTGTTACCTATGTTTTTATTATCAGGTTTCTCCATGTTGTTTCGTCAGCTTCATCTACGATTCTAGTTATTTTTCCATTGGCTACTCACAGTCAGATTTATAAGGATCCGTACAAGTTCAGATGTACGCGTAATAAGTATGGTAGCTATTTCGGAGGTGATTTTATTTATTTATTTATATATCTATTTATTTTTGCGACGAAATGACGAGTTCATTGCAAACACGAGGCCCAAGAAAAATATCAGTCACTGTATTAGTGTATATCAGTCTACCTCCGAATCATTTGCAAAAGAGAGAATCGTGAAGTAGTATATATATATATATATATATATATATCAGCACTCACATATGAGTAGTATGTGACACAAGTCAATTACTTAAATGAAGTTTAACAGTATTGAATATAGAGTTTTCTTTCTCCTAGACTGGTTGTTTAATCAAGGTGAAATACCCTAATCAGTCCTACTTCGTACCCATAGCTGGAGGGAGTATAGTTTGATTGATACCTTTTCTAAATGTATTAATGCTATTTGAAAAGCAAATAGCCTCGTCCATTATTTAAACTCGAGTCGCCGAATTCATTTACTACGACCATAACCATTACATCTCCATTCAAGTAACCGAACTTGTCCTCTGCCGTTTACTAACTGATTTGCTACTCTTTTTAAAATCCCCAACGTTCGTGTGGCCATTCTTCGCACCGACCGCGAGACTTCTCTTGGTTGATTCCTTGTTGTCGGTCAACAGGTTCAACGGGGATTGGAATGCAACTTCTCCATTACACTTAAAATGATTCTACGCGTAACATTAAACTATCTCGTAAATGGCTTTCTATTATGCTTTCTATTTGTAATTTAAAATTATTCTGAACAAAATGCGGGAGAAGAAAGTATATCTCTAGCGCTATTATAGCACATTCTTAATCAGAAAATCATACTGGGAAATAAATATTAAATATACCTCAGCATATGAATTATGTAATTTGATTTAGAAAGGTATAAATTATTGCCCTACAGAAAAATACATTCATTAATTGAAGGTGAATGTAAAATACCGTTCAATTGACCAATGTTATCGCTTTCAGCAAGTTGAGTGAATTAGGTTGAAGCATAATGCTTTACATCGACAAATGCACCTATGTTGAGAGTTAAGGGAAGAGAATGTGGTTCAAACGAGTCTTTAAAAATCCTCAAACAATAGAACTGCTCTCTTTATACAAATGCAAAGCTAATTGCATTTCGCATAACGCAAATACTTTTTTGCAAATATATGCATCCAAATATTCAATCTTGGTATGACAATCTGGCAAGGAGAAGCACAATTCTGAATTCAAACCAACAAATTGATATTTTGTCACACTCTGCTCATCCGGAGGGGTTAGTAAAATATACTATTACTAGAGATCCTGTTTTTTGTTTATGTCTTCAGTGCGTAGCCATGCTCAGGGCAACGTGACTATATAGATATGATAACAAAACCGCTTTGAGGGTTATGTGAAACACATTTCCTTGTCTAAACATCAGGAAATAATAGAGATAGAAGATAGTTCTCCTCAAATCAAATTGTCTATTGTTAAACATTATGTAATGGAAAAGACACAACAAGTGGCCAACAATTGGATGCACCTGACGTTATATGTACGCTTGTAATTCGTGGCATCCTATGCAAGGGTTATGGCCTTTTAACTAAATGAAGTTGTAGAGGAGACTGAAACAATAGGTGGAGCAGACAAAATTGTCATTGTTTTGATTTGCATAAGTGTTACTGGTCAGCTGTTGGGAAATGGCCATCGTGCCTTTCAGTCGAAAATAAATTTTCGTGTCAGGCGGATAGATTGAAGGCGAGCGGGATTAGAAGATCGGCCTTCTATTTTTTATTTTTTTGTAGCGTTATATCAATTTTCTAAACACATTATAAAGCGGATTATGGTAGGGAATCTCATTGTAATTTATGCATAGATGATAGGCCCTATATGTCGTTCTACTATAACAATGAATAATAATTACATAAGCGCAGGCATATTTTGTTGCTAATACATTTAGCTACAGTTTAGTTTTAGGCCAAACTGAGCTTTTTTGCTGTGCATTCCTTTGCTCATACTTCTACTTCTATTTCTGTATTCACGTTGACAAAGTTATTAAAAATCTCGAATTACACACATTCTCTTCCTCTCTCTCTCCCCCCTCTCTCTCTCTATCTATCTATCTATCTAATGATATATCTATCTTACTCCATAAATTGAGAATTTTACTATATAATATAGGGGCTTATTGTATAATGGTTATCGTCGTAGGTAACGGACTCGACAAAACTTCAAATCATAGACGAGGCTGTCTGCATTTCCATAGCACTAATACCCTTAGGAAAGGTGCCCATTCCTCAGCTATTGATAAATATAGAGCAGATTCGTAATTTTAACCTTGGTTATGCAAGCAGTTTAAGAAAAATGAAAACTGAATTCAATCCTGCTAAACTCATCTAAAAAATTGACCTTGCCAAATATCCTCCTACTATGGAGGGATTATTAACTATGGGTATCCAGTTTTGTTTAATCTAGTTGTATTTCAATCCACTACATTAATTATTCGATAAATTTACTCTCATTAAATTATGAATTATGTAGTGCAGTAATTCAATGTTATCAGTTTCGGTTTAGCCTTTTTCCTATACTTTTTAAGGAGTCACTATATTCAATTATTTCAATAATGCCCATAGGCTTTCCATGCAATGAAACCTGACAGAAAAAATGGACTTGTTTTTTCCCTCCTGCTACCATTCAATTCATTCTATTGAACAAGGAATTTCTGGTGTTTGTAATTTACCTTAATGTCTATCTTCACACCCCAAACTGTTTTCATTTGACGATTGTGTTTTCTATTTATTTAGTGGGAATTTACTTGTTCGTTATATATATATATATATATATATATATATATATATATATATATATGTGTGTGTGTGTGTGTGTGTGTGAAAATGGAAAAGGAATTGTATCCGACAATATGAGGAAAAATGAGTAAAGAAAAGAAATGTAAATGGATGAAATGAATTTAATCGATATCACATTAATCGATATCACTTACACATGTGTTTCGGTCAGTTTATGTGTGTGAAAATATTTCGCACACATAGAAGAATCGACCTTCATCAGATTCAGAATAAATGTTCACTCTGATGAAGGTTGATTCTTCTATGTGTGCGAAATATTTTCACACACATAAACTGACCGAAACACATGTGTAAGTGATATCGATTAATGTGATATCGATTAAATTCATTTTATCCATTTACATTTCTTTTCTTGACTCATTTTTCCACACACACACACTCACACACACACATATATATATATATATATATATTATATATATATATATATATATATATATATATATATATATGGTTTGCAATCAAAACAATAAAAATATCATATCGCCAGTAAATTCCCCGCCTTAATCTGACTCATCAAGTATTTGAAATCTTAAAAACAAAACTTCATAAAACATTCTTCCCCCCAAATATTTCTCCTGACGATAAACTAAGATCAAATCTAGTTAAGAACAATAAAAAAATGAATAACATTGAAGAAATATTTTTCTATCACATTAAATATATATATATATATATATATATATATATATATATATATATATATATATATATACTGTTGATACATTCCATATCTATCTATTTTTGGGACTTGTCATCAACACTATAATTATTTCTCAGAGAATACTTTTTTCTGAAATAGGGAATAAAGAATATATATATATATATATATATATATATATATATATATATATATATATATATATATATTATATATATATATATATATATATATATATATGACGCTCTTCATATATAAGGAATGGAGCACTCTATGGCGGCCTTTACATACAAAGCGATATATGTATTAAAACAGTTAAAATCCCCTTCCCATTCTGTAAGTGATGACAGCCTAATGGTTAGGGTGTCGGACAGACACCCAACCGATCGGATTTCAATTCCGGGTGTAGGTAGCTTACAAAATGTCTAGCCACACTGAGGAGACTTGGTAAGTCGAAACGTGTCTGTGGATGACCCTATATATATATATATATATATATATATATATATATATATATATATATATATATATATATATATATATAATATATAGAGAGAGAGAGAGAGAGAGAGAGAGAGATAGATAGATAGATATGCTCAATACATACGTTTAGAAAACTGATTAGTAAAAAAATATATACGTAGGTTTCACCGAGAAGAACATTCTGGATAACTTTGACACAAACTGATTAATAAAAGCGGAATAAATCAAAGAAACAAAAAAGCATTAGAGAATGAATGCAGCACGAGTCTGGATGGATACGCCATGTACTCTGCATTTGTTTAAAATCTCTGAATTGGATTTAATAATTCTTTAGATTTAGGATGAGATGCAATGGCTAGCTTTTCTTTTATACAGAGAAGGCAGAATATATCATGTGCCTTATAATTACGGTTTATTTTTAAAACTTCCCAATTTATAATAGGGTCTATAACTTATCTATTTTTAAACCATTGGTTTGAAAATCACATAAGCAAGTCAATGAGAGTTAACAAGTGCCGTTAATTTTATGCTTCACTTCCCTGATATAGATATACACATGATCTATCAATGATATAAGGCATTAAACACTAATAGAAAATGATATATATATATTTAGAGAGAGCGAGAGAGAGGGTGAGAGAGAGAGAGAGAGAGAGAGAGAGAGAGAGAGAGAAATCGGTTAACCAATATAAATATAGCATTCTATGCAGATGGGCATTCAAACGTTGTTGTTGTTAACTTTAAAGTCCAAAAGTGCCCACCCGACGAACACTTTCGTTTTATCTTTCGTAATTAATTAATTGCATGAATGGCAATTAATTAATTAAAGGAAACTAGCTGATACTTTGATTTCTCCATCCCATCCTTTGCCTAATGGCGATTATCCATCGTCTGTGTTCTCGAAGTCTAAGCACGAAATCACATCGATTTCTGTGAGCAGAGACAATTAGGGGACAATCACTGCATTATTTAACGCCTCCCGAATCTTTTATTTTCACTGGAATATACGTTACTGGCTAATATAATTCTTGGAAAATCATTTCGATAAACACTGGGTCCAAAGCTTACTGCAATTCTACAGGGTGCCTCCTAAAACCGATTTAAAAACTGTTGTAACTTGAGTATCAGAGTTGAAAGAGAAATAATAGGAAGATACACAACGAGTATTAAGGATGAGGAAAAAGGTTTACTAAGCAAAGATACAAGCTTAATAGTGTAATTAGCAATTGCAAGGTTGAATTAACAAACCATGTTAGATCTCTTTTTATTTCTCTATTCCGAGGTTTCATCAGACATTATTTATAGTAAAAACAGACGATTTAAATATCATTATTTACTTACTATATAACAAAAACATATATAAGATATTGGTATTGTAGATACTCAATTGTATACATTAATATACATTACTATTATTAAGGGTTTCAGACGTTGAAGCTGCTCCATATTTTAGTCAAGAACTGTATGTCTCGAAAGGAAATTTGTGTGGTTGAAATGGTCTAAACGAATACTTGGTTTAATTTGGTTGTTTTGTTTTAGGTCCTATCAACCCTTTTTGTGTCATTTAAAGCTGAATCAAGTCATTTTTATATCGGGGTGCTTGCAGTACCTCTGTTACTTAAATGGTCACCCATCGAAGCATTGAGCAGGCTCATCGCAGTTTAACTTCGGTGATCTAGTGAGGACCACTGTTTTATACAAAACTTGATTGGAAGCTTTTAATTAGCTTGGGGATTTTAGAAAAGATTTCAGGAAAGCATACTAACCCATATTTCTTACAATAAATCTGAAAGTAAATGAGGATTTTTGTAAATGTAAAATTCCTCGGAAAATACTAGGATCAGAGAAAAACATGAAGAACGATTCTGTGCTAGGCACCTACGCAGACCAGTAAAAATGCACTGAATACAGGACAACGGTGTATATATATATATATATATATATATATATATATTATATATATATATATATATATATATCGACTGAGAATTTGGAAATAATTGCTAAGAAAACTTGAAAATTATTTTTTATCAAGTGCATGCATCAAAAAGCCTAAAAGACCACGTAAAAAACACAATTCGTGATACTTGTACAGATGTAATGGAGCTTAGTCAAAATCAAGATGAGTTAAGGGAGCGTATTATTTTCAGTGATGAGTCAAGCGTACGTTTACAGTAACAAAGTTTAAGTATTTCTCTCAGCAACTGGGTATCACTATCTTGACTGTTTCTTTTTAAATTAAACTTCAGAAACCGTTCCTTTAGAAGAGAGTATAACTCCGTTTAAGCCTGGGTCATTCTATTTGATTTACCACCGTTTTTAAACAAATATTTTGGCAAGCTTAAAGTATTTTTACGTAAACACATTCCAAACAATGAAGAGTCTACATTTATGGAAAATACCTGAAAAATAAATGCAATTTGCTGCTTAGAATAAAAATTGCATTATCTATTGAATAACCCTCGTGTATATGGGAGGGATGTTAGGTTTTCACTGGAAAGGAATAACTACAAAAAAGTTCTCTATTTCTTTTCTCAAATACCAAAGATTTGATGACTTATCTATGTTTAAGCCTGGATCAGTCTATATTATTTGCTGCCATTCTAAATAGTCTCAGAACAGATAGTTTGGTGGGTTTTGAATAAGCTGTATAAAAAACCAAATCCAAACAATGCAACATTTGCATTTATGTAAGAAAATCTGATAAAGGAAATAATTTTGATGGTTTCATGATAAATCGCCTGATTTCTTGAATTACCCTTGTATATATGGGAAAGATGTTAGATGTTCAATGGAAAAGAATAATTACAAAAATATTTTAATAATACACTGGGAGGAAATCTGATTAAAACACGGATGCATTTGGTCCCAATCATATTTAACATTTTTTTATTCATGTCATTCTTCAAAAATCAGATTTGAAATTTTGGCAACGATTTTATCTTAATAATTTTAATTTTAATGAAGTGATCCCTTACGATTGGATTGAATTTTTACTTCAAATTCGGAAAGCCAACTATGAGTGAAGTAAAGGGCATTGAAAAAAATTCATGCAAATCTAAAATTCTACTTGTTACAAAATTTTAACATATCTTGATGGCATGTGTCAACACTAATCTTCATAAGGAGTCAGTATGCTTCTTTACCTTTTATTTTAAGTGTCATTCATCCTCTTTCTCCTATACTTTCTTCTTCTTCTTCTTCTTCTTCTTCTTCTTCTTCTTCTTCTTCTTCTTCTTCTTCTTCTTCTTCTTCTTCTTCTTCTTCAAGCTGTTGGTATTTGTTCTCTATCTTGTCTGAATGGTTTTACTTTTTCGTCACTTTCTTCATTGGGAACCCTTTTTTTTACTTCATTTTCATATATTTATCTTTTATTAATTCCTTATGGTTCTTGTGAAGATTCTACTTGCAGGGATGTACTGATTAATCTAATTTCCTTTTCTAGTAATAAACTTCCATCCAGTACAACATCCCGTGTTTGTTTACTTTTCTCTACATTCTCTCGGATTGATTTCCTCATTTTACTCCCATATATATATATATATATATATATATATATATATATATATATGGGGAGTAAAATGAGGAAATCAATCCGAGAGAATGTAGAGAAAAGTAGACAAACACGGGATGTTGTACTGGATGGAAGTTTATTACTAGTTGCGATGCCGGCATTATAAGGTTTCGATCTATTAGACCTGCTTCAGGACACGAGCTGTATTCTTGTATTGAAGGATTGAGTAGGAGAACCAAATTCTTCAATACAGCTCATATCCTGAGAAAGTTCTGATAGACCGAAACTTTATAACGTCTACATCACCACCAGTAATAAACTTCAATCCAGAACAAATCCTGTGTTTGTCTACTTTTCTCCACACTCACACACGCGCGCGCACGCACGCACACACACACACACACACACACACACACAACACACATATATATATATATATATATATATATATATATATATTATAATGGAGATTGTGGGTTTGTATGTCTGTAACCGAAACTACATTACTACTCAAGTCACTATTCCCTTTTGTTATTTACATCACATTCTCCATGATTTTATTTTTATTTAAACCCCAACTATTAATAAAATTGTATTCAAATAAAGAACATTGGGTGCTTCTACATGCTTAGGACTAGTATTCAAATAAAGAACATTTGTTGCTTCTACATGCTTAGACTAGTATTCAAATAAAGAACATTGGTTGCTTCTACATGTTTTGGACTAGTATTCAAATAAAGAACATTGGGGTGCTTCTACATGTTTAAGACTAGTATTCAATAAAGAACATTGTTGCTTCTACATGTTTTGGACTAGTATTCAAATAAAGAACATTGTTGCTTCTACATGTTTAGGACTAGTATTCAAATAAAGAACAATGGTTGCTTCTACATGTTTGGACTAGTATTCAAATAAAGAACATTGGTTGCTTCTACATGTTTAGGACTAGTATTCAAATAAAGAACATTGGTGCTACATGTTAGGACTAGTACTACAAATAAAGAACAATGGTTGCTTCTACATGATTTGGACTAGTATTCAAATAAAGAACAAGGGTTGCTTCTACATGATTTGGACTAGTATTCAAATAAAGAACAATGGTTGCTTCTACATGTTTTGGACTATTATTCAAATAAAGAACATTGGTTGCTTCTACATGTTTTGGGCTAGTATTCAAATAAAGAACATTGGGTGCTTCTACATGTTTAGGACTAGTATTCAAATAAAGAACAAGGGTTGCTTCTACATGCTTAGGACTAGTATTCAAATAAAGAACATTGGTTGCTTCTACATGCTTAGGACTTGTGTTCAAATAATGAACATTGGGTGCTTCTACATGCGTTGGACTAGTATTCAAATAAGAAACATTGGGTGTTTCTACATGCGTAGGACTAGTATTCAAATAAAGATAATTGGTTGCTTCCACATGTTTAGGATTATTATTCAAATAAAGAATATTGATTACTTATACATGTTTATGACTAATTCTATACAAGGTCAGTATTTAACAAAAGAACATTCATCTTTATTCAGCCAAAGTCGTTTACTAAAATCGATAAAACTATGAGATATCTCTTACTTATTGTTTTTGATTCATTCTACTCTCTTTTTCAAAGCTAATATTTGATCAAGTGTAGACCTTTCTCGTCTAAGAACCGTTCTGGTTTATACAGAAAAGTGGATCAATTCGAGGAACAATCCAATTTAATATTTTATATGTTTTACTTGCTGCTGGCATGAGCATGTTTACGCTATAGCTTGTGGGAGAAAGAATTTATGAATGGTAACAATGCCAACTTTTAACCAGCTTGAGGTGGAGAAAAGATTTTGAGTATTTCACTACAGATTAAGAGATGGATTTGGTGAAAGTTGGAATCTTTCCATATGATTCTTGGTATATTGTCAAGGCCTGGAGACTTTGTTTTGCAATAGTTTTGTTACAAGAAAAAAGAAGGTTCCTCTAAAGAAAAACAGGATCGAATGGAAATGTTTAAAGGAACAAGTATCTCAAGTTTTGGCAATGTGTTTTCAACAGCCACCCGAAATGATCAACCCATTTCTTCTTGATAGTTTCTTGAGAAACGCATTTGAAAATAGTAGATGCCATCTCTTTGCTGTCAGACATCTTTTTGGCAACCAGGCAGAATTTTGCTTGTTTGTAGGGATAAATTTAAGTTCTGTAACTTGCCTGCATATGTGTTTGAAACTTCAAAATTCATATTAAATTTTCTTATTTCTGATGTTAATTCTGTTTCTGGTTTTCTTGTGTCATACTATTCAAACATTATTTTAAGTTTTTCTCTATCTGAAAAAACATGTTCGTGACTGCTTAATTTCAAATGTTTGTGTGTTGTTTATTAGACACCTGATATAGCAATGTCCATATACGCTGTGATTAATTTAGAGTATTTCCATCAGCAATTTCCTTTTGGATTGAAATTTTAGTGATTCTATAGGAGATATCAATAGCATATTTAGATGAAATAATTTTCATTTGTTTAACATGTTTCCAGTAACATCTTTCTTCATAGGGTCCGAGGAAACCTTATTTGGTGTGTAATTATCTAGGAAGCAATCCGAGAATCTAAAACTTCAATGAAAAAGAGAGAGAGAGATGTGCTTGAACATCGAGAATTATAATGGCTTGTTTAGTTAGTTGGATTTTAATGCATGTCAACCCTAGCTGGGTCACTTCATGCCGAATACGTTTATTCATTCATTCTTGATGGGTATTCATTTTTAAATATTTAAACTCAATTCTTTTAAAAACTCTTTCTTAAACTTATTTTTCTATCTAACTCATAAGTCGCCGCCTCCTAGCACATATATAATACAATTGTTGGGGCTTTGCAATAAGAGCAATTGGGTCAGGACAATCATATAGGGGCTAAGACTTGACGTGACACCCGATTTATCGGAGAGGACCTCTCCAACCAACTGTCTAGCCCAAGAAAAGGCCAAAATAGAGAGTTGTATTCGGTGGACTACTCCTCCACTAAGAGTACGTCCTTAAGCATCATGGTTCAGCCCACACGACCAAATTGTGGCTTCATTGAGGTTCTTACTGCTTTGCAGAGATGCAGTCGGTTTATTCTGGGGCGATTTTTCAGGAAGTGACACAGATATAGAAATAAATAAAATAATGTGTGGAGTTGAAAGGTAAAAAGAAAATTACTAACAGAGCGAAGAGACAGAATACCAAAATGATTGTTGTCCGTTCATTCTCCTCATGTTTGGTATAAATTATGATACGCTAATATTAATATGTAACAAGTTTAGACAGTTTGATTTAAAATGGGACGTTTAATTGCAAGAATATGATATTTATACTATAATTAACGACACGTCCAACTGAATGTCACATGAAACAGAAAGTAGAGGTACGTATTTGAAACAAAGAATATAATTTATGACGCCTGCTAAGTCTATCTCAAATGCTGATTATCAGCAGAGAACTAGGGTGCTAGTCTGTGTGATATTTTTAGATAGTCGGAGAGAATTTAAAGGAGAAAAGGAAAAGACAAAAAAAAAAAAAGAGTGGAAACCAAAAACGATTTGCAGGGTAGAAAATGTATAAATCTCAGAAAGGGAAACAAAAATAAAATAAAAGGTAAAAAAACTACGAGGGATTACTATTACTATTTTACTTATTGTGAGATTTCATATATATATATATATATATATATATATATATATATATGTGTGTGTGTGTGTCTGTGTGTGTCTGTGTGTGTGGATTATGAACTTTGGACTCCGTCCGACCTGCCGGCTGCGGTTGAAAAATACCTCGACTGCGCTTCTGCAATGACGCTGCATTTTATATTTAAATAGTTTTTTAATAAATGATATTTATTACTTTAGCCTTTATGTGGACTATCATCATATGAAAGAGAATGGGTGCGTGATTGAATGAGAGAGAGAGAGAGAGAGAGAGAGAGAGAGAGAGAGAGAGAGAGAGAGAGAGAGAGAGAGAGAGAGAGAGAGAGTCTATTATATTTTGCAAGATAATCAATATGCATAGTTTTGAAAATATAATATTATTCAATCAAAGGTCTCACATTTCATTTTTTATAATGTCATGAAACTCTATATCATTTTTATTGTAATTATAAGTGATCGTAAAACAACAGTAAAATAGTATGTGGAAGTTATAATCTTTGACCATAATTGCAATTTTCCCTATAAAAATTGTAACGTTTATAATAAAAATGAAAACCGTTTTCATTTCAAAGGGAATTTGTCATACATTATCCAGTGGCAGGTCAGGGACTAATATAATACAAACACAACAATGCTGGTCGTACACAAATAAATTTTAAATGAAAAATAGAGAATTCAAACAGATATATTTAATACACCAGCAAACACCGACTTGTACGCAAAGACCTGATAATAAAATCGATTTTAATTTTCACATATTAATGTTTTAACGGCCCAAATATAAAGAATTCCATTTTAGATCGAATATTTATATCCCCAAAGTCATTTTTTTATGACAAATATTAACGACATACTAGGAAAACATTAGATATTAAGAATTATGCAATCGGATTAGAATTATGCCTTATAGAATAAACCGCGTTTGCTAATTTTTAATATTTGTATTATTTCAGAATGTATTATAATGTAAAGTGGCATCTTAACTCACGACTGCCCATACTGACGAGGTTTCCGTGTTACGAGCTGTCACTTGGTCGAATTTTTGCGTTGTGTTGCAATATGGGTATATTCCTGACTTTTGTGAGCTGGAACTGCTAATGGAAGGAGGAGGAATAAATAACAAAGGCTTAAAAAATAGTGATGACCCAAAAGAGGAGAGCGATGGTTTTGACCGTAGCGTGACCCCGAACGAAGAATTGAGGGGCAAGCGGAAGTCGGGTGTTGACCGGAAGTCACGTGGTGACGTGGGGGAAGAAAGAAAGGGTTCGTCCTCTTTTTGCCAGTGGCGGGCCTAGTGTACAGACCTGATTAGAGCCCAGGAGTAATCTAGTAGTGTTCTCTCTCTCTCGTTCTCTCTGCCTCCCCTCCTCCCTGGTAGAAGCCACTAGACGAGCACGTTAATAAAGGCTGGGAGTTGTGACGACATGTTTCTCGTGTTGTGATTTTTTATCGGAGTTTTAGTACCGTGAGTATTGCAACGTAACAGTTGTGTTCAGAGCTAAAAGCTGTGGTATGAGCAGGTTTCAGATACACTTATATCAATATGTTTACTAAAGATATTTAAGTTTCCAAATTTATTACGCGAAAAGTATTATTTATAAGAAAATAAATATTAAAAGATATTTGAACTGCTAATTCATTACATTCTATGTTATTATGTTTTTATACAATATAGTTCTATTTTTTTATTTACAGACCTAACAAAAATACGGTGTTATATGTGCGGGCCTGTAATTGTATTCCAATTTATTTCAATGGGGAAAATTGATTTTATATACCAGGACATTGACTTATGAGCGGAACAAATTAAACTCTTATGTCAAAGTACCACTGAACTGCATATTTAACCTCTTTAGAAATTCGGGTTTAAAATAATAAAATAATATTTATGGCAACGAAAAATGGGGAAAACATGAAGGTAGACCTTTTAATTTGAGTCGGCATCAGTGATTTAATGCCTGACAGCATCATGAGAAGTAAATTGCTTGTTTGACTTATTGATTTATTTTAACGACACACCAACCCGTTAAGTGTTATGTCATGTCAAGTGGTAAATTGTGAGGTATGGTCAGATTTATTATATTTATTTAAAGATTTTTCTTGATTTTGACAATCGGTTGTATAAATTTGTTTGTTTCTAAATGGATTAGGAATGACCTCGACGGAACATTTTATAAAGTAAAGCTCATATTTATTGTTATATTCTTGATAAAGCTTTATTTCTGTCAGGAAGGATAAAATGTCATCAATAATAGCATGCCTAAGTATAACTCCGAAGTTGTTTATTTTGTAAAAACGTTGTCTATTGACAGCAAACCCATAACATCATATTATAATGTTTTAAACAGGATAGGGCGTTGGACATACTATAAAATCTATCTGTTTGCTTGTTTCAGTAAGAAGTAGTGAGCTAGTCTTGTGTCACCTATACGTAGTCGGGAAATAATGACGTATTCATTTCCGAACTTACGGAACCCCGGTTTCTTTTCTATTCTTCGTAAAATGCAGATTTTGTCTACTGCACAGAAAATTAGACAGATGTTATGTAATCGCCGCCCAGCACCTATATTTGTGGCCTTGTGCCAGACTTGGAAAAGAACCTTAGAAAAATATACTACCGATTATCTTGAGTTGCTGGGTGGTCTTTGTGGAATCACCGAAAAAGTAGTTAGGATAGATAACATCTTTTTAACGAGAGAAAGCAGACGATAAGTCTAGGATTAAGAAAAACACAGTCTTTTGGACTCCAAGAAATCTTTGATCTTTTAGGTTGGTAAACTCTGGTTGACCAGTGAGATTGGAACGAATCGAATATTCGATTTAGTCCAGAAAGAAGTCGAAAATTCTAGAGAAAGAAATCTTCTGGAATATTATTTAGAAATGCTATTTAAGAGAGCCGCGAATAGAATCACGATCAGTTAGTTAGCGTCTGCGACCGGAGTTGGGGTTGGAGTCTGCGAGCAGAGCAGTTAGGGGCCAGTGATCGTACGGAGTTAAGCTGTTGTCGCTGAAGACGATAAGGAAAGGCTAAGAAAAGCTTGTTCACCGAGAAGTTTACTAAGGACTAAAAACTCGAAGTTGAATCCAGTTTAAAATACACCTCTTGTTAAGACAGAGATTATTAGGGACCCTCTCTCTCTCAAAAGTTATAGGAAGTTTGGAATATAATAAACTTCTGAGAAGTAACCCGGTGTTATTAGTCTGCTCTATTTACAACGAAAGAAATCTTTTTATGAATGGATCACGACGCAAACAGGATAGTAAAGTCACTATCGTAAAGGGGACGACCCGTGGATAAAGTCAATTGGCCGTAACGAAGGAGCACGCGGCGTGCGTGAAGTGATATCTTCCCTTGACCAAAAGAAGTGGGGAAGAATTTTGGGGCCACAGACGATGACTGCTAGATCTGGGGTGTGTATGTAAACAAACTCCGTACGTACGAATATACGAATTGTAGTGGCGAAAAAGGAAAGCCTAAGGTTAAATACGAACTGGTACCCAACGTAATAGATCCCTAACTGGTCCCACAACGTCACATATACACGAGAAAAGGTCCCGCTACGTTAAATATTACGAACACCCGCAACGTAACACAGAGTTTGATACGGTCAGTGAGGAAAGCAGCACCAGGTTGCTATTCACACTGGAAGCTCCAATAAGAAAATTTCAGAGAGTTTGAGTCTCAATTTGAACAGAGCAAAAATGATTCGAAATGACTTGGATGAGTCAAATGATTATTACGAACGTACATCACGGCCTTCTAGAACATATGATAAAAAGGGTTGAGGTTTGTCATATGGGCAATTGGTAGGGGAAAATAATATAGGAGCTAGGACTTGAAATGACTATCCGACAGCGTGGCATGATAATGATGATGATGATGGTGATTATGATTATGATGATGATATATTCATTTTAATTAATTTTATATGTATACTAAGTATATCTAATATACATATGATGTAATTCCCGATGACGAAAGTAACTATTTAAAGTTCGAATACTCGTGTAAGTTTCTCGGATCCAGCTAGCATGCACATATCAATATTTGTTTGGTACTGTCTTCGAGTTTCCCTTATAGCACTACATACGTATTTTCAAATTATTTCACCAGTAGTTCGGCATCAACATGTTTACCGGTGTTAAGCTATTATAAACACTAAGAAACATACAATTGCAGGTGTCTCAGACATTGATCTTATGATGTAAATTTTATACATTTACTCGATAGGTTATATATCGTGTGTGGGAGACTATTTTTCTGTCAAAGATCCGATTGATTATAAAAGTGACTTACAGGCTGGTGAAATTAGGGAATGAAACGTAGGGGGTTCCTTAAACGAAATAAAACAATCTCTTTTGTGGTTTCGGATTCAGCCAGTGGGAGAAAAGCTGTAGATAGGTACATGCTAATATAATGTCTTCTATGCGACCTCACATACTGGAGTATATAATACAGGTGAGAAGAGATGGCGAAGTGAGAATTATTTACTCCGAGAAACCTTGTTTTGGCAATTGGCACTTAAATAGGTATCGGTAGGGTTGCAATATATTTGAAACAGAATCGTATATCTTATCAAAGTAACGCTGACCAACATACGCACATGTTTATACACGTGCGTTCACCCACCCAAATTCACACAAACACACACACACACACACTCTCTCTCTCTCTCTCTCTTGCACACACACACACACACACACACACACACACACACACACACATGTGCACCCTCTTTCTTTCTCTATATACATCTCTTCTCTCTCTCACACACACACACGCGCGCATACACATACACATATACGCACAGACAGAGAAAGTAAAAGTAAAGTCGGCGTTTTTTTCGGTATCATCCGAACAGCGAGGGAATCTATAGCTTTTCAGGCTTGCGTTAGTCAAGGCACATTATTTTGCTGAGGTAGAGCCCCACACCACCCAGGGCTTTACCACACATATCAGATTACCCAAACTGTGCTAATCATGTGCTGAGTTAGTGAGGACCGACATAGAATTGGAACCTTGCGATTCCTATTTTAATGCTCTACCGAGTGAACGAAGATTGTAAGTACTTGAAATAAGGATACTTTGTTTTCCCTACAATAAGAATACTTATATGGATGAGGAATGATAAAGATATAGATTATCCATTTAAACACAACCGAAAACGTAAAAATAAGTCTTGTTTTGTAAAAGAAAAACTAAACATTAGATAAATTACGTATAAGTATATAAACTTGTCATTTTAAAATGATAATAAAAAAAAAAGATACAATCCCTAGGACAATAATAATTTGTTGTTCATTATCCAACTTGAAAGCTGTCTGAGGAAACTAGTTCTCAACAAGGAGAATTCTAGTTGAAATAAATTTATAACTGCCAACATGACCGAGTTTATGGCTCTGTATATAATCATCAAATGATATATTGAGTTCTCAAGAGAACTAAAAAATTCTAATGTATTCATGTGTAATAAAACCTTTTAAACGAATTATATATATATATATATATATATATATATATATATATATATAATATATGCAAAATGGTCCTGAATAGAATCATTCCTACCAGGAACTTAAATAGGTTCTCAACAGATAATTTTCCAGTAATTATTTTGATGACGAAGATGAAGTCGAAAACAATGTCTAATTAACAATAGTCTTTTCATTAGATTCAATGCCAAACTTTCTTTGTTAAACTGAACCTAACCTCCTACGTAGTCATAACATTTCTAAAAAAAATGGTATTTTCATGTATATATATATATATATATATATATATAATATATATTAAACTTATGTTTTCAAAGCGGTAATTCTATACATCATATACGTACCACAATGTATACTAATATAAAAACACACATATACATAGATGTGTGTTCGAGTGTGTGCGCACGTCTTTATGAATGTCTATGGATGTATCTATGTTTCTATGTATCTATATATCCAAGTATGTATAAATAATTCAGCCTACGAACACACGTAAAAGTATAACTAAATATCTATATTTGCGATATGAATTCATTCGCACACCCACATAAGCTTTTGTAAATATTCAAATGCTTACTTATTTTCTGTGCTCTCGTATATATATATATATATATATATATATATATATATATATATATATATATTATATATATGTAATATAATATATATATATATATATTTATATAGTGACTGTATGGGGTGGTATCGATATACGAGTGGGCGTTTTAATGTTAATTTTTCATTCCTTTGCTTGAATTCTATATTGTTTACAATGACGACGAACAAAATTTCATTTCTGGTGAAGGGTAAATTCGTGAAGTGTTTTGGATATACGAAACCCTACAATGGTGTTCAAGGCAGGTTCCTTTGTTCCTTTCTAGCGTAAGCCAATGTTGGCGATCATGAGGAAACTATGTTTTCTAGCTCATACCCATTTCCAACGGTGTTATTGTGCTTCCGATATTACGTGTAGTTTCCTAGGAAAAAATAGAAGAATTACATTCAGTGACGTACTTGCGTATCTATTTAAGTACGCACAATGATACACGCCCATGTACACACATGTACACGCATCTAAAACAGAAGGGACACACGTGTAACACACACACACACTCACACACACATATATATATATATATGTATAATTTCCGATATATATATTAAATATGTATATATATATATATATATATATATAGAAAGAGAGAGAGAGAGAGAGAGAGAGAGAGAAGAGAGAGAGAGAGAGAGAGAGAGAGAGAGAGAGATTTATCTTGATTATGTGGTTAAAGCCTGATCTGAATATTACTATTCGCAGTTGCTATTTAGAAGACAGTATCAAGTCATTGTTCCATTTTTTTCCAAATGACAAACGTGAAAAATATACTAAAATATGTATTATAATTTAAAATTTGAAATCTAAATTCCTTCGACAAGATGCGTCATTATGTGTTCGTCAATTCTTTGTTAATTATTATAACTGCTTCTCTAGAAGAAGAAAAAAAGTTTCAAAAACGACTCCTACGTTTATTTCATCATGTTTTAATTTTTGTGTTTTTTTTTTCAGGCAAGGATTGAGAGAGAACAATGTTAAAGTATATTTCTTGAGCCGAAGTCCCTGAATTAATATTACATGCTGTAGAACTTGTTAAAAAGAATTAACAAGTTAAGAATAGTTTTTAAAAAAAAAATGAAAATATAAATAAAGGTAATTTACGAACTTGTTTATTTTCAAATGTAAACAAATTTATGAATACGAGTTATCCTCCTCGAAGTGTTTAGCCAATAAACAAATAATACTTTGATGAAAAACAGACGATACCTTTGACAGACAATACGCGTAGACGATGAAGTGTAGACGAGGACTTTCGAGATGAAGTAGAGTAATAAAGACGATGACTTTCGGAAATGAAGTACGGTGAGAAAGACGATAATTTTTCGAGGTTAAGTATGGAGAGATGAATGTGGACAAGGACAAACATAGTCTGAAGGTGAACAATGTTTTTTTTTTGAGCTATTGGATCGGGAAAATGCTGAGAATTAATATATTTTAAAAAGAAAGATTGTTTTGGCAAAGCGATTTTGTAAAAGGAATAGAGAATTTTGAAATTAAAAGTTTTTTCAACCCGGAAACAGAAAAAAAATTTCTCTTTGGTTTCACTTTTAATGCTTAATTATTTTGTTGTGCTTTTGGTGGTCTGTCGAAAAAAGGATGACACATTTTCTTTACAGAAAATAAAATAGTACTTAAAAAAACAACACTTTCGAAATTATTTGTTCGTATTTTTACGTTTTCATTTTGTGGGTGAAAAATAATTATTTTAATAAACAATATTCTCTAGTATGTACTTTCTTGGAATTGAACATTCAACTTCCAATTTTTATTTATTGTTTTTCCTGGATATTATTTTTTCTTTAAAAATACGATAGATCTGCTGCCTTTTTCTAAACCACTTTTACCATGACGACATGATTAAAAAAGAATCGTTTTTGTTAATTAAATTGATAACATCTAAAGCAAATTCTGAGATAAACCAGGTACCATGTTATGTCGATACTTTCCCTTCATACCCGGACGGAGTTAAGAGGCAAGATTTCGTGCATGAATAGGTGATTATTTTCTCTTCAGAAGACTACAGGCTGTGCAGTGACGTAAATATTGCTTCTTAAAACTAAAGTGTGTTAATCAATAGTGTGGCAAAGAAATCAAAACCATGTATTAAAATTATAGTTTCATGTTTTCCCAGATAGGATCATTAACGATTCATGCGCGGGTGGCTTATATAGAACTGGAGGCCAGTTGTGTAATGGTTATCGTCTCAGAAATGAACACGGTGAGACGAGTTCAAATCATGGATGTGACTGTTTGCATGTCATATAGCATTAATACACTTGGGAAAGGCATGAATCCAAATTATCTCCCTCCAGCTATGGAACTGAGTAGACTATTCAACCTTAGTGGAGCTGAGTAGAATATTCAACCTTAGTAGAGCTGAGTAGACTATTCAACCTTAGTTTTGCAACCAGTCTAAAAACCAGTTAACTACGTTAAAGAATGGACTATGTGTCACATCATACTCGTTCGGGGCATTTGGGTAAATATTATATAAAAAGAAACTGTAGTTAGTTCAAACAGCAGTGAAAGAATATCATTATACAAAGGAATTATAAAGAGAATCTCAGCAAAGTTCAACATGCTAAACTTTATCGATTCAGCAACGGCTACAAATGGAATAGAACTAAAATATGACATCCATATTTTTCATAAACGGCAATGAATATACACATGGAATTGAAAATCTATCATGCTTGTTATCACATCAAAATTACTCTAGAAAAATAAATTAAAATCTAAATGTTACAGTTAGAATGTAAGTAATTTTTAAATTTTAACTTTTCTAATGCAAAATCCATTCCGTTTTATATTCTTTGCTTTAACCTGTAACTCTGCAACATGTAAACAAAACACACGCACACGCACGCACACACAACTATATATATATATAATAAATAAATATATATATATACTTTCATATAAAAGAAACACTCATCAGATATATATATATATATATATATATATACATATATATATATATATATATATATATATATATATATATATATATTATATTATATATATATATATAGATGCGTGTGTGTGTGCGTGTGTGTGCATATATACACTGAGCGATATTTCAATATTTGTAGTTATTGCTACTCATACACAGTATATTTTTCCAACGCATTAAATATAACGTGTTTTTAACTCCATGCAAACATTTGAAAAAAGCAGACTACGTTTGGCAACTTTGCTTTGCAAATAAAAATAATAGCAAACTGTAAAAATAATAATTACATTTATCTATTTCATTTATAAAATTGAATAACGCTTTTATTTTATAGATAATATTCTCTATGTACTTCTCTTGTTAATTTCTGAGTGGAAACAATCACATCAAAAGTATTGTATATAAACTAAAAAAGGAAAAACAAGAGAGAAAACGTTTCTTTAAACCCAATAGATTCCGTTGGCTTTGCAAATCCAGAGAAAATAACAGAAATAAGAGAGATAATAGAAATACATAGACGAATTATCGATTTTCTTTATCTCATCAAACATAATTCAGTATTCAGCTCCATTACTCGTAATAATGCATATTCGGGCAATTTCCTATTATTAAACTTGTTTATACTAGTTTAAATCATATCAGCATATAAAGCTCTGTTTATTTAATGTATATTATGGCTTTTTAAAGTTTTTTATTAGGAAGGTTTTCCAAATTGTTTTCAGAAAACTGCACCAAGGATATGGCAGAGCAATTACGTATAAAGGGTTAACACATATATTCATACTTATAAATGGCGTCTTGCATTTGCGCATTCAATTTTATAAGTCTATCGTTTTTATGTAGCAGCATCAATTTGTTTCAATTATGTAATGTTCTGTTAGAGAGACTCCAATCGAAATTTACACACACACACACACACACACACACACACACACACACACACACACACACACACACACACACAGACAGACATATATATATATATATATATATTATATATATATATATATATATATATATAATATATAGCTGTCAAAGTTAATGTTGCGGATAACAGATGGAATGTGCTGGTTTCTTCTAACTCCAATATTTGGTTAGTGCGCCCAATGTAGCAAACATCGCATTTGCATTTAAATTTGTAAATCTTTTGGTGGGGGGTCACACAATCTTTAAGATTGAGGGGAAAGAGCGTGTTAGATCTTAGAACAACTCGCAACTTAACTGAATTGAAGCAATGGTGGACAGATCGTTTAATGTGTTCAAGTAATTCTAGAGATGTGTTGCCAATTCACGGTAATTTTAGAATATACAGGACACTTATCAGGTCCAAGTCTAGAATTGGTGGCAAACTACATGTACTTGCTTCTAATTGAGGTAGTGTTTAGGTCCTCAGGATATCCGTTTCAATAAAGTTGTTCTAATGTAGTCCAGCTCGTCTGTGAGTTTTAAACCTCGGAACAGATTATCAAGGTTTGGTGAACTCGTGTTTTGTTTAGATTGATTTTGCGTCTTTGGGGAAAAATGAACACCCGCGCGTATATGAAGCTGAAATTTTGGTTTACGATAAACGAGGTTTTATATACCGGAGTGGGTGCGCTCAACTAGGACATCAAGAAAGGGAAGACTGTGATATATATATATATAATATATATATATATATATATATATATATATATATATATATATATATGAGTCTGTGTATCAGATCTATCTGATAACATAAAGTGGGAAATCTTCCAATCTTCTGTCGTTTAAGTGCTACACTATGCATGCGTTTACTAGGACATTATCAATAGGCCTACAGAGAAAAAATACTAGATGGCAACTACACAAGGATGCAGCATGCCGTCTAGAGCAAATCTTATGAGCAACACTTTACAAAAAAATATAAAAGTTATACGGCTACTTACATACTATCACACAAACCAACTAAATACGACGATCATGTCATACTAGAGAAGCAATGGTGAAATGATATGTAACTTTCTCCATGGATACGCATGTACACATCAGTGGTGGACCACCAGTAAAAACCTCAGCAATTTTACTGATTCTCTGTCTAGCAGCTACAAAGCTGATTTGCAAAAGCAACCAGATGCTCATCTAATGAACACTGCTACAATGGATAGAGAAATGTTTGAAATCTTAATATAAGGTTTTCTATTCTCGGGTATTAAGATCAATTTAGTATGATCTTTACCTGTCTGGGTTTTCTTTCAAAGACAGATATAAAGAAATTAATTATCATTTGGTTGTAGTAAATCCATTACCAATCGCCTTGAACAAGACGGCAAACTTCAATTAAATGAGATTAACAAGCAATGGTTATCCAGATTGTTAGAGAGAATGTTGCTGTTTTCAAATTCGTCGTATTTACTTATTGGGCTATAATTACATAAATCAATTAACGCCATTGAAATATAAACATGTTATATTGCTGGGAATAATCACTGCATGTGGATTAATCCGAAATACTTTAATTTGAGTTTTTTTCTAATTTTTCATAATATTCTTTACAGTAAATTATGCGTTCAGAAAGGAAGCCAACTATTATATATATATATATATATATATATATATATATATATATATATTATATATATATACTCACTATACTGTGTAAACTTTTTTTGATATGCTATGAACACATTTTTCAGTAAAAAGATAAAAAACGGTATGGAAAGAAGATATTATTATATATATATATTATATATATATAAGTCATTCACAGACACCGTGTTTTGACATTTCACGTCTCATCAGTGTGGGTAGACACATCAACTACCTCTGACCAGGAGCGAAACCTGACCGACTCTCTTCATCATCCGGTTCTTT
Source organism: Doryteuthis pealeii (assembly GCA_023376005.1). Classification (NCBI taxonomy): domain Eukaryota; kingdom Metazoa; phylum Mollusca; class Cephalopoda; order Myopsida; family Loliginidae; genus Doryteuthis; species Doryteuthis pealeii. Next base: position 125,739,560 of record CM042139.1, read on the forward strand.
CACCTCTCTGCATCTACAGCTGCCATTAAGGAGCCGTGTTTAAACTGAAATACATACATCAGTGTATATATTTTACGATCCAGCATTAACAGAAAAGCCACTAAAGAGATTTCGGAATTCTTCAATTTATACATTCAGAAAAAAAATGACTTACCAGGATTGAGACATTTTGGATTTCCCTTTATGTCCAGGTTTTAATGTCACTACTAATATAGAGGCCCAATTTGTCATCGTCAGTGGAAGGTATAGAAGATGACCAGGAGCTACATAGTATGCAAAGCATGTATTAGACTCACTATTTTTTTAGTATTGCAGATCTTATCCTTTATTCTTTTCCGATCCTTTTGTCTGTTTAATATTGAATAAAAGCTGTCCTTCAATAAACTTAATAGACTTAATTGAAATAATATGTTCAAACTTGATTTGGATCAGCAGAAAGGATACTGTAATGTTAATGTCCTGATCGTACAAAAGGTGGTTTACATATCTGTCATGGTTAGAATCATTTGATACGTTGTGACATTTCAATGTTTTAATATCCGCGCTTTATCTTTAGTTAATTGAAAATTACTGATTAAGGTAATAACTACGCTATGACCTATGCATAGTGATAAGTGATCCGGGTTGATAATCTTATAATGAGCTGGATGAGCATTATACTTAATCTTTAGTTTGTATTATTTGCATTTTTTCAGACTGTTGCGCTCATCTTATTGTTATGTACACAAGCTTTACGGCCGATGGTTTGCCTCCAGGTCATCTTCAGGCGTTTCTTGTCGAACTGTAGAACTTTCTCGTCGAAACTGGGATGCTGCATGTCGTATTTGGGAGCCTTTCGAAGCCCAACCTTTTATTCAATCCACCGGGGTAGATTGTTCTGATTCGCTAATCAGACGGGTCGGGTGTTAAGCTATGTTAAGGTACTCTATGTTATTAATTGCCCGTTAGTCGGATTTGAACGCAAATTTTTAGAAGATGATTTGACGAGGATGTTCAGAGTCCCGAGGCTTAAGAGCTCATTGCTGAAACGTTCCAAATAATACAAATTATCAAGCCTCACTAAAAAAATTCAGACGCAATTAAACTTGTTTTATTTGATTTTTTCCGTGTGGCTAGAAATAATCTTGATTGTCATTGTGCCATTTTTAAGTAATAGAAATTATTGTGGTAGATAGCAATTAAGACACATTCCACAACAAGGTGAGTAAATTCTGTTTTTTTTTTGGCGATCTTTAACTCAAGTAGTGCCAGAGGATTTGAAAATTTTACGGTTATGGAATATTAATGTATTCCTTTTTGTTTGTTTACTAGACGATAACATTTCATTTTTATTTTTTATGAGATGTCTAGTCTGTTCACAGTGTAGTTTTGTCAGCAGATTTAATCTAACATGAAAGTCAGTAGATGTGTTTGGCCATGGTCAGAACTATTATATATATAGTATATAATATATAATATTAGTAGTAATATATAATATATGTAATAGTTATATATATTTATATATAGATATTCCTAAGCAATGTCTACACTTTTTATTTTTACATTTTCTAATGCTTCTCCTCTTTGCTTAACTAACGAGCAGAATGTCTAGATCTCTCCGAAATAAAATTTTCAATGGACGATGTTATGTTTTGGAGGGTCAAAGGTCATCTAGCTCTCAAAAATTGTCGTTTGGATAGCAGACTGAATAATCTGGTTGAATAAGAAGGACATTCGATTTAAATATTCGATCAAGAAATATTTCTACACCGTCCAAATTTGATATAATCGATGTCCTTCTATCAACCAAGATTATTCGTCTGTAATCAACGACAATTTTTGAGAAGCTAGATGACCTTTGACCCTCCAAAAAATACATCCCGTCCATGAATTTTATATTCGGAGAGATTCTAGACATTACTGCTCGTTAGTTAAAGCAAAGAAGGACGAAGCATAGAAAATGTAAAATTAAAGTGTGACAATTGCTTAGTGAATATATATTATATATATATATTATATATACATATATATATATATAATATATATTATATATTATAATATATATATAGTTCGAATGGCCAACAACTACTGACGTTTCATGTAAGATTAAATCTGCTGAAAACTCTCATTGTGAAAGATAGCATCTCTAAAAAATTAAAATGAATGTTATCGGTCTACGTTAAACAACAAAAGGAATACATTAATATTCCTAACGTAAAAATTTTTCAAATCCTCTGGCATTAACTTGAGTTTTAAAGATCGCCAAAAAAAAAAGAATTACTCATTGTTGTGGAATGTTGTTTATTGCTATCTACACATAATTTTTATACTTAAAATGGCACAATGAATCAAGATTATTTCTAGCGGAAAAGATTCAATAAAACAGTTTAATTGGTCTGAAATTTTTAGAATGGAGGCTTGATAATTTTATTATTTGGAACGTTTCGAGATTGAGCTCTTCGGCTCGTGGACCTCTGAAGCATCCTCGTCAATCATCTTCTAATTGCAGTTCAATTCCGGACTAACGGGCAATAATAACATAGAGTACTTAACATAGGCTTACAAGCCGCACCCGGTTCCTGAATTAAAGCGGAATTCAGAACCAATCTATCCGGTGGATTGAAATAAAAAGGTTGGGTTCGAAGGCTCCAAATACGACATGCAAGCATCCCAGTTTCGAGGAAGAAAGTTCTACAAGTTTCGACAAGAAAACGCCTGAAGATGACCTGGAAGGCACATCGGCGTAAAGCTTGTACATAAAAAAGATGAGCGCAACAGTCCTGGAAAAATTGCAAATAATACAAACTAAAGATTAAGTATATGCTCATCCAGCTCATTATAAGAATTATCAAAAAACGGATACATTATCATATGATGTCATAGCGTGAGTTATCCTTAATCAGTAAAATTTTC